>CM061067.1:147850025-147890896 GCA_030762895.1 Sophora flavescens
GTAGGGAGCCATTTGTTGAGGGTTTGGAAATTGCGAGGTTGCAGCGATGTATGGCTGGTTGGCTTGGTGATATGGAGGTGGTTGGTAATATGGGGCGTATTGGGCATGGAAGGCGGGTGTTTGGTTTGGTCTCCATTGGTTCGGTTTCTTCTGTTCCAAGGTTACTGCATGTGCCTCTCCTTCCTTCTTTTTCACGAATGGGGTTTTCTTTGGGCCGTTCCCTACTGAAGTCTCAACGATCTTGCCATTCCTCATTCCACTTTCAATTCTCTCGCCGATGATGACCATGTTAGAAAAATTTGATGACACACTCCCAATCATCCTATCATAGAAAGGCGACTGGAGTGTATCAATGAACATTGCTACGATTTCCTTCTCAGCTAAGGGAGGCTCCACCTGAGCAGCCAGTTCCCTCCATCGTTGTGCGTATTCTTTGAAAGTCTCTACATCCCTTTTTGACATATTTTGGAGTTGCATCCTATCGGGAGCCATGTCAACATTGTACTTGTACTGCTTCAGGAATGCATCTGCTAGATCTTTGAAGGATCGGATGTGTGCCCGCTCGAGATGCGTATACCAATTTGAAGCTGTCCCGGTCAAGCTGTCTTGGAAGAAGTGAATCAAGAGTTTATCATCTCGGGCATGTGACGCCATCTTCCTAACATACATGGTCAAATGGTTCTTGGGACAAGTGGTTCCCAGTATTTGTCAAAATCGGGCACCTTAAATTTCGCGGAATTACAACATTTGGCACCAGACAGAGTTCCGAGGCATCCCGAAGACCATAACTATTTACCCCTTCGATGGCCCGCAATCTTTCCTCTAGTACTTCCAGCTTTTCTTTAGACTGGGAATCTCCCCCCGACTGATTCACCGGAGCTTCTCCGTACATATTATGGGGAAATGAATATGGCATGGAGGAGGAACCGAAGTTTGGCATCATTTGAGCCCCCTGGGGTCCATAATGTAGGGTGTATTGTGGGGGCCTTGGATTGACAGTAGGTGTCACTATCGGGGTGTTACCATCTGTAGAGTTGACATTCTGTGCTTGCGGTATTTCGACAGTATTGGTGGGGATTTGTGCTTGAGTGATGTGTTCGGAGTCTGAATACCATCTTGTGGATTGGGGGCTGTTGGTGGTACAAACCCACGAGGCAAACCGTATGGGGGATTGTTCGAGTCAAATGGAAAATGAGTTGGGTTGAGAGGCATCATGGCCCCTGGTTGGTTGAAGCCTTGAATAGGAATCTGAGAAAAACCGGGCGGGATGAGAGGTGTGGCTGGCTGTCCTTCGTTCGAGGTTGGAGGGTTCTCCTCTGTGTTCTTCTCCTTTTGCATTTCTTGTAGGATCTCCATCATCTTAGCCATCTGATCTTTGATTTGACTGACTTCATCCCTGATCACTTGAACTTCTTCTAGTTCATCCGCCATGGCTCTTGCCTGTGATCGAGTGCGATAAGGGTGTCTTGGAGCAATTGTTCAAAAAACCACACTGTTTTATTTAATAAAAGAAAGAATAAATGAATAAAATCAAAAGAAAGAGCATAAACCAATTAAACTCCATTTTTGATAGGAAGACCGTCGCATATACTTATAGCAAGAATACTCATCCTGCAATCAAATCTAGTGGTATAATTCCCTCTAGCTTGACTGCAGTTGATGTCGAGTCCAAGGGAGAATTCACTCCTCGATAGACCACATCTTGTACTAGCAATGTCATTGTTTGATGATACCCATATTTTTACGCGGAAAACACATCGTTTTTAGGGTAAAAATATAGTTGATGAAGTATCTAAGGGAGAATTCACTCCTCGACAGATATCATCTGGAAAGAGAGAGCATTCCACAAAAATTGATGAAAACTTCTATTTCATTGGATGGATGTTGCAATACAAACATGAGTCTTTGGTCAACTAGAAAAACAATACATCGAGAGTTTTCATATTTCTAACCCATCTTTGGGGACCTCAAAATACTATGCCAAGAGCTTCATCTTCTTTTTCCTGAATCCCTTTGCAAGCTTCCCAAAATGCTTGAAGAACTCAGTCACCTCCGGTGGTATTTGGAGGAAAGGGTTCTTGTAGACCTGAATTGATACTTCTCCAAATCGATCCACCAACTGGGAAGTATGATATTGAATTCTACCAATCATGTCTTCATATTTTCTTCTCCATGCTTCCCTTTCATAGATCACATCCCTTACAACCAATTTCCATCCCTTTACCCATTCTCGCGTGACGTTGAGCTTCTCCTCTTTCATTTTCTTGCATTTTGGTCCCGAGCCAATTTTCCCTTTCATTAGCTTCGTTAATAATTGACGATATCCGGCAGCTTCGCTTCCATCCTCGATCGAGTAAAGTTCGGTCTGGGCCAAGGATTCTTGTAGAGATCCAACTCTCTCCTTTAGTATCTGTATTGTTTCGACATGAACCCCTACGTCCCACTCAAGCTCTTCTTTCTTCTTTAGAATTCTGACTAGCGTGTTTTCTTGACACTCCACCTTTGCTTGCAACTCTTGGATCCCTGCTTCTTTCTCTTTTCTTGCCCTTTTCATGCGACTTGGGGCTTCGTAGGAATCGGCACATTCACTTCTCAAATTCTCGATCTGTAAATTCAGTTTTTGCACCTGGCTTTGGAGCTTGACGATAGTTACTTCTGCAACTTGGTTCTTTTCATCCAAAACCCCCATCTGAGCTTTTAGAATTTCAATTTTTTCCAGCATTTGATCTTCTGTAAGAGGATTGTTTTCAGCACTAGGTGGGGGTTCCGGTTTTGAAGGACACCCCCTTCTTGCCTCTCTCCATGCTTCATATCTTTTTGT
Source organism: Sophora flavescens (assembly GCA_030762895.1). NCBI lineage: Eukaryota > Viridiplantae > Streptophyta > Magnoliopsida > Fabales > Fabaceae > Sophora > Sophora flavescens. The sequence continues at coordinate 147,852,847 of CM061067.1, forward strand.
TCGAGCTATGATCCGCCTTCCTAACTCATCACGCCCTTTTATGTGAATATTGTTCCATGCTGACCTTATTGCCATTGTCTGACTCTTGATGCTTTCACATTCTTGATATAGGAAATATGCTCCACCCAGCAGCTCTTTTGGGGGTTCATCTTGTGTCCACCTGAGTTGGCACATTACTAGAGCTGGTGAATATGACACACATCCTCTGGGTCCCATCAATGGGACATTCGAGAAACCTCCACAACTGAATATAACGGAATCCCCATTGTACCATGGGCACATCCATCTAAATGAACGTGAGTCGACCTGATCAAACTCTTGTTTCCATTCATATAGTTTGCGTGACTTTAGCGGCATGCGAATGAATCCTTTCAACGGGTCATCCATTCTATCAATTTTGTTTCCAGCATACAAGTGAGTCATAATCCAAACATATAACATTGGTGCACAGCACCGCAACTTTCCTTGTTGATTTCGATGACAAACTTGTAGTGAGAGAAAAGTCTCGACTAGGATAGCGGGGACTAAATTCACCCCATATTCCTCAACTCTGTAGAAGACGTCCATGGCTGATCGATCAATCACATCCGGAATAAAGGGAAAAAGCACCAATCCGTAGATGAGGAGAGCCAACAACCTATTAAAAGGAACCCATCGTTGTTGTTGAGCCAACTCCCTAAGATAACCTTCCAAGAATCGCCTCTTCAAGCCCGTAGTGTTTCCTTTTTCCACTTTATCCAATTGTTCCGGTTTAAGTTCCAACAGACTTGCTATCTTCCCATCTCGCCACATATTGTCCATAATACAAATAGACACGTGATTCCTTTTGGATAGGCAGTCTCAAGATGTAAGCATACTCCTCTATGGTGGGAGTTACATCTAGGTCAGGCAATTCAAAACATCTCAAAGTTGAGTTCCAATACTGAGCGAATGCACTTAGAGCGGGGGCATCCACCGGAATACGTAATAGATCTAGTATCCTCCCATACTTGTTGTTAAAGTTCGAACGTGCCTTTTCTGACATTTGTTGACTAATTTCCCATAAGCTCTGAACATCATTGAGTGTCACGTCGATCTTGATGCTCTTCTTGGAACTGCTTGCATTGCTAGTACTCTTTCCGACGCTTGGTCCTTCCATTCTTTGCTATAAGATTAATACTAAGGTCTTCCTGTCAAGAAACACAAATAAAGAAAAAATTAGAAATAAAACACACGAAAAAAATGCCCTACATGCTTCATGTTGCATGAACCCCAGTAGGGTTGGGAACCCTATGTCGGGTATGCTGTCAATGCACTACCTTCACTATGACACGCCGCTTATTAGAAGTGCAATAATATTCGAACATGTCATTCGGGCTTGGAGCGACGATGTGTCGCCCCCTTTTCCTTTTTTTTTTTTTTTTTTTTAAACTTCATAATAAATATGTATGTGCATGGCAATTTATGTTTATGATGCCAGAAAAAAATGGAGAGAGAGAAAAAGTATGCTCCATTTGTCCTAAATTGGGTAAAACTTAGGGTTGGACAAACCTGAGGTAATGACTCTAAACAGGTTGGCTACTAAGTTTGCTCTATCAGTGAAAATTAGGTAGGGTCTAGACTTCTAAAAGCCATGGTTCCCAGATTGCCCTTATCTCGAAAGGTAAGGATTCGATTCATGAATCTAGTCACAAGTAGGGATAAACCCTCTCAATATGACCATCCCATGATATCGGGTACAACCTGAGTGGTGAATCAACAAATGTCAGGGAGGTACGAGACCTCTTCAATGACAATGTCGAGACACCGCCTAATCCTTGAGTTTTGAGCAAGCTCGGGTATAGAGCCAAAAGTGTGTGCAAGTTGTGATAGTGATGTGCGTGATGAGAGCACACAAACCTTCACAAAAACCTACTAAAATAAAACTACCCCAAGCCTGCAAAAGGGAACAAACAACACAAATACAAAAGTTCTCTACCCTAAGGTTGCAAGAATATACAAAAGCAGTTATGGAAGCATTAAAAAAGAAAAAAACAAAAAAACAAAAAAAAAACAAGGGTAAAACAAATATTTTCAAAGCTGTTTTTTTTTTTAAAAAGAAGAGAAAGAAAAAAAAATAAATAAAAAAAAATAAATAAAATAAAATAAAATAAAATTTGCACAACCAACTATGATAGGCCTGACTCTCAAAGTCGTCCCCAGTGGAGTCGCCAGCTGTCGCGACCGTCCCGTCCGGGAGCCGCGAAAAATATAAAAAGACAGAGGAGTCGCCACTAAAATTTTTATTGGGAAAATCTTAGAAAACCCAATTATTTAAAGGTTAACTGGTCTTATAAAAAAGATAGAGATTTGGATTCGGGAGTCGGTTACGAGTAGGGAAGGTGTTAGCACCCCACATCGCCCGTTTAAAAACGGTACCTCAAGTTAATTGTGCAAAAACATTTTAATAACCTTTTAAATATTTATTTTACCCCAAAATTATTTACAAGAAAGAATTATTTTTTAAACTTGTAATGTTTTAAATTTTTATTAATTTTTCATTTTTTAAATTTATTATTTATAAAAACTAAATGAGGTTGAACATGACACATGAGTCCACAGGGCAACCTCAAATATAAGGGACTGAACATGGCACCGTGTCCATAGAGCATCCCTAAAAACAGACAAGTTTAATTACTTTGATTAATTATTTTAACATAAAAAGAGACAAAAAGAGGGGAAAATTAGTTTTGGCCCGACAAGATGATTTATCTTGCTCCTACGTATTCCCGGGTGCGATGGGAAACTCAAAGCCACGTAGTTCTTTTTAAAAAATATTTGATTGATTGGTTTTAATTTTTGATAAAAAAGATTTGATTTTGTTTTGATTTTATTTTAAAAGGTTTTTATGTATTTTTGTTTTTTATTTATTTAATATTTTTTATGTCAAAAACTCCTAAACGAGGTAGAACATGGCAAATACGTCCACAGAGCTATCTCGCACCTAAGGAATTGAGTGTGAAACCTCTCACAAAACAATCCCACAATTATTTTTCGATTTAGATTGTTGCGTGAATTAAAAAGAGATTTTTATTTTATATATATATATATATATATATATATATATATATATATATTTTACAAAAATGTTGGATAAAATTTGTTAAAAGAGCAAGTTGAAAATTTATTATTCTTAATAAAAGGGAATTCATTTTTTCACAGGGTTCAAGATAACAGTGTTATACGATGAACCCTCACAATTTGTACAACACTTGAGGATGAAAAATCATACATCAACATTGTGGATTGTTGCGTGAATTCAAAAAAATCTTTTCTTTTTATTTTTATGACTTTTTGTTTTTATTATTTTGTTTCTCCTTTTTTTTTTTTTTACCCGGACGAGACATAACTATCAGTAACTAAAAGAAAAAGGACAAGCACATCATCAAGCCAGAAACCCAAATCTCTAGGCGCCGAACCCAACAAGGAAAAGGAGAGGAAAAAAACAGAGGGCCAAAGCAAATGAAGGAAAAAAAAACAAAGTGTAAATAGGTGATTTTATTTGAAATAAAAGTACTTTCTCATTCTTCATATATCAGAGGAGCATAGGGAGTCACAGTGAAAGTGACAAACCAGTAAAGAAACCAACTTTGGCCCTTCACCTGCACGAACACCGGAGAGAGCAAGTACTGGTTGAGGCGAGATGGTGGGCGCGGCGGAGCGCTGGTTCTCTTTATTCTTGGCATCGCGAAGCGGGAGCGAGAAGCACGCAGATGGGCAGTGCCGGTCCGAGTCGAACGCGGCGGGCAAGTGGGACACGAGACTCGGGATCGGTGGAGGATGAACCCGCACGCCGATCCGCAACTCCCGGCCGACAGGAGTCGCGGTGGTCTCGCGGATCTGGTGGTGGAGGATGAAGCAGCGGTTCGCGTATGGCTCGCAGTGGTGGAGCACGAACCAGAACCGGATCTGAGTTGTGGGAGTGTATGTGGATTTTTCTTCTTTTTCTGTTTTATTGCTATTGGGTTGTTGAAGAAGATGAAGGATGAGAGGAGAGTATTGATTATTTTTTCTGCTGTTTCCCTCTTTCAGATTTTTCTCCGTCCCTGTTGTCTCTGTTGGGTCCTTTTTATAGAAGAAGATGAACTCTTCTCAATGTCATTGGGACCTTGCAAGCTTGAGTGTTGCAGAGGTTACCATGCTCAGGTCCCTTTCCATTCCCATTTATGTTTCTTCTTCCTCTGATCTAGGCAGATGCTTTTCCCCAAGTTCTGAAAATTAACTAAAAATGGAGATTGATTACTTGAGCTTTGGGGGAGATTTTGACAGTTGCACTGGCTCTTGTGCAGCCCCCATCTGAGTGTTGCTTCATTTAAGAAGGCTTGGGAGTATGTTGGGTTAAGAGGAAGGCTGAGGGGAATGACCAAAATTGAAGAAAAAACAGGGTATTGGTGATAAGAGCTATTGGACATTGCACACTGACATAGAGGACTCAAGAAACCTTCTTTTTCCTTTTTTTCTTTTTTTTTATTTTTTTATTTGACTTTCAGATGTATTATTTTTTATTTTATTTTTATTTTCCATTTTTAATTTTGTAAATATTAATTAAAAGGATAAAATATCCGGACAAAATTAGGTATTCACAATTATTTTCTCAAGTTCAGTTTATTTGAAGAGTCCGTCAGACTAATCCTTATTTAATTTATAGAAGTTATGGTCACTCCCCATAAACTACTTAGTTTTTTTTTTCTTGACAGAACACAAACTACTTCGTTGAGTCTTAAAAATTGTTATTTATACAATTTTTTTTAGTCACATCACTTATATCCGTTTATGTGTGAGATAAATATAATTACGATTAAATAATAAAAATTAACAAAATATAACATGCATGTATGTATAAAAATATATATGTTAGAGGTTGATGGGCATTAGTGAAATAAAGCATGTGTTTTATTAGGACAGTTTCGTGTTTGTCAGCCACGGATTCCAGTGCCATCCCGGGACCACGTTTAGACAGTATTCGATGGCAGTCTCTTGTAAGGATTCTCAACATTTTTCGTACGTGTTTGTTTGCACGTATGTAAAATTACGTTGGGAAAAAATCACGATAGAAATTATATTTTTGTAAAAATTTGCACACAAATTCTAAAAAGCTTCGAATAGCTGCTTCGACGTCCAATTATTTTCGACGTACGTGATTCTGTACAAATGGCCATTGATCGATTCAAACGCTTCGAAGGTTTGAGTATGTTTTATTTATGTAGATTAAGAATTCATGGACATAATTAAATACTAAGGACGCGATTCCTTGAGAATTTTAAGTGTGAGTAAAATATAGATAGACAAATACTATATTAAAAATAACTTGATAGGTTGAAGACCTAATTCTTTAAGATTTTAGATAAATAATTTGGAAACTTCATCATGTGATTCTTTACATAGTTCATAAAAGAATATAAGAAACTCATGAAAAAATATTTGTCGATATTTTACATTTCCGGGTTCTCCGAGCTTAAGAAAACCTTACATGTATAAATATAGAGTAAAAATATTTGGACACATAATTTGGACGTTTGTATTACCTTAGAGTTTATAGGTGTCTTGAAAATGATGAAATACGTTGTGAGAAAGAAGAAAATAATAAATAAGTGAGAAAAAAATACTTTTATACGGTATTGAACACCATTTTTATGTCCAAATATCATTATCTAAATAGATATATGTTAGACTTTGATGGCATTATTACTTAAATTAGGGGTATAAGACCCAAATCAATAACTCGATGAATCTGAACCATATACCAATTAAATTGGTTTGAATTTTTTTAGTGTTCGGGCCCGAACCGAATCAAACTCGATGGTGAATACTGATTCCGTTCTTGGGTTCAAGTCTTTTGGAACCGAACCGAACCAATAACTATATTTTAATATTTATATATATTTTAATATTTATTATTTATTATATTTAATATTCATATAAATTTCAGTAGTTGAATAGTTTTTATATTTATTATATTATATTTTTATATATTTAATATTCATATATATTTTGAAATTTAATAATTTTGTGTCCGATTCGAATCAACCCGAAATTGGTTTGATTTGGTTTGGTTCGAATTTTATAGAAAAATTACTTAAAATCGAACGAACTATTTTTGTTTGGTTCAAATTTTTCCTCTCGCTTAAAATCGAACCAAATTGATCTGTTGCACTGTAATTGAAATAGACCTTTTAAAACATTTATGATCTTTATACACCTGAATTTGGATACTCGTATAAAAACCGTATATTGATATGAGTGTGGATAAGATGAAAATATATTATATTCTAAAATAAAATAGATATATAATATATAATTATGAGTATGAGTATCATTTAGGTGTGAATAATAATTATACAAATAACATGTATTATTCGAGACGTGGTTGTGAGGACACTTTCTACATGTCAGTCGCAAATTATAGTGCCATCCTAGGACCACCTTTAAAGATTCTTGCACCATGCTAGATATTTTTTTTTTAATATAATGTCTTTTTAATATCTTTTATGAGGAGTAAATAAATACTAAAAAAAATATATGCATGTTCTTAATGACGCTTCTATTATAAAAAAATAAAAAGCGCATTGCCTTTTTTGAGTAATGAAAAGCGCACTGTCTTTTAAGGGTTTGTTTATGAGTTTGAGAGGGAAAGATTTGGGAAAAAAGAAGGGGGAAAGAGATTGGGAAAGTGAACATAGCCCTTTAAAATCTTCCAAAATCTTCTTTTGGTTCATTTTTTTAGGATTTGTTCGTAAGTTTGGAGGAGAAGGAAAGGGAGGTGATCAAAGGGAAAGGAAATGGGGGGAGGGGAGGGAAGGAGACTATTATCCCTCCCTTATTTGTGAATGCATATTGTATGAGGGGAAGTAAATAGATGATTTATAATATTTTTACAATCTTACCCTTATTTTAGAAAATTAACATAAGTAATATTTTTTAAATAATATTAATGCACCTTTCAAAAAAAAACATTAATGCAAATTAGTAAAAACTGGGAGGGTAAATTAATAATTTAATTATTCCCCCCAAAAAAACCCAAATTTGGGTAAACCAAAAAATTGGGCTTATGAGGGGTTTGGGGGTTTTCTAAAATCCTCAAAACATTTTCCTCCAAATTTTTTAACTCACAAACAATAGAGAGATTCTCACAAACCTCTCATTTCCCTTTCTTCCCCTCCAAAACAAAACTCACAAACAAAGCCCAAGTTACCCCAAATGGGAGGATTTTGGAGGATTTTGATTCTTTTGTTAAAAAATAAACTCCATGCAAGATAGGAGAGTATCCTTCCCTTCCCCCATCCCTTTCCCCCTTCTTCCTCCCAAACACTACAAGAAAAACAGTACTTAGCTACTAATTTTAGCTAGTAATAAAACCTGTATCCAATTTCAAGTTAATAATTAACTACTTGTTTGCTACTGTTAAATCTAAGCTACTATTAACTATTTTTTTATAAAAAAATTGTTTTACATTTTAGTCACACTCTCGCATATTCTGCTCAGTGCTCACTCTCGTTGTCTCGCACTCTCTGCTCACCCTCGCATGGTGGTGTGGTTCTCTCTGCATCTCAGGCTCGATCTGCTCACTCTCGCATGGTGGTCTCTGCTCACTCTCGCACTCTCTACTCACTCTCTTTCTTCAATCTCTCTCTCTATATATCGCTAATGTTCTCTCTCTCTCGTGTTGCGATTTGAAGAGATTTGAAGGTGAGGGGTCTGCAATTTGAAGACAAAAATTGCTTGAAGTTCGATCTGAAATTTGAAGGTAAGATTTGTCAATTTTCTCTCTCTCTCTCTCTCTCTCTCTCTCTCTCTCTCTCAATTTGTTTGCGATTTGTTAAATGCATGTGATCTATACTCCATTTCCTGTATTGCACCCCACTTGTTCGACAAAATGCTTAAGTAAAGTTCTCTTGTATTGATTATAATTTTTGGCATGTTTATTGAGTTAGTGATATTTAAATTTTGGGCACTCCAAGCGTATTGTGGATTTTTCTACATCAGTGGATTTTGCTATTTACTCTTTGTATGTTGATTTTTGTTGTTGCTTCTTTGAAACACATATAATTTCAATTCTAGCTGTGTGTGTGATATCTGTGTTGACAGCTTGGAAGGAGGGTGAATGTGTGTGTATGAGATAGATCATATGCAGGATTTTTTTGTAGTTTGTCAGCCACATTACCATGAACTTTGGGATTTGATATTTTTTGTGCTGATTTTCGTAAGTGATAATGCTAACGTCCTCCACATCTTTTAGCTGATTGTGTATATTACTCTCCATAATACTTGCATGTATATTGTGTCGATTAATCTAGCTAGAACTACATTGTTTAACTCAGCCCTTTAATTGGGCTAGTTAAAATATTTTGAAGGACTGAGTTTTTTTCATCTGAATTGCCTTAGTTTTTAGTTCTCTGAAACTTGGTAAATCAAAATTTAGAGGAATGAGATTAGTTAACTCCTTTGACAACTCGTGGGTGTTCTTAACTCTAAAGGAAGTGAAGTATTCCATACTCCTTATTTTGACTTTCTCTTTTTAAAAGCATATTCACTAACTTGCTGAATTATCATGACTTAAAATTGTACTACCAGGTGTGGTTGGTGGGTTGGCTTACACATATAATCAAGTGGTTGCAGTAACTATTGGTCTACTTGGATTGCTTCTATTGTTCCAGGTAGTCATTAGTTGAAGACAATGTACTTGAGAGAGGTGGAAATTAGGACAATGGTCTATGTAGTTTGTTTCAGAGTCTACAACATATTTTTGTCAGCTACCTTTTCGCTCTGTTACAAGTTGTCTTATATTTTCCATTCCAATTTTCAGAAGCTGACTTTTTCCTTTATTGTTGTCTTTTATTTCCTCAAACCACTAGAGTGAGATTCATAATTGTTGTCTTTTATTCTTTTTTTAGTAAGCAGGCTATTTTATTTTGATATAAAAGGTACAATTCCAATTTTTATATTATTATAGTTTGGTACACACAAGCACATCTTCTAACTTGTGGTTCTTAGACCTTCACACACCACAACATTAATATATCTCTTTTGGCTGCATATATGAGTTTGACAATGAAGTCTTGATGAAATGCAACTTCCATTTTATTTTTACCCTGTATGACATTTGTTGAGTTAATTATATAGAATGGAGGCTAAAGACACACATGACCCACCGTAATAAGTTTGATTAGTTAAATGTTAACAATGTAGCTAATATGCACTACAGGATTTTCTTAATTTTGCTACTAATTTTACCTGCTAATTAAATTAGGAGTTAATCTTCAGCTAATTAACTGTTCATTAGCTATTGTTTAGTTTTTTTATCACTTATCCCTCGGTCTCGGTGCTTTTTTTTGTTTCTTTGTCCAAAACTCACCCCCTTTCTCAGTCTCTCTTCACGCTCTCTCTTTGAAGGTTCAGATCTGTGATTCAGCGTTCGTGACTAACACTTCGAAGGTTGCAATTCAGCTTCATCCTTCAACTTGCGATTCAGCTTCATGCTTCTTCTTGCATTTTGATTTTATGTTGATTTTCATGTTCTTCTCCTTGCTTCTTCTCTGAAACCTCATAGATCTTGCTTCTTCTTGCTACGCGATTCAGTTTTTCCTGTGCGATTCAGTGATTACAAGATTCCAATCGTGCTACTCAGTGGTTAGTGATTCTCTCTTTAGTTGTTGTGCAATTTAGGTTTGCATGTATATTGTGTGGATTAATATAGCTAGAACTACATAGTTTAACTTAATCCTTCAATTGAACTAGTTCAATATCTGTTGTCAAGTGCCAAATCCTAATTTCTGTCTTTTTCCTTCTATACTAGAAGAATGATGAAATGGCCTAGCAATTATGCTCAGGATATTGCAGATTCAGTGTTTGATAATGACTTAGCTATTTTGAGTTCATGTGATGGACAAGAATAGTGCAAGAGATTCGGTGTAATTCTTCTTGCTATGCGATTCAGTGTTTTCATGTGTGTGATATTTGTGTTGACAGCTTGGAAGGAGGGTGAAGAAGACCATATTACAGGATTCCAGAACCAGATTATAGGATTCCAGCTACTCAGTGGTTAGTGATTCTCTCTTTATTTGTTTGTGTCTTACCACATAATTTTAGGCTTTCAAGTAAATGATAATGCTAGTTGTAAGTGATAATGTTAACATGCTTGCATGTATATTGTGTGGATTAATCTAGCTAGAACTACATAGTTTAACTTAACCCTTTAATTGACCTAGTTAAAATCTTTTGAAGGACTGAGTTTCTTTCATCAGAAAAATAAGTACCCATGTTCAATATATGTTGCCTTAGTTTTTGGTTCTTTGAAACTTGGTAAATCAAAATTTAGAGGAATGATATTAGTCAACTCTTTTGACAACCTGTAGGTATTGTTAACTCTAAAGGAGGTGAAGTATTCCATACTCCTTATTTTGACTTTCTTGTATAAGCAGATTTACTAACTTGCAGAATTATTATGACTTTGGTTTGTTCTCGTCTTACCTTCCATTAACTTTGTGGCTCATGTGTGCAATGTTTTATAATGTTTTCTCTGGAGCTATGGTTAGCTTCTAAGTTTATAAAATTGGAATATAACATAATTGTTGGTGTTCTATTTGGCTAAATGGGTCATTTGGTTATAGGTTATTGAAGGGGATTCTAATTTCTGTCAAGTGCCTAATCTTAATTTGGTTATGGGTCTACTGATGCTGTTTTTTATTATGTGCTACTGTTGAATAGTGTTGGTGTAATTGTATTGCTGCTGCTGCTAATAATAGTTTATTGGAGAGGGAGTGTTGTTTTCTTCTCTAATAATAGTTTGATACATTTTATATTATTATAGTTTGATACACTTAAACACATCTTCTAACTTGTGGCTCTCAGACCTTCACACACCACAACATTAATATCTCTCTTTTGGCTGCATATATGGGTCTGACAATGAAGTCTTGGTGAAATGCAACTTCCATATTATTTTTACCTTGTATGACATTTGTTGAGTTAATTAACAATGTAGCTAATATGTTAACATTTGTGTAGAACACTCGAACTTTCAGTAGCACTACCGCACACAGAAATCAATACTGAAGAACTTCTTCGGTTTCTACCAAAAACCAGGTAAATGAATCTAATCTCTAACTTAATATTAAACAAATATGAAAGCCACTCTTCCTTTTCTTGCTATGGTTCTTTCTCTGATTGAATTGACTATGGTTCTTTGTTTTAAATCTTGGTTCTTTATTCATACATTCTAAAAGAAGTGTTTTATATGTGGTTCTTTATTTATCCTATTGTAAATGAATCCATGATTATAAAGCTTTTTTTTCCTTTCTAGTTTTACTGTTTCATTTTCTATGGATATGTACATGCTGTTCACAGTGTTGGGCACATACAGATATATACTTAATTGGGTGTTTTTGTCACTTGTGGATGCACACAAGCCATTGATGTGTCAGTTGCAATGCTTGCACGCCCTGGTGCAAACATCTTGCTTCCTGGGGCGATAGTAATAGAGCTAACCCTGTCCTGGAATTGAACTATATACTATATAATATGACATAGATTGATTGGTGTCTCCCAAGTTAGAAATCTCAGAATGCAAGCACCATTACAAGGTGGAGTAGGTGAGGAAGATCATGGAGTAGATGAGGAAGATCACGAGGATGAATGATTAACTACTTATGATTTCATTTCTCATTTTGTATTCAAATTTAAAATGCTACTTTTGTGAAGAAACCAGTTAATTATTCTGGTTTTGTATTGGGTTAATTTTGTAGACGACTACTTTTTGGTCCTATTATGTCTCTTTGATTTGTAGTGTTGATCAAGGATTTTTGGGATTATCATTTTGTGGTGTTCTTGTTTTGAGTGAACCACTGTTTGTAATTAGACTTGCCAAGTTTCCTTCCCTAGCACTGCATGTGCTGGGTTGGTTACTTGTTTTCTTAATAGATTCTCTTCAAGTGTAGATTATTTTACTTTTTTAGAAATAAGAAGTAATATGAAATAAAAGAGATAAATAAAAAAGAGAATAGCTAGGAAATATCTATAAAATGGCTAAGAAATTTTAGCTATTGATTGACTATAAAATCGCTATGACAATATCGTAGTCATTTAGCTAGAAAAAAACACTCAAAGTTAGGAAATAGCTATAAAATCACTATTAAATTTTAGCTATTGATTGACTATAAAATTGCTATAATAATATCCTAGTTATATTGCTAGGAAAAATGAATATTGAACAACATTTTGCTATATATTAACTATAAAATTGCTAGGAAACTTTTAAAATTAGCTAGGAAAACTTTTGCTAGCTGATTTGCCACTCAAATTATGCTACCACCAATATTGTAGCTAATTCGTAGCAAATCTGTAGCTAAATTTGTTTGATAGAGATTAACTACGAATTAGCTGCTAAATTTGTCGTAGCTAATCTTCAATTTTCTTGTAGTGAAAGCCTTTCACTCCATTCCCCTCCAAAACTCACAAACAAACCCTAAGATTTCGCTATCTTTTATTTATTTAAAAAAAAAATTCCACCTTTAATAATATACCTATGAAGAAGCGTTATATTTATCTTCTTTTTTTTTTTCAAAAAATTCACTTCCATTAAAGGAGTTATTTTTCTTGCTTCTTCACCTGGATTGTATATCCATTTATGTTCGCAGTCTCTGTTACATTTTTTGGTAAGTTTTTATATGACTCAATTGCATCATAATTGGCTCCTTTTCAAGAGGAATGTCACGATTTCTTTCCATTTCTATGTCTCGATTTGAAGAAGGTAAGTATGTGACTTTTCCATTTTAGTTTCCAAATTGTGATACTTACGAAATTGAGTTATTAGTTTCCAAATCACATTTTTCCCCAAAGAATTGATTGTATTTTATATTGAATATCATTTACTTGCTTTGAATATCCTTTCGAATATACAAACACCAATACATAAATTTATGAATTTCTTTTAAAAGGGGAAAGATAAAGCTTCAATGAGTAAGTGTTATTAAAATGCTGCCTTTAATAGCACTTCAAAGATGCTAATAGTGTAAAGATAGATGACGCTTACTGCACTAACTAGTAATTAAATGAAAAAAAAATGCTATTTAAGGTCTTTTATGACGTAATGATGGACATAAGTACTAATGACACAACCTCGTATTGATATGACACAACCTCGTATTGCTATGATGTAACATAATTAGTTTAACGATCTTTCTAACATGTGCAAAAATAAAAAAAAAATGTTGTGTTGAAAGTTTTGTATTCAATTTCTTAAAAATTTAAAAGCTACTCTTCCAATACAATATTTATATTTTATGATTCTTTAATATGTGCAAAGTTGCACAGATTAGAAAAATCCTTAGTTTAAATGTATATAAATAATCTAGTTGTAATCACTGGTGCAGAAAAGGGATTCCATATAGGTTATTTTTGGTTTTTCACATCGGTTTTCAAACTGATGTTGAAAATACCGATGTTGTTTATTGTTACTTTTCACATCGATTTTGAAACCGATGTTTAAAGTAAATTTTTAACAGCGGTTTTCAAAATAACCGATGTGGAAAGTTCATTTGTCACATGGGTTATCCCATAACCTATTAGAAATATCACTTTCCACATCGGTTATATCTAAAACCGATGTGGAAATTTAACTTTCCACATCGGTTTTCAAAAAACCGATGTGAAAATTTTCTTTCCACATCGGTTTTTTATTAACCCATGTGTAAAGTGAACTTTCCACATCGGTTTTTGAGTAACCGATGTGTAAAGTCTAATTTTTTTTTTTAACTCTTTTTACATTTCTATAATTCCTTTCCCCTGTTTTAGTAATGCAGATCAATACCAGTATAACATATTCTAAATATTCTCAACACAATCACTTTTGTACAACAAAAACACACTAAATTAATATATACTGAATTTATTACGAACAACACTTGTGTACGTTCAATTACATTCAGACAACAAAGATAATTAGAAACCAAAAAGCTACATGATATATTATAGATTTCATATCAAAATACATATGATCAGTCAAAAGTACACTATAGCTAGTACATGATAAGTTTTTAAACTAACTACATATATACAAACTATGGTTGGTACACTTCAAGAAAGAAAGTTGCCCAACGCCTCCTTATGTTGTTGATGTCGGAATCAGATAATGGAGTTGGATTGTTGAATATCTGCAAGTTTAATTGGACAAAATGTTAAGTCTCTAAAATGTCTGATGTGCATTTCTCTAAGTTTTGATGAAAACTAAACATTGGTTAATGATTTAATTAACCTTCATATTGGTTGATAACCTATCTATCGAGTGTGCAGATTAAGTAATAGAATCATCCGTCCAACGCAAGAGATAGAAAGCCAGCGTCCACTAAAGTGATGAAAGCCAGCGTCTACTTAAGGTATCAGATTAGCTCGTCCATTGAGGTATCAGAATGGTCCGTCCAATGATGTGGCATTTGGAGCTCGTCCATTAAAGTATCAGAACAGCGCGTCCATTAAAGTATCAGAATAGAGCGTCCATCAAAGTATCAAAATAGCGCGTCCATCAAAGTATTGGAATAGCCCGTCCATTAAGGTCAGACGAGGCATATGGAGATCGTCCATTAAGGTCAGAATGGCTCGTCCAATGACGTGGCATATGGAGCTCGTCCGTTAAGGTTAGAATGTATCCGTCCAATGACGTGGCAAATGGCTCTCGTCCACCAGAGTAACTGAGACTCTCATCCACCAGAGTAACTGAGACTCTCGTCCAGTAAAGTAACAGAAGCTCTCGTCCACTAGAGTAACAAAAGTGCTCTTCCACTAAAGGTGACAGAAGCTCTCGTCCACTAGAGTAACAGAGGCTCTCGTCCACTAGAGTAACAGAGGCTCTCGTCTACTAGAGTAACAGAGGCTCCCGTCCACTAGAGTAATAGAGGCTCTCGTCCACTAAAGTAACAAAGGCTCTCGTCCACTAGAGTAACAGAAGTGCTTGTCCACAAAAGTGCAAGAGGCCCTCGTCCACACTAGTCTTTGGACTTGCTGAGTCCTTAATATGGAGCTCGTCTACTAGCCCGAATGAAAACTCAAATGGCTAGATAGACGTGGTTGTTTTCAAGATGGAAGCACTTATCTTAAACGTGAATTCAATAAGGATTATCAGAATCGTATTTCAAGAACCAGAAAGGGACTTGAAGCCTTCTCTCCTACTCAGTTTCACGATTATCAAGAAAATTCAGGAGTTACTCTCTCAAGCAACCTTGGATAATCAGAACCAAAGACCAGTTAAAGAATGCTTCCAACGTGCTTTATTCCCTAGTACCTCTGGTCCTTACACGAAAAGAGAAGTGTACTCAGTAAATTACAAAAAGCTCTCTACACAACTCTGATATGGCTGTAGCACGATGAATAAAGCCAACCAACGACTCTATTGCATTAATGGCTGCCCAGAACGACTCTATTGCATTTAATGAAGTTCTGCTTGAAGCCAACATCTGAGGGGATGTCTCTAACGGATCCTAAATGCTTGAAGACCATAAATACAGAAGTCATTGAAGATGAAGAAAAAGAGAATACACATTGCATTAAAACGCCATTACTCTGCATTAATTTCTTCATTCTTTTATTCTGTATTCTTCAATCATTTTGAAGTTATTACACAGACTTTCCTAAGCTTTACATTTAAACCACTCTCTGAGTGTTAGTGAAAGTTCTGTCTGTCTAAGTTGTATTCATTACAAACCAAATCTCTCAAACAAACCTGAGTGAGCCTAAAGAGGCTAAGTGTGCAAAGAATACTTGTCTTTGTGCCTGAAGAGGCTAGGTGTGCTAACAATACTTGTCTTGAGCCTGAAGAGGCTAGGTGTGCAAAGAATACTTGTCTTTGAGACTGAAGAGGCTAGGTGTGCAAATAATACTTGTGTCTGTAACCTAATCAGTTATAGTGGATAAATCTTGGTGCTGCCAATGACTGGACGTAGCTCTTTGCTTTGAAGAGTGAACCAGGATAAATAACTGTGTCAACTCTTTAATTGCTTTAGTTTTCTTACGTCTATCAAGTGGAAACATCCTATTGAGCTGTGGCCTGGATCTCCTGGAACTTCTCAGTAGCCCAGTACTGGTCCAGCTGCCTCCTGATCTCAGGATCCACCCACTTCCCCTTATTCTTACCCTTCCTCAGCTTGTTTGTCAGATTCTTCATGACAAGTGAGCCTTTATGCTCAAATACGTCCCTGACGAGACCCTCTAAAGCTACGTCCCACCTATACTCTTTCTGCAACTTACAGTTGTTAGGAAATTCGTGTGTGTATATATATAATGTAAATTTAATTTAAATAACTTAATAAACTTAATAAATTGTTACCTTAAACTCTAGAAACAACTGATCCCTATGGCCCCCTGGGATGGCCTTCCATGTAGGCCATGGACCATCAAACTTGCGTCGCAGGATCTTCGATATCGAATCAGAAGGGCCCTTCGCGGGCAGAAAGCTGCAACAAAATTAGAGCATTAATAAATGTTATAAATAAAAAAAAACCAGTAAATAGAAATTAAAGATACTTTATATATATTAAAAAAATTAAATTAGCTTACTCGTTATCCCCTTTGGGGATAAGAAGAATCCTCCTGTCGGATGGACCACGACTCTCCTGTCCCGATGATGATGATGGTCCTGTCATAGGTGTGGATGATGAGGGTGCAGCCTGTGTCCCGACCACATGAGGCTGGGTAGGGGGTGCAACTCCATCACCCTGAGGTGTCCCGTTCACAGAGGTGCTGGTAGGGTGGTCTCGATCTGAAGGCTGTGGGTCGGCCGGCGAAGGGACTCTCGCAGCACGACCTCTGCCACGACCTCCACGACGACCCCTACCACCAGAGGAATCTGCCATCTGTGTAGAAAATGAAAAGATGATTACACAACAGTGTAAATAATACAAAAATAAATTACCTAAGTAGAATGACATTTACACAATGAATTATGACATAAATAAATTACCTAAGTAGAAACTCCGTCACTAAATTCACCCTCACTCTCATCAGTCTCACTTGATCGGAATGTGCCTTCACTAGATGCGTCCAACTCGGATTGATCCATTATCATCTGCTCGTATGGAGTCAATTCTTCCCTCTGGTCACCACTTCCATAGTACGAACCTTCAAACACAATCGGGTTTAAATCAGGCAACGTCTCACCATGGTTACTCCACCAATAGTAATCAGGCATGAAGCCCTTCTCATAAAGATCGGCTACAACTCCATCCACGGTTTTGAAATATTGACACTTGCATCTTTTACAAGGACACCTCAAATGATCACCGCCCAGCCGTATAAATCTCTCCTGGATAACAACAAACTCTATAAACTCACCCACTCCAACTCTATACTCTTCCCTAAGACGCTTATTCCGATCCAACCTACGATACATCCATTTCCGATTCTCCGGAATATCCATTGCTGGCAATTAAATAGCCTGACCAATCCTACAATAACACTTATATATTACAGTGCATTCCAATAACTCCATCAATCTCGTTCTTATGACAAGGTATGAACCTATCCCATTCGAGAAGAAACCTTTACCACACTCGGCTAATAATAGTTATTCCCATATTCAAATACCTTATACTTGACAAAATTTTGGTAGAATTTCCCATCGGTCTCCAAGTACACGACTCGAGCACGGTGAGAATCACCGCGATCGAGTATGCACCAAGAGAACAAAAGGAAATGCATCAGACTGAGATTTCAACAAGTATATAAGGCATTTGAACATTGAAATGACTATTGTACGAGTGTGAAAAAGGTTTTTTCCCAAACTGTCCCACTTGGACAATTCAAGATTCAATACAATGACCATGCGTGCCCTGAGAAGGTACGCATGCTCATTAATACTGAATCTCAAATAGGAAACTAAGGCTTTCGTAACTTAATAATTAACTCTAGCAGAAAATAAAACCATTGACTTATAAAGATTGCAGCATACTTCAACAAATATATATTGAAGCATATTTCAATACAAACTTAGATAAAATATAGTAGCAAACATCCTATCGAGCTCCGCTCTCCACTAACAAGTAACACATAATTGTCAAACACATGCATAACTTCTAAATTAGCAACACACAACAAGCATCCCGCCTTTTTGATAGGATCACATCCAATTGAGCTCTACTCTCCACTAAGGCTATTCTAACTCATTAACCATAACAGAAGATACAAATTTAACTCTATATACATATCACAATTTTAGCGACAAAAACATTAATATATAAAAATGGCAATCAAGCCATAGAATTGACACAACTATCCTATTGAGCTCTGCTCTCCACTAACAAACAACATATAAAGTTTACAACCACATGCATCAATTTTAATCTACCAGCACACAACCAGCATCCTATTGAGCTCAGCTCTTCACTAACAATCAACAAATCAATTCAAAGTCTTCAAGAACCACTAGCAACAAAGAAAAAGATAGAGTATTTGACCTACCTCAACTCCAAGCAAATAGTGAAAACGGGTGACGACTAGAGCGGTTGTCAATCGACAAAGAAAACTGTAAGAAAAAATAATGACATCATCAAAGGCTCTTGTGATAAAAGTATAAACTTGGAAATCATTAACCTACTTGCACACTTGCCACTCATGAAAGTATAAACAAAACATTTTCATTACATATCAGTACCATAGCTTGTTTAAGCCGGGCATTGTTTTAGTGGCAAAGTAATTAAAACTTAGATAAAATATTGTAGCAAACATCCTATTGAGCTCCGTTCTCCACTAACAAGTAACACATAATTGCCAAACACATGCATAACTTCTAAATTATCAGCACACAACCAGCATCCTGCCTTTCGGACAGGATCACATCCTATTGAGCTCCGCTCTCCACTAACAAACAACACATAATGGCAAACACATGCATAAATGATAAATTATCAGCACATAAATCCTATCGAGCTCTGCTCTCAACTAACAGACAACACAACTTGACATTACACATTACAGATACCACACAAATCAAGGCATAATAAAGATGTACTTAACTTACCTTAGCTCCCAACAAAGAATGGAAATAGTGACAAAGATCAAGGAGTGCTGCAAGTGATTAAATTCAACAGCCTGTTCAAAAATATATGATTAATTTCAATTCACAAGTTTATGGTAAATATATATTGAATAAAATTGTTTCCCACCAACAGTTCAACATTCCAGAAGCAAGCACAAGATTAATTTTTCATAGCACTAATCATTTAACTAGCTGCAAATAAATCACAACAAACTACAACGTGGGTAGTAAGGACACATAGGAACATGTGGAAACCGAGAAACTTATAAGACTTCAAACCATTTCCCATTATTTTCTAGTTGGATCTCTTTATACTTGGCTAAATGATCATCACAATTTTGTATGGTCAATAAGCCACAATGTTGGTGTCCTGTTTTAGTGAAAGGGAAGCTAATATTGCCACGATATCCACAATAAAATGAATGTGGACATTCTCCTTGATACCCTTTCCCATCTCCAGCCACAAATAGAAGTTGCATAAGTTGAGAAACCGAAAGGAAATGATATTTATAAAGTGGAGACATCCTAATTCCTCACCATGAGAAAAATCAATTGGAACCAAACAACAATTTCATTCTCCAAAGCAAATTTATCTTATTTGGTTCTTTCTCCTTCTTCATAATGTAACACCAACTTGAATTACTTGATAAACCATTTGAGTTTGAAAATGACATTGAAGACTAGTTGAAATGAAATTCATGGAAGATAGAGGTGTTAGATGAGGTAGATAGCCATGTAAAGAATTAATTTTCTCCTATTGACTAGCAGTAGAAAGACTTTGACTTTTGGACTCTATTCTTTCTCTTACATTATATCAATTTCTCTTGGAAGCTTGTTAAACCATCTAAATACCCCCCCCCCCCCCCCCCAAGCACATGCAATTGCAGTGTCCCCTCGAACAGATATGTACCTAAATAGTGAAACAAGTGGCCTACTACTGCTAGTTATATATTATGTAAGGTTTGGTAATTTCTTCTAATTGAAAGTGTGCCTAATAAAACAAACAGAGTGAAAGATGAAAGCACTAAATAGACAAGTAAGGAGAAGGGGTGTACCCTGATGGTGGCGGCAGCGGTCCGGTGGTGGAGCTGTAACCAAACAACCCTGGAATGTGGAATGAAGAAAAAATATATAAGTGAAAGAGGGAGACAGACGAATCGAGAGAGAGGGATGGAAGCATACCTTGGTCTTACAGTGGTGGCGGCGAAGCCGCGAACGATGGCCGTAAAAGGGTGGTTGTGGTGAGGTAGGGACAACAGAGAGAGGGAGACAAGGAGGGAGGGGGCCGTAAAAGGGACGGCAAAAGGAGGGGCTTGCAGTGGTGGTGGTGGCGGTGCGAATGGTGGCCGTAGAAGGGGGGAACTATGGTGGCCGGAGAGAAGCTGGAGGAGGTGGTGGCCGGAGCTGCGTGTGAGAGAGAAGAGAAGAAAATAGAGAAATGGGGGAAGAGAGGAAGGAAATCGCGATTTAGGGATTTTAGTTTTAGCGACCAAATTATTCGGTCGCTAAATCGATCGCTAAATGGGTTAATTTGAAATTTGAATTCATAAATTTAGCGGCCGATTTAAAATTCGGTCGCTAACACGCTCTATTTTAATTTTTTACGCTCCGTTTAGCGACCGATTTAATATCGGTTGCAAATATAAATAAAATTTAACCGTTGCATTTAACTCAGTCGCCATTTCGGTCGCTAAAAAGTCATAAATTTTTTATTTTTACTTTCCTTTATTTTGCGACCGAAATAGAGACCGATAACTCTGCTACGCTCTATTTCGATCGCTATTTCGGTCGCAATATCAACTATAATCAGTGTTTGATTTAGATCCTACAATCGATTGTCATTTCGGTCGCAAACAACAACCAACAAATTCGGTCACTATTTTCGGTCGCTAAATAAACTTTTTTTTGTAGTGATAATATGTACTATCAGTTTAAAAAAATATTGAACCGATATTTTTTTATATTAATATTTTGTTAGTAGATAATGATCGAAGTGGATGGCAGTTGGCTAACGGTGGCACGGCGGATGGAGAGGATGAAATGTTGCTGCTTGTTTTGCTTCCTGTGTGTTCCAAGTTCCTACAATCCAGTTTCATTTTAAAAAATAAAATAAAATTCGACACATGGCACCTTTTGAAACACTAGATTGATCCAACGCTCCAAAAAATGGAAAGGCAAGGTGCCTTCACCCCCACTAAACTCAGACAATCCGAATCCCTGCATAACACGAGTACAGCTGTAATTTCGTTAAATTCCAAAACAATGATATGGACCCCATGCCACTTATTTGGAGCTTAGTGGCTGAGTAGAGGAGGATGCAGTAGAAGGCTAAACCTGGTCCTGTGATATCAATGTGGCACTGTAATCAGTGGCTGACATACAAGCACGGAACTCTCCTCACAAAACACGTGCTTTAATGAAATTGAACGGTCGGAGGTTCCTTAAAATTTTTATCCAATTTTTTTTTTTTAAATGACAAAAATCTTATCCAATCTTTTTTTTTTTTAACAATCTTAAACATTTTTGTGAGTTTTGAAATAGAAGGAAGGAAAATGGTGGGGGAAGGAGGAAAATGGTGGGGGAAGGTTTTGAGAGGAAGAAGGAGAAAGAGATGGGGAAGAAAATGATACTCTCCCATTTTATATGAGATTAATTTTTAACAAAAGAATCAAAATCTTCTAATATAAAAAACTAAAAAAAGAACTAAAGAAAATTTTGGAAGACTATCTTTTCTTACCTTGTCCCTTTCCCCATTCATTCCCCTCCAAACTCATAAATAAGCCCTATTTGATTTTAATTATTAACAAATTATAAAACATATCTCAAGTTCTGAACCATTAGATTCACAACTGCACTACTGGAAGTTTTTAGTTCAACTGCACGTGATTTGAGAGGACGTATGCGGCTCAAGAAAAATTGCATAATGATCACTTTTGAATTTAGACTCACTTTTTTTTATCGTACTTTAGACTCATATTTATTCAGGAGTAAAAAATATTTGGATACATATTTTGGATATCTCATATAAATATCACAGAGTTGATGATTGTGTCCAAATATCATTATTTTTGACTGACTCGCATCATTTTAATTATTATTTTTTGGTGAACTCATTTTAGTTTCTTTTACTTAACAATTAGTTGCCTTGTGCGTTGTACGTACACCAAAATAATTAATGTATTAAAGAAATTCTTATTAGGAAGATTGTTTACATAAAATAAATAGAATCAAATCTAAAATATTCATGTACCTCCCTATGATGTGACATAATGGATAATCTGCTAGATATATGTTTTTTTTATACTGAATCTGCTAAATATATGTTGGTGGTAAGAATTCTGAGATTCCGATGATTAATTCAACTCATGTACAACTAACTTATTCACTGTATTGAAAGTTCTTAACAAATGACTCTTATTTAACATAGCAGAATAATCATATAGTTGTCGATGATGAATCTAATTTCATAAATGGTTATGTCTAAATCTCACAAATATAATTTGATAAAGAATATAAGATTTAATTTTAGATTTACTTGATTCTTGTTTTTTACCTGAGTTTTGGTTTTTGTATCCCATGATTTTGTTTTCTTTGTTTTTATTTTTTTTGTCAATAGATTTATGATGACATAGGATCACTTTCCTATATTTTTTTTTATCAATTGTCATTGATTAAATTGTCCCGATGTTGATTATTTGAGTTCTTGGAAGTTGTTTCTGTATATTTTTTTTTATTTTTTTATGTCTAGATTAATTATATTTTGCTCTTTGCAATAACAAGAAAAGAAATTACAGCTTTCGTCAACAAAAAAAAAAAAAAGAAGAAAAGAAATTACAGCATGAAAGTGGAAAGAAATTGAACAAAATATTTTTCAAAAAATGTGTCTGGAAGGTTTTGCACCGAGCATGAGAGTGTTTTGAAAAAAGAAAAATCCTACCTACATATTCTTTTTAAAACTCTCTATAATACATTCTTTATCATTTGATGAATTTCATGCAAGACCATGAATTTCTTATAGGACTCACTCAATATAATAGGCTGCATGTGAAATTCATCTAATAAATAAGAATGTCTTAGAAAAAATGTTCAAATGAGTACGTTGTTAGCAATTCTTTTGAAAAAAAATAAGTGACTTATGCTTTGCATTGGGCACTAAAGCCAAAGAGCAAAGATTGGCTTTGCATGTTCAGTGTGACCTAAAAACTGTAGATTAGTTTTATTTTCATTGTCTGTATTTGGTGCTAAGGCTGTGTTTGGTTTTGCATTTGGAATTTCTAAGACACCCCACTGTGCCTCTTTGTGTCATTAGATTAAAATCTCATTATTTAATTACTTAATCACATGTTTAACGTGAAAACACGTAAAAATTAAAACTTAACTTATAAAGTATACAACTTCATATAAAATGGCATATCACAATATAAGTATATTATGCATATTGCAAAACACTATTGAGGATATCCTATCAGTAGGATCCCTCACAGGCATATACCTAGACAAAGTGTTAAACAGTGGAAAACATATTAAAAAAATACACCTCACGAGATGCACTGGCCATAACTAACTAGACCCTAACCACCATCGATCACAGCTCATCCTCCAGCCTCCGGTTCATAGGGAGTTCCATCCAACTCCTCCTGGTTACGCTCATCCACATGGTCTTCTCGTAAGATTCTACAAGGAGATAAAATACAACATACAGAAATATACAGGGGATAAGAAACAATTATATCATCAAAAGCGGAAAAGAGTCATAGTAAATTATACAGTAATTGTCATAGACAATCAACACACATAACTAACGAATCATCCTCAAGTTAATATATATCATCCTCTACCCTTACTCTCAGGCAATCTAACACTTTATTTTAACATAACCTCTCTAATCCTGTCACCATGTCTTTACGTTATCGTGACCATTACCACTCCTGTCACCATCCCTCATTTGCATCGGGGCACACCCTCATTCCCGTTAGGATGTTCCACCTAGTGCACACCTCCATTCTCGTTAAGGTGTTCCACCCCCATTCCCGTTAAGGTGTTCCACCCCCATTCCCTAAGGTGGAAGTGGTCTCGCGAGAACTCTTAATTTTACGTGTATTATATTACCAATACACGGTGTATTATATTACCAATACACAGAAGTGTTTTACGTGTGTTATATTACCAATTCACTGTGTATTATATTACCAATACACAAAAGTGTTTTACGTGTATTATATTACCAACACACGGTGTATTATATTACCAATACACAGATGTCCTTGTGTATTATATTACCAATACACTTTTGTCTTTGTGTACTATATTACCAATACACTTTTGTCCTTGTGTATTATATTACCAATACACGGCTGTGGACAACAACACCTATACTTGAATCTCTCCAACCCGTTTTAACATCATCCTAGTGCCTTAACCTTCCATTAGAACTTGACACATATATTATGCCATAACACTACTTTAACATACATCATCTAGATTAGGTACTTCTAAATTATCATTATCCTCACACTCAAAACAATCATCTCTTAGACAACATATATATGTTTGCTTAAAATTCACTCAGCATAATAATAAAAACCAGGTAGATCATGCATAACACAATATCAATCAAAATATTCTCATATCACCAACATAGCACAAAATCAATTCAGTAAAGGTAATAAAATCAAATCAACCATCAACAATATAAAATCAACCTAATATCGATAAACCTCCAATCCCCGAATCGCCATTGATTTTTCAGAAAAGGTTTCCAATGTGATGTTGGTCTTGCCTATTACTCGACTACTAGTAGGGTTTAGGTCGCCCTACACAATTATTATATAATCTACTACTTATCCATTCCGACGATAGGTTGGTTCTTTCCTCCACCTAGGTTATCACCGAACTCCCGAAATCGAAGCTCCTCGTTGTCACACCACAAAGTACTAACTCCACCTTCAACCAATCAACATAATAACCAATAAATCAAACAAACTCATCTGTGCTCTCTTTAGGCTAGGTTTGCCCATTTAATTCAAATTAGAGTTAGGATTCTTTTCTCAACATAAGTCATTGGATACTTATCACTTAGGTTCTAGGTAACTTGGATAAATTGCTATAACTTGAAAATATGGAATAAAAATCATCCAACCACTTAGGATAGGTTTCGACTTTGTATTACAAAATAGGCTAGGGTTTTCAAAACAACACAATTTCTTAGATCAATGATCTTAGAGTATTAAAGAGTATGAATCAATCATTAGATTTCATAAATCAATCAAAAACCTTTCACCCCTTTTATGTTAGGGTTTCAGTCTCTTTAGTATAAGTTTGCTAGAAATTTCCAACTTTCCAATCTCTTAGACTTAGCATCCAAATGTATTAAGGAGCTCAAGTCCATGATCATATTAGAAAATGAAAACAAAACATCCTAGGTTCACAACCATCATAGGTTCGGCCATCATAGGATAAATAGGCTAGAAATCTTTAAACTTTCCAATCTCTTAGACTTAGCATCCAAATGTATTAAGGAGCTCAAGTCCATGATCATATTGGAAAATGAATACAAAATTTCATAGGTTCACAACCATTGTAGGTTAAATAGGCTAGAAATCTTTAAACTTTCCAATCTCTTAGAGTTAGCATCCAAATGTATTAAGGAGCTCAAGTCCATGATCATATTGGAAAATGAAAACAAAACATCCTAGGTCCACAACCTACTAGGTTTGGCCATCATGGGATCAACAAGCTAGGAATTTTCGAACTTTCCAAGACTTTAGATTTACGATCAAGAGGTATCTAGAAGCTCAAATACATGATCATCTTTCAAAAGTTGAAACAAAACTTCCTAGGCCACTAATACAAAGTTTCAGCCATCCTTGAAAAATAGGTTAGAGATGTTTGTTTGATACAAGCTCTTAGAATATGAAAGTAGAGATTAATAGAAGTTCATAGAAATTGGTTTTAACTCAAAATGATCTTTCTACCATTTTCTAGAGATTTTAGAAGTTAAAAGAGCTTTAAGAACTTTTTAAGAAAACATAAAGTAAACTCATAAAATAAGTGAAAAACTTACAATAGAAGAGTATGAGAGTGTTACCCTTGAAACTAGAAAGAAAAAGTATGAAGAACTTGAAGCTTGAAACTAAGTAAAAATGGAAACTTTAAGTGTTAGAAACTTAAAAATGAGAAAGTGAAGAAGTAGGAAAGTGTTGAAGAGAAAATTAAATGGGTATTTATAGAGGGAGGGGTGAGATTGGCATAAAAGAGAAGGGCAGGGCAAGTCTTGATGGCCAAGTTTTGGCTTATACCTTGTTTGGTTGAAGAAGAGAGAGAGAAATGGGTTTTTAGAATATAATATGATATAATTTGAAAAGTGTGATGATTACATTTTTGGAGTGTGTCACAACCCATGTCCATCACATCCCATCAAGTCACTTCACTTCTTTTGGGCTACCTTTTCTGCTCCATTTCATATCCGGTTCAAGTTCCTGATCGTTTTTTGCCCGGAATAAATATTATATTTTATTTCCGATTCAAATTTTCGAAAATTTCCAATATCAATCAAAACATCACAAAAACACTAACCGTTTCGTTCACGGTTCAAAATTAGGTTTTCTGCTCAGTAAACTTGTACTGTCAGTGAAAATGCAGATTGACTTTCGTCTGAATTTTTAACCCAAAATTTTATCGTAACCCTCTACCATAAAGTAGACTACGAATATGATTTTATATTATTCAAAAACACACTACAAAAAAAAAACGCTATTTTGCGACGGTTATTAGCTTAATTGGCGTCGGTTTTATGCGCCGGAGATTCGTGTTTGCGGCAGTTCCTCCACCGTCTCAATGTCGACCGTCGTGAGCAGCATTTGCGGCGGTTGGGAAAACTGTCGTACAAACTGCCACAAATTTATTGCGACAGTCTATAAACCGGCGATAGAATTACTACGTCAAAATTGGCAACACAAATAACGACGGTTAGAGAACCGACGCAATTTGTTTCCTCATCTCGAAAGAAATTTCACGCAGCTTTTACAACCGTCGCAAAACTACAAAACCTGCTTATTAAATATATATATTTTTCTTAAAACAAATAAAGGTAAATAAAATAAAACAATATAAATAAATTAAAACTCATTCATAAATAAAATGTTGAGTTACAAACTATGACCAAAAAGAAATATTCCAAATAGAGTTCAACAATTCCACAAATTTAAAGTAATACAACTAAAATCCATCAAGTTCATAAAATGAAAACTAGAACTATCTAAACGGTCCTACGCGACGATGCTCCGTGGTCTTCAGGCATATGACTAGACTCATAGGAACGTCTCATATCTCTTGGTGACTCTAAGTCAGCCGACTGTAATTCAAAAAAATCAAAAACTAGATAACAACCACTAATTCAACAAGTGAACTATCAAAAGTTAAAAACTAAATTTAAAAGCAATTATTTTACCTGATTTCCCTTAACATTCTGCATAAGGAAAGCAATTTGTTCCTTCAAGACTTCATAAGTCGCAGCTTGTTCCTTAAGCGCTAGGACTTCAGCTTCTAATTTTTCAATCTTCTCATAGGGAGATACCAACCTCTCAGAGTGAGACCTAAATCCAGTGAGCCGAGATGGTGTTATCCCAAGTCCCATTCCTTTGGCATATCCAGGGTGGTCCTTTCCAAAAACTTTCACAAATGCATCATTATCTGTTGATCCCTCATGAATTTCATTTTGCAATTGTTCCTACATATAATATTGAAGACATACACAATTACTTAAAGATCACCATTAACAATGAAATACAACTAACAATAAAAAGTTACATTTTTGTTATTTTTGCCTATATATATAGGAAGTTTTGACATCTAAATTGAAAAAACATGTGAACACTAAGTGTCGAACTTCTAGCAAACAAGCAAATAATAAGCATAGTAACAAAGCCACCATAAACCTATTACTTGCAAGCCAACAAATAATGGGTCTACTTCTAGCAAATCAAAATTGAAAATGAAGGGTTCTAGTTACTAAGTGTGTACTACGTTTCTTATCATCATAAAGCCTATTACCCAAATATAAAAATAGAAATGAAATACAAATGACAATAAAATGTTATAAATAATACATTGTACTTACATTTTTTTCCCTAGCCTCTTCACTGACAAATGATCCATCCTTCCATTTGTGAGAAATAGGATAAAATTCTGCTTTGCTAAATTCTCGTCCTTCTAGTAATTCCTAAAATTAAGCACCATACAATAAGTGCTAGTACAAATAAATTATACTGTTAAAAAAAATGAGTGAATCATACCAACTCATCTTTTGTCCTTGCAATTCCCTTGGAGCCTAATGTATGGTGGATCACTAACTTTTCACGATTTGCTGCATTTTGGTCAGCTATCTCCTGCATTAATTAAAAACATAATGAAGAGTTAGTAAATAGTAGTTGAAGTAACAAAGGCTGCAACTTATGATGATTACCATTTGTTTAGCGCTCCGCCTATAATTTATATAAACAGCCCAATGGTTGGAGTCAATATCAGGTGGGTGCCTCTGAAGATTTTCCGCCAAGGAAAGCTCCCAATCATGATATTTATGAAATAATATGAATCGTGTGTCCCTCCATTTTTTGCAAGGCTAGTTAAAATATACTTTTTGTGTTCTCTATCATTGACAACAAATTTATTCTTCAAGAAAACATAATAAAAGATAGTGTTAGCTAACAAAACACATAATAAATCGAACGTATTCACTTAACTACAAATAATACCTGTGTTTTTTTAGAATAAAGATTGTTTTTCAAAGTATCTGGAACTTTTTTCCAATTCTCAAACATTATGGGAATGTTATTAAAGTTTCTTGCAAGTTCACCCAAAAATCCTACCAATAAACCAACTGACTCTCCCACTGGTTGTGCATGTTGATTCCACCTAGTTATAACCCTTGTTGTACCACTTGATGCAAACACACTGTCACCCTTAAACGTGTTTGCATCACCCGACCGCTGCATCTAACACATAAAGTAAACAAATTAAAAAATTCCTAACCCAACATATAATAAAATTAAAAAAATTAAAGAGAAATATAAAATAGATTAGACATACTTATAACATCTACTGTCCAATATGTTGGAGCTTTTTTTTGGAACAGTAAGGGACCTTTAACCACATCAAAGTGAGATCGGAAGTTGGTGTAGTGTGTACCTCATCATGAAATGATGATTCAACATTGGGTAAAGGATCACTTTGTTGTAGATGTCCATCTACATATCCTTCAGAAGATGCATTTGGTTGAATTGGTGTGGATTGACACCTCCGACGAACACTTCTTGGACCGGTCATACCTGAGAAGTATAATGTATCAAACAGGTATATGACAAGCAAGAACACCACACATTCACAAATTACCTAAGAATCAAGAATCAAACTGATATAATTAGCCAACTAAAATGGAACATAACGAGACATTCAAATTGATATAATAACTATGAGCCATTTTTCAGTAACAAACCTCAAAAAAATTGCAAAATAAGTTCACTAAGCTAGAATCACCACAGATTCCAAGTTCTGCACAACATAACACAAAAAACTAACATGTCTATAAAATCACCAATGGATCATAAAACCATATCTTGATTATCATCATTAAAATTATCATTAATGGTTGAACTTTCAGGATCATCATCTGCAGCCATTCTTGCCAATTGTATATGTGGGGTATCATCAGAGAAATTTTGTTCCAAGTTTTGTGATGGGTATGCATCAATGGATGTCATAATTTCATCATCTTCACCCATGTCGCATAAGTCTCTTGGCTTCAAAATGAACCTGTATGCTCCAACCTTTTTCCTTCTCATCCTCCACATAATAAACCATTTGAGCTTCAAGCTTTAATGTATGGTTCATCATCTTCATGTTCTCCAAGATGTATTAGTCTTACAAAGTTAATAGAGATAAAACCCAACTTATCCGCCTTCATACCTCTTGGGTTAGTGGTATTAGCCCATTCACATTTAAACATGGGTACCGTGAAGCCATTATAGAAAACCTCAATGATGTCTATCAATCTTCCATAGTAAGGTACCCTCCAAACCTCATTTGGGCATCACTATTGCTTGAGTAACTCCCTGTTCCAAACATTCCAAAAACCTCACTGTTTTGAGTTTTTAATAACATATCTCGTGCCAAGGTTCGAAATTTGTATCCATTGACATTATATGCAGTGAACCTTCTATCTTTGTCATGAGGACCTTGTGCAAGACTAACGAGAACATCTTTATCCGGTCCACTAAGACTGCCTAGATTGTTACAAATCTAGATGCCATAATAAGATATATTGTTAGTCACATTCTTGTTCAAAAAAATAGATAAATGACACTAACACACTAATAATCATTGTTATGAACACTAACACGATTGGTGAACCAACGAACAAACTCTCTATGAACCTTCTTGTCTACCTCGTAAGCACTCCTTGCACCACCCCCTTAGTTGCCTTCGCACGCTAGTTCTATACTGCCTATTTAGTTGAATCATATTAGATGTATGGAAAAAAACTTAAGAATAATTAAACCAAGTAGAATAATTACTTACTGAAGATAGTAATCAACTATAGGGCAATTCTTTAACACGTGTCTATGAGCCTGAAACTTTTCCATGGGTGTCGTGGTGACATATGAAGAGCCACCAACCGATTTTCCAACTTTAGGAAATAATTCAGCCTACTCGTGAGCCATATTGTATATCATTAATAGGCTCATCGTCTACACGACTAGGTCGGTTCCATCTAGTCTCAATTCTATCTAGATACCTTGAACAAAACGTAAGAACCTCTTGCACAAGGTAGCCTTCCGCAATAGATCCTTCAGGTCGTGCTTTATTACGTACATAGGATTTTAGCTGTCCCAAGTACCTATTGTTAAACCACAACAAGTATTATTTAGAACAACATCTACATTACCAAATTAGAAAAATAAAATGACTAATATCGCACATCTTTTACCTTTCTATAGGATACATCCATCGATAATGAACGGACCTCCGAGTTTAGCTTCTTCAACAAGATGAACAACCAAGTGAACCATAACAGTATAGAATGAAGGAGGAAATAACATTTCCATGTGACATAAAGTGAGGATGATTTGATTTTGCAATCTGTCTAGATCTTCAACTTTCAATACTTTGCCACATAGTTGTCTAAAGAATGAGCACAACTCAATTAATATTGTCGAAACCTCATCGAGCAATGTTGCCCGCATGGCTAAGTGGTAGCAATTGCTCTATCAATATATGACAATCATGACTCTTCAACATTCCATTCAACCTAAGATTGTCTAAATCAATGCACCTAGAAATGTTGCTTGAATAACCATCCCGACAAAGTGATATTCTTTAAAGTAGTTAAAAATGCTTTCCTACCTTTATTAGTCAATGTAAAGACAAATCGGGAATATTTTCCATTTTCATTGGGCCAAAGGTCGCCTTAAGCCCATAGCTTGAAGATCTCTTCGAGCATTAACATGATCTTTGCTCTTCTTTGCGCTGTCATTTAGCAAAGTAAATATGACATTATCGCACACGTTCTTCTCAATATGCATCATGTCAAGACTCAGACGCAAACAATTATCCTTCCAATACCTAAGTTCAAAGAATATCCTTTTATTTTTCCATTGTTGAGTGGTACCTGTGTAAGTTGATTGCCACGTGTTCTTTTTCCCGAAACTTCTTTCTCTAATTTTCTACCAAATATGACATTGATGTTTTGAACCTGTTCAAGAATTTCATAACCGAGATAATGTTTTTGGTGGACTACGCATTTCTTGTTCACCATTAAAGCGGACCCTATTCAGCCTAAATCAGATCTCCGGTCAAGAAAACGACAATGACCCATAAAACACCATTTTTTTCTATGAGGAAGACGACATGGAATGGAGTCGGTTACAAGATGGGCAAGCAAGTTTGGTGTACGTGTTCCACCGAGAAAGTGTTCCTAGCCCAGAAAATCACTAATTGTCCACATTAAAGCCGCATGTAATTTGAACATCTCTCGCTTGAAAGAATCATAGGCATCCACACCCGTTGTCCATAACTCTTTCAACTCTTTGATCAAAGGTTGTAAGTAGACATCTATATCATTCCCTGAATTTTTTTACCAGGAATTATCATTGAAATTATAAAAGATGTCGACTTCATGCACACCCATGGAGGGGTATTGTATGGAATGAGAATAACCGCCAAATACTATAGTTTGAACTCATGACACCAAAAAGTGGTTAAAACCATCGATGGCTAACGCGAGGCACACATTTCGCGAAACTGTGCAAACCAAGCATGCAACGAGTCAAACCGCTTCCAAGCTTCGTAATCTCTAGGATGCCTCAACATTCCATCATTGTTATTATCGTCAAGATGCCATCTCATATCCTCGACTGTCTTTGATGAAAAAAACAATCTCTTAGAATTTGAGGCTTCAGTGGAAAATAACGAAGAACTTTTTGCAGCCACTTGCTTCATACTGCGGTACCATCACCGGACACCCTAGTCTTACTAGGTTTTGCCCTTGATTTCCATTTGGAAGTGTTACAAATTTTACATGTCTCCTCTCTTCATCTTCCTGGATTACCCCAATAGAGCATACAATTATTTGGACATACAGTATCTTTTCATAGTTCAAACCAAGCTTGATGATCGTTTTCTTGGCCTCGTAGAATGAACTTGGAATATTTGCATGTTCAAATGCATCTTCAAGAGTTCTAAAATCATTGTCATGGCTTTGTCGCTCATTCCACACAGGCATTTGATATGATACAACTTTACCAAAAAAGACAATCTTGAATACTTCCACACCCTTCGACAGGGGTTGTTCTACATCTCTAGCTAATTCATAGAATTCTTCATCTTCATGTTGTTCTTGAGCTTTATTTGGCATCACATCTGCATCCCAAGTCAATCTCCGCATTTGATGCAACGGGTACTTCATTTGCAAGGTGCCTATCAACTCCAAATGCATCATCGATCATGTTCCGAATAGGATCCTCAACAATAGGGGTCTTGAACTACATTTGGAATATTACTAGGTGAGATATTACTAGTTTATTTTGTTCGACTCCCGTGATAGGACCAAAAGTGTATCCCTTGGAAATGGTGTATGATTAAGTGATCATACACCACATGCCTACTTTGCCATTTTTTGAAACCACATCGTTTTGCAAGGGCATATTGTTTTGCCATTTATGATTGATGTACAAAGGCAAAATCAATAAATCCCCTAACCCCTTGCTCATATTCAACCGAAGTTTCGTAGCTTCATTATCCATGACTTATCCATTGCTTCAAAATATTAAATCTGGATTTAAAAATAACACACCACTTCATAAATTGATAAATATATACTATTTTTAAAATATATATAAACTACCATCTAATAGAAACATATCAAAACTAACATAGCTACACAACTAATTTAAAGTGCAAGTATACAATTGCTTTCTACAAACCACAACCTGTCTATAAAAACCATGTAGATTTTTTGATAGAAAAGGTATACTTGAACAAACCAAGAAGCAAGAAATCCACAACAACCTGGAACAATCAGAGAGGCAAGTATGTCTTATATTCTTGACCAACAATTAACATGAATGAATAACAATAGTAACCTTTCCAACTGAACTTCATAGGAAATTTATCCTCTTTCAGTATATTACTTAAACATGAATTTGAACTCTACTACAGAACAAAATCAATTGCACTCTAAAATTGTCATAGTTGACAACCAAACCAACACTGCTGTAAGTATCAACATTCTAGAGCTGCCTTGCTTCTTTTAACTCAACACAATAAGTACAAATAATCTCTCACAATTCGACTTTTCCTTATCTTCCATGTTTAACCATAATCAAATAATCAAAGACTGTTTTTTGCTTCACAAAGAGAAATTTTTCTGCACCTCATTACCTCTCGTGGAAGAAATGCAGCAAATGCTAACTACTATACATGCATATTTAACCCCCACAAAGAGGAGTGTTGAAAGACAATGCCTAGATAAAGATCATGTTCAAGATTTTCATACTTTTTAATTAGTTATATTGTAACTTGTCAGCAACAAATGCAAATAGTTAGAACATGTGGAATGAACTACCATATTCTCACAAGCAAAGATTACCATAATTGGTTTGTGTAAAGATTCAAATACACAACTTTTACCAATGAGATGAAGTGGTATAGAACAGAGAGAAAAGCCAGGCAAGGAAAACTGCACTATCTCGGATGCCATGCTTAAATTCTCCAAAGACAATGGCATTTTGTGTTGAGAGGTCATAACATTTTCCTCGGGACAATAAAAATACTCAGCCCTGGAATGGGCCAAGTCCCCATCTCCCGAGGAATTAAAAGAAGAAAAAGAAGAAGAATGCAATCCGTGGTTTCGAGATATAAAGGAGAATTGATTGCATGGGATGTGATGAATGAGAATCTGCACTTCGATTTTATGAGGATAAACCTCGGCGAAAATGCTTCGCAAAGATATTATGCTACAAAGATATAACCTTGATCCAAACACAACCATGTTCATGAACGAGTATAACACCATGGAATATAGTAGGGACGAGGTTGCTAGCCCAATCAACTATCTCAAAAATTTCAGGAGATTCTCGTCATTTCAAGAACCGGTGGAATGTCAAAGCAGAATAGGTTGTAAGGCCATTTTGTTCGCCAACCAAATCGATTTACATGAGAAGTGCTCTAGAAATTCTTTAGTACTGGCGGCCTTCCAATATGGCTCCAGAGTGAGTGTAGGTCGCACCCAAATCAGTATTTCCTCAGCTTTTCGTAAAGTACTTCATACAAAATATTTACTTCTACACCTCCTCTTATAACAGACCTTCGCTTATCCCACAATAAGTCAAAATATAACACCCCATGATTTAATACAACAAGACTTATCTTACAAGAAAATACAAAAATTAAAAGGATGTAGCTTATGAGGGAACATTGTTTTTCTAATTCTTGCTTGTCGGCGAGCAGAGTACTTGGAATGATACTAAGAGAGGCTTATGCTCATCCCGTCGTTGAAGGGATTATAATGTTCTCGGGTCCAGCATTAGCCGGTTTCAATGAAACGACCTAGCAGATGAAAATTTCAAGAATAATCCAGCCTGAGACGACGTGGATGAGCCGATTCAGAACGGGAAATAGACCTCAAAGAACCATAGCAGATAGCACAGGATTTATAGATATTTCACCACATCATGGAGATTATGATGTAAATCTCACACATCCTCCGACCAACTTCTCCAAAACACTCCGAATCTAAGTGTAGGGAAAGATTTTCCACAAGAAACCATCCATGTGAAATTGCACACCTAAACAAACTATTCAATAATTTCATACTTTTTAACTTCAACTTTTTGCCTTGCAACTATAGCTTGCCCTGCATTTGGCTTCCAAAGATGTATCTTGAGTCCTAACTTATCTTTTCATTAACCATGTATATCTCTAATCTCTCCATGTTTTGTGATTTTGATTCCAACATTAATATGAGGACATAACAAAATGTAGAACCATTTTTGTGTGAAGTTTTCACTTACCGCTTCCTCGTTTTTTCCCCATCACTGGTCAATAGAATTGTTTCAAAATAACAACTCCCAAAGCAATTGAAAACCCATTACCACACCCTAAAAGTCCATAAATCATAAATCACAAGTTCATAAATTGAAAAAAAGAAAATCTTGTTCATAAATCATTCAAAATCCCAACAATTGAAAAACTTGAAAAAACTTGTTCATAAATCATACCAACTCAATAAAACACACAATTTCACAAGTCACAAACAATAGGCATAACAAAAAAGTAAAAAAATACCAAAAAAATATGAATGGGATGGTGAAAGCTTACCTCTCATAGCTAAAGAAACAACAGCTCCTCCCTTATTAGAGTGAGTTTCTAGGAAAAACAATGAATAAAATCAGAATAAAAAAAAAAGAGAATTAACTGATTATATACTGGATGGCGGAAGTATCCATGTAATATATTAATCTATGATAGAATAAAATTTTATCTTTTTCTTCACCATGTTATGGAAGTAAGACTTGCTTAAGATGGTTGTTACTAGATGGTACCTATTTTTTGATAGAAAGGAATTTTTGATAGACAGAAAGAGAGAAAATACAACTGGGATGAGGTAAGATATTCACCAAAAATAAAATAAAATTCTATGCACAATTAGGGAACATGGAAAACTAAATGATGTAGTAAGGAACCCAATTTCTCGCATATCATAAATACCAACATCTTTCAAGCGTACATGAGCAGACATTAATCAAAAGTATTTAAGAGCTCAACCAGTTTGAGAAGCCTTAAGGTAGTTAACCGTTAGTGATTAGCCAAAAAGGAAAACGGGGAAGAAGAGGGTAAGACATTTCAGATGAACATTAAAAAGTGCTACACAAATGCTGAAAGAAAATAAAATCTCTTAAAATATAAGGTAAAAAATCAAATCAACAGACATGATAAATGCTCGAAGCATTTTGAAATAAATGATTTTCCAATAATTAAATATGCATCATCAATAGGAAATGCTATGGAAACCACAAAATCTCGCGACTTTGTTTTGTTGATGTCATTGGGTTCATTTAGGTTTCATGAAACAAATAAACCATCCATGTAAAAACCGAGGAGCTTTATTGACCATGGGAACAAACCACATTTTGTTGACCTACCTTCAATCTAACAGACCGCCCTGCTCAACGCAACCTAGTAAATTCGACCAAAGTAGGTAGACATTGCAATTTTAGAAAATTGTCAATGTTTCAACTCAAAGCAACGAGTGGGAGCTTAAAAAGCAAATGAAAATCGAAAGTAAAAATGAAATTTGGAAAGAAAAAATAATGTTTCATCACAGAACAACCCATTAAGTTGCAAGATATATAGCAAAAGGAGATGGATAAGAGACACTCAACAACACCTTGATAACAATACCAACTCATACAGTTACATAACTTTACAAAAAATTGCATAACATGGGAAAAATGAAATTCTTCACATTAAACTCGTAATAATATATTTATAAACATATAAATATAAACCTAATCTAAATCAAAGAGAAAGCTGGATTCACAATCAAATAAATAAATCAACACTTTGACATCATAGGTATCATCTTCCAACTAATATTATAAGACACAAATCAAATAGAGAGTTGGATTCACAATCAAATAAATAAATCAACAGTCTCTTGACATCATTGGAAAAAATGGCAGAAAAATAACCATTGTAGCAAGATGTAACATACCGAAGTCAAGCTATGCTCAATCTTCAATCCCTACAGAGAAAAACAAAGAGGAATCCCTTTTATGACTTTGATGTGAGCCGGGGATGGTCCGTGATGCAAGGGTACCAAATTATCATAAATAACAAAACGGAAAATCCTCAATTGCTATTATTTCAAAATTGTCAAGGAATCGGATTTGTTATGATAGAGAAGAGAATCTAGGGGTTTTCAAATCAAGGCGCAATCAAGAGTGAATGAAATTTGGAAGAAATCAGATTCAAGAGTAAATAGAAAGACAAAAATAAAAGGCGAAAAGAGAGAGAAGAAGAATGGAAGCTTACAACAATAATCTTTCTCTCGTACCTTCATTGGCTTAAAGAATCGTCCCCTTTTCATGGTGACGAGATGGCTGGCCGGTGAGCTACAGGGGCGGAGGACGACGGTAGGAGTTGATGAGGAATCGTTGGGTGAGAGAGAGGAGGACGAAGTGAATGGTCTGGGGAACAGAGTGAGAGCAAAGTGAGAGGAGGACGAAGTGAGGACAAGCACGCGGTATATTTGTTTTTCTAAACCGTTAAAAAAATAAAGAACCGCCACAGAGTTTTATTGTTCGGGGCGGTTAGCATAACTTACCGCCGCTCTAATCGCTGTGATTATTACTGGCGGTGGTTGGACTAAAAACTGGTAAAGTGTCTGCCGTAAATTCTCAATTTTAATGTAGGCGACACTTTTTAATCCTCAAATTAAAATATAATTAATTATATTTT
>CM061067.1:147891396-148256396 GCA_030762895.1 Sophora flavescens
AATTACCCATCCAAGGTTATTTAAATTATTTATATTTTAAATAATAAGTAACTGGTTTTCCTTAGTAGACGAGGCTATAAATGAATACCTAAATAACTTGTTAGATAGCTAAGTCAAAAACTTGAAAATAAGTGTGTCCATCTTGCCACGTCGGCCAGGCGTGTGCTATCGTGAAACTTCAGTATACATTCATAATGCCTAACTAAAATTCAGCAGGCATCCACGGTGCCATGTCCTGGGCGGAGTTTCTCTAAGGACTTAGCAGTCAAAGACTTGATGGACGGCGCCTGTCACTTGTGGAAGGCTTCTATCACAGGTGGGACGACACTTACATCCTTACGTGGATGACACCACGTTAGTGGGCCAGTAGAATTAAAATCTTGTATAGATGCGTTCTTAAAAACTAAGTAGACGGTTCTATATATGTTTGATTTCTTACTACCTTGAATATGATTTAATGCAATCAGGTCCCGATGAATTTATTTCAAATGATTGATATTTATTTCAATGGAATATATGTTCTTATTATTATTAACATCTTGTTCCTTTGTGAGAATTTCATAGTACTATCAAGGTAATACAAAGCAATAGGTACAATTGAAATTGCAAAAGCGATCCATGCGATGACATCTTTATTCTGCACAAAGGCTGGGTTATACATAAAGGAGGAAAAGAAAGTTTTTAAGGTACAATTGCTCCAGACGGTGAGCCTCCATTTGTGATTTTATGATAACCAGGATCTTTTCAACTGGCAAAATCAAGTATCAGTCTACGAATATCATGCATTTAATCTGTCCATGGGATTATTCAAAGCAGTTGAAGAATTACAAGAGAAAGAAGAAGGTCACTATAAATAGAAGACCTCGGATATTGAAGAACAACATTTTTGCTAGCTAACTCCACTTGATACAATTCTTGGAAGACAAGCTCTTATTAACTCATCCTTTCAAAAGCAAAAGTTTGTATTCATTTAGTTTGAATATTGTTGTAATATTCAACCAATCTTAAGTGTCATCTCACCCATAGTGAGTTAAGAAGATCAACCTTTAAATCTCTGCGATAGAGTTAGAGCGAAGAGGCTTAGTAAGAAAGGAATACTTTGCTTTGAAGAGGTGTTGAATACTTGTTGTGTAATCTATTTGGAGAAATAGTGGAAAAATCTTTCAAGTCGAAGGGGAGTGGGCGTAGCTCCAGGTTGGCGGAGAGTGAACCAGGATAAAATCTCTTGCGTGATTTTCTATCCCACTACTCTTGATTTATTTCCTTATACTACTTGGAGGTTTAGATATTGCTTTGCTAATCTTTTTAAAAGGTTTCTTGAGTGCTTTATCACTTTTATCTTACGCTTGTGAAAAGTTGTTCAAAAGGGTTTTTGCGAAAATAATTAACAAACACGATTAACCCCCCTTCTTGTGTTTGCCTGTTCCAACTTGGTTGGTGAGCGCCTGCGACGGGAGTTGATCATCAACAAGTGCTTAGGCGTGCGATCCTACAATCATGGATGCATGGGGACAGCTATCAACGAGACCTCCCTCTTTGATGGACAGTTGTGATTATTGGAAAAATAGGATGATGGCATTCTTGGATGCATAGAATCTTGACATATGAGAACTAATAGAAAATGGCTACTGAGCCAAGGAGTGGTTTGGAGCGCATTGCCGAGTAGCTCAAAGAGAGAGAAAAGCCAACATCAACTAAACTTGAAAGCTAAGCACTACCGTGTGTGCTATCACGAGGTCTGAGCATGATAAGGTTCATAGTTGCAACACAACTAAAGAAATGAGGATACTCTTGCACTAGCTCATGAAGGTTCCTCACGAGTGAAGGAATCAAAGATAAGCATCTGGGTCACGGTATGAGCTATTCAAGATGGGTGATCATGAAACTATAGATCGGATGTTTGGAAGATTCCAAACAATCACCTCGATCTCGAGTTTGAATATCCGGGAAGCAAAGAATCAGGATACTCTTTCTCACGGAAGTGTACGGGATCATTAAAAGTTCATAAACTTGAGCGAAGGAAAACTCCAGAAAAGGAAAATCCGTTGCCTTAAAGGCAGAGAAATCTAGTTCCTCGAAGATGTATAGTTGTTGAGTCCTCGAGATGAAGAAGTGATTCATCAAATAATGAAGATGACTCAAGATGAGGATGAATATCTTTCATCTCGGAAAAATCCAACACGTGCGGGGAAAGAAAGGTGGATTCAAAAAGAAGCAGTTCAAAAAAATTCTCAGGGAGGAGTCGATTCAAGGAGAAGGTCCACCCTTGGCACTCAGTGCAAGAGGACACTTCAAAAGTGGTGCCCAGTTGAAGGAGAAAAGAAGTTCTTCAAAAAGAAGAAGGCTTAATGGCACTTGGGAGGATCTTGACCTATTTCTTGAGGAGGAAGAAGAAGAAGCGAAGAAGAAGCAAACATCCGCTTCGTGGCAACGGACCTTGCATCAGAATGTGAATTCAACGTCTGAGGTAATAGAATATGATCCATCTACTCTTCAAGTGTTTTTGATGAATTCTGTATGAATCATACCTCTTATCAAAGAGTATAAGAGTCTCAAGAGTTTATTAAACTTTCCAGAGACTATGATAAGGTCTACAGGTAAATAAAACCTTAGGGATGAGAATGAAGCTTTAAAAACAAACAACGTTAGTCGGCCAGACAAGACTAGTGTAAGTCTAATAGCTCTTGTGAACTGAAAAGCTGAAACAAGATGTGACATATTTGTGGAGACTCTCTGTCAAAACTGGTTAGTAGCTCAGATAAATTAAATCTTATATTAAGATATTCTAGATCACCATGACAAATCCGGCATTGGTTATGATAAAGAGAAGCGAGAATGCATCTCGAATAAACCAAATTTAATACACAATATAAGGCTTTTAAGTCCATCCACGCATACTAAGTCAAAACCAAGCCTTCCAATACTTCCTTTGAAAAGTATGTGGAAAAGTGGGCATGTGTCATCTAAATGCATCGTAACAAGCATGCAAAGCATTCACGACCTATGATCACTAGAAGGACCCGATTCAATTTGGGTACCTAAAGATAAGATAATCCCTATTGCAAATTTGCTTAGGAAAGAAACAAAAGTCAGGTACTTGGGCGGTGGATGCTCGTGTCCTTGGCGGGGAGAAGGTGTATGTTCAAAGACCTTAAAAGATGGTAGGTAGGTCGCTTTTGGAGAAACAAAAAGGAAATATCATTGGTATAAGTAAAATTGGTAAAACATTTTCCCTCCATTGATAATGTTCTATTAGTAAATGGTCTTAAACCGCGATCGCCGCGTAATCAGTTATGTGATGGTGAGTTTTTCATTTCATTTAATAAGAATATGTGTTTTGTCAAGAAAGGCGATGGATCACTCTTATTACGGCCAGAGGCAAAGCAATGTATAAGATAGGCTTAGAGGACCTCTCAAATCAAAGTGTGTCATGTCTAGTGTCCGTTGAAGGATGGTGATGGATTTGGCACAAAGTTTGGAAAAGACTACAAGTTTGAGATTAATCTCCAAATTGAAAAAGCATAACCATGTAAAGAGGTCTACCAAACCTTAGTTTCAAATCAATGCTCTACGTGATGCATGTCAGAAGGAAAACAAGTCAAAGTTCCTTTGAATCTAAAATGTTGTTAATACCTACAGACCACTAGATTTGTTACACCTTGATCTGTTGGTCCAACAAGGACCTTATCGGTAGAAAGAAATGGTCTTGTCATAGTGAGACGACTACACTAGATGGATATGGTTATGTTTTGCTCACAGGATGAGTCATTCAGGTCTTTATATATAAAACGTGTAAACAATGAAAAATAAGTGTGTGTAACTTGATTAGAAGTGATCATGAGGGAGGAATTTGTCTGAGCTATTCCATGAGTTTTGTGAAGAAGCGGTATTCAACGACTTCTCAATACCAAAGACACACAAAAAATGGTGTGGTAGAGAGAGAAGAACAAATATCTTCAAGGATGGTTAGAAAGCATGCTCGAATGACAATTACGACTACTAGTACCTTGGAAAATTGTGAACAACCCTATACATTCATAAGAATATACATTAGACCTATATGAATAAGACTCCTTATGAATGTAGGAAGGTAGAAAACCCAACATTTAACACTTTCCCGCTAGGATATAAATGGTATATTTTGAATACAAAAGATCAACTTAGTAAATTTAAATGCTAAAGTAGATAATGGAATCATACAGATTTTACGAAACTTGAAAGCTTTAGAGTTTATAATTCTAGGACTTTAGTTGTAGATAAATGTATTCATGTAAAATTTGATGAAATCAGCACGATAAGAGAGACTATTAGAGCTAGATGAAGCTTTTTCCAAATCTTGATCTAAATATCCGGGAAGCCGAAATCAAGTCGATATCAGGGAAGGCGCTTCTCAACAACAACTGAAACATCTACCTCTTAACGGGGAAAATGCTCGGAATCTTGGTATTTTAAAACTAACATCCTGAATCAAATCATTAGTGACCGATGACAACCTAAGAACTAGGTCGAGCCCGACGGAAAGTGATTACCTCTTGTCTCAGATATGAGCCTGCACATGATGGGCGGCTCTCTTGGACGAAGGATGGATTCTTGTTATGCAAGAAGACTAAATCGATTGAGAGAAGTAAAGTCCAGACGCTTGTACCACTGAAGACAGAGTCAGTCATTGGAAAAAAGTAGGTCTATAAAACAAGCTTGATGAAGATGGTAGGTTGTAAAAACAAGGCAAGACTTGTTGAAAAGGCTACTCTGAAGAAGGTATAGATTACTAGAAACTTTTGCACGAGTTGCTAGACTAGAAGGTATAAGAATTTTAATATCGTTTGTTGCCACTTCGTAGCTTTATCTTTCAAATGGATGTTAAAGTGCATTTTAAATGGCTTTATTAATGAAGAAGTATATATCATACAACCTCTGGCTTTGAAAATTCAAATCACCCGAACATGTTTATAAGCAAGAAAGGTTGTATAGACCAAGCAAGCTCCTG
Source organism: Sophora flavescens (assembly GCA_030762895.1). Classification (NCBI taxonomy): domain Eukaryota; kingdom Viridiplantae; phylum Streptophyta; class Magnoliopsida; order Fabales; family Fabaceae; genus Sophora; species Sophora flavescens. The sequence goes on from CM061067.1 coordinate 147,896,384, forward strand.
GGGAAAAGCTTGCTCACGATAGGTTAAATACATTTCTAATGGAAAATGGTTTTAACAAAGGAAAAGTAAACCGACTCTATTTAGAAAGTCTATTATTCAATTTCATTATAATGCAGATTATCTTTGATGACATCATTTTCGATGCTACAATGAATCTCCGTGCAATGAATTCACTAAGTTAATGCAAAAGAATTTGGAAATGAGCATGATGGGGAACTCGAATTCTTCCTTGGACCTCAAGTTAAACGATCCGTGGGCAGGGTGTACATCCATCGACTAAGTATACAAGGAACTTCTAAAAGTTTAAGGTGGATGATTACAAACCAATGAATACTCACATGCATGCAGTAATGCGAACAAAGATGATAAAGAAAGGGTAGACCAAAGGTATATAGAGGTATGATAGGATCCGCTTTTATATTTAGTGCATCCAGGCGATATAATGTTAGGTGTTTGCTTATGTACTAAATTTCAATGCGATCTAGAGAGCTCATCTCTCAGCGATTAAAAGAATATTTAGATATTTAAAGTACCACTGTCGGGTTTATGCTTTAAGAAAAATGATGATTCAGTTAGTTGGTTTTTGTGATCATGACTATATTCGGAGATAGAATTGAAAGAGAAAAGAAATTGGAGTGGAGGATCTCCTTTATTGGAGCTAACCTAGTGTCATGGTCGAGCAAAGGCAAAGTACTATTTACCATCAAATGCTGAGAGTTATCAGTTGCCAGGCTGCTCTTAACTCACATGGATCGAACATCAGTTGGAGTTCACTGTGTTTGTAATTAGTATTAAAACATTTGTGATATCTGCTGCAATCAATTTATCTAAGAATCCATCAGCATTCTAGAGCTAAGCATATAGAGAAATGAAACATCATTTTATTAGGGATTATGTGCAAAAGGTGTATTTGATGTTAATTTGAATCTCGACCACAGTGGCGGATGTCTTCCCCACTAGACTCTTGCGAGGGGCGATTTATCTTTATAAGGAAGCATTTGAATATGTTGTATGTGGATTGAACTAGTATATTATTGTTAAATTGTTCGATCATTGCATGTTCTCTCAGCAAACCCCTTAGTCATAGCGTCAGGCCAGTGGATTCTCGCGTCCTTACTTATGTCTTTACGTCCAGTATTAGTCTTGTATAGACTCGTCTACGCCGCATTTATTGATTTATTTTTGTTCTTGAACACTTTTATATAAAGCGATTATCTTTCGCTAACCTTCTTTGGTGGCTACCCAGACGATCCATAGTAACTTTTTCACGGTTCCAAGATTACAAGTGGTTTTACTTAAGGCATATCTTATCCATTCTCTTTTTTAGGCTGGTTTCGCCGTCTTTAAATAGCCTCTTTCCCTCTAGAAACCTTTTACGTCTCTTCATCCTCGATCTCCTACATCTCACGAATCTTTTGAGCTCCCTTCTCCACTTGTTCCCCAAACTCTTCACTCAACAATGCAAGCATGCACCATGTGCACCTTTTTACGCAACTATACTATGTCTCAGTGGAACACCACTTCAACTTTGGAGATTCTTCAAGAATACATTAGGATGTAAGTAAGTTCATTACGGCAGCTGGTTAGGACGAGAATATTTTTTGGAAGGTCTCGGTGTATTAGGTGATAAAGGGAGCGGAGGAGGCAGAATCTACGAAGCAGTTATTGAGGTCGTCTTTGGGAAGGAAAGTGATAGTATCGGAAAAGCATCTAGTGCCATTACTTGTGCTACAAGAAGGTTAGTCTTCACTTGGCAGGGAAGAAGACCTAGGTAGTCACGAGACAATTGTTGTTACCCTTATGAGGCAAGGCAGGCGTGAGAAAATCATTCTTGGAAATCATCAAGAGATGAAAAGACACATAGGGATTCTTCACAATTGAATAAGGTAGTCCTGCATAGATTGGCTCAGGATAATTTATCGCTCTTCACAAGTTTTGCCTTTGCCATCCGGTTTTTGGAAAAACCAAGATTAACCTTCCGTGGATCCTTTTCATTGCTAAAGGATGCAATTACCCTTGGTTACTCACATTACTTCACCCGTCCTTGTCAAAGATTCGAAGCGGCAAGGAGTGTATAATGTTTTAAGTCACGAAGCCCTAAGGATGAACAGAAAGACTCAGCCGTGAGAAAGGAAGTATATTGACTTTGGCGAGTTAATCCAGCGACATGCAGCTCGGCAACTACCTGAGCAAGTGGAGTTAGCAAAGCTTGAGAAGAGAAAATGAGAGGTTAAGGAAGAATATTTACCCAAGCACAGTACGCCAGTCTTGGATTAAAAACTGAACCAAGAGAAAGACTATGGGCACTGAAGGCAACCCATTTCAAAAGGGCTACTAGAGGATGTCCCCTGCGTATCAACCCGGTGCTACTCTTGCACCAAAGAGGGCAAGGAAAGTCATTATGCGAAGAAGAAGACGATGAACTCCTGTGCTGTATTATCGAAAACAAGGCGATGTTGTTCTTTGGTCAATCTCCCCCAAGAAAGAAAAGCAACTAGCAAAGGGCTAGCATAACCTCGACCACGAGGTAGTAATCTCTCTAGCCAATGTGGCATTAGGTTAGCGGTAGATGAATTAGTATTAAATTTGACAACTCTTGATGTGATTCTTTGCCCATATGATGTGAATAATGCTTATGTTCTATCCCTGCCACGATCACCACCCTTACCACTACCACATATAGATAACGGTATTACCATTGTAGCCCCTTCAAAACCCTTGAAAAATTTATTTCCATCCATAATTCCCCTCTTTCCACTCTCTATATGGCAAATCGAAAATTGGGCCAAAGTACGAGAGAATGGAAAATACTCTTCCCACACCATTCCATGAACCAGAACTCATTCTAACAAAATAGTATCCCTTGATGAATATGAGTTTGAACCCCTCAACATCTATCCACACTTTGTCTATTCTAAACCCCCTCAAGCTGGCACATTCCACTTCTCAAATGTTCAATGAACATGGACCTCTCTCTCCACCTTCCCTCGACAAAGATTCCCCTGCGAAGAAAATCTACTAACTTAGTGAAACTTCCACCTCTTAAACCTTTTCCGATGGAGTAGAAAGAGTTATCATATCTAGCGGCATACTGATCAAGCAAGAAGAATCTTGGAAGTGTTCTTGAGAAAAGAGAGATCCTTTAAGTAAATTCCTTTGTCATGGATCGGACTACAAAATGGATGACTTTCAAACATCCAAGTATATGGAGCTGATGTTGACCATTTGTAGACCTCCGATGTATGAGATCTTTGAAATGGAAATTCGGCCAATTCAGAGCAGACAGAGCTGCAAGATTTGTCCCTCCCACCTGGTTAAGACACTCCACCACTTCTACAAATGTTGAGTCAAGCCACAAGATCTTCCTAAGTGATCAATGATTGATCTTAAACATGGACAAGGACAGAAGCATCAAGGCACAAAGGAAAGATGCCAGTTATTTGAAGACATCACGCTGGATCTCAACTCTGAACCCTTTGACCACTCACAAATGGATTACATTCAATCCTTTCCAATAGAGGCAGTCCGTAAGGGCTAACTATGCAGGAGCTTTCTGGCAATCCCACCTGATTCACTGCACCAGAGAAGCCTCCACTTCAGGCCTGACTGCTGAAGAAAAGAAAAAGACTCTTAAATTCAGAGGCAGATGTGGACTCTCAAGTGTCAAATATCTGATCCTTAAGGATTTGTGGGGGTGCAATAACTTGGCCGTGATGTAAAAATTCCTAATCTCATTCATGGGCAAAGGATATCCCCTGAGCCAATTATACAATATGCTTTTTGTCACGGCTTCAACCTCATCCTACGAGCATACATCGAAGAATTAATTGTGGAAGGCCCTGAGTTGAATTGTAGAAATCTTATCAAAACCACTTGATCCTTCCACCCTCAAGTGATGCAATTTTCTTGTTGTTGAGCCAACTATGACGTGAGCAGTCGATGAGACACATGCTTCTGCGGGGTCTGAGTCTGCTTAAGACATCTTCTCAACCATTAGCTCTTGTCGTGGTTCATCCCCGCCCGAGCTCAAGACACTTTGTCTCGAACCGGGAGAGCTCAAGCACAACTATCCTTGCCACCAAATCTTAAGGACATCATTGCTAGAATTGTTGATGATAAGGTTGGAAAGATAGTTGAAGAGAAGATTAAGCAGAGAGCGACAACAAATTGAAGAAAGAGTACAAAGCAAGTGCAAGATACCTTGGCCCGTACAAATGCCATGGTGACTCAAATGCTAGCCTTGTTAATGGAATTTCGGAAAAATCAAAATCCAAACCAACCCCCTCCACCACCTCCTTCTTCTTAGAATCTCTGCTTTCTTATTTTATTTTGCTGATAGTGATGGTCCACTCCCTTTTTACCTTTTTGGCTGATGACAAAAAGGGGGAGAAAGGAAAAGAAAGAAAAATATATACAAAGTCGTTGTTGAAAAGCTCTTATATGTTTGCATTTGCATTGATCTGCTTTACTTATATAATTTGCTCTGATACTTGTGTTTATATAGATTCTAAGTATGATAAGTGTTTATACCTATCTGTTAGTCTGCTTAAGTATTTGAATGCTTTGTCTTAGGGGGAGCCTTGCAAGCTCTCTTAGACTTTGCTATTTAAATTTAATCAGTTTTTGTCATCATAAAAAAGGGGGAGATTGTCGGAACCAAAGTGGTTATGGTTTAATTAATCTCTAAGTTTTTATGCTAACAAAAGGATTAAATTTGTTTGGAAAACTGTTAGTTGAGATCTAACAACTGAGTTCAGTTTATGCAGGAATATCCAAAATAATATAAGGTATACAATGCTTGGACTCGTGCAAAAGAATTACCCAGTCAAAGGTTATTTAAACTGTTTATATTTTAAATGATAAGTAGACTGGTTTTCCTTAGTAGACGAGGCTATAAATGAATACATAAATAACTTGTTAGATATAGCAAGTCCAAAGACTTGAAAATAAGTGCGTCCTTCTTGCCACGTCAACAGACGTGTGCTAACATTGAAACTCAAGTATACATTCATAATGCCTAACTAAAATACAGAGGCGTCCACAGTGCCACGTCACTGGACGGAGTTTCTCTAAGGACTTAGCAAGTCCAAAGACTTCAGTGGACGAGCGCTTCTGTCACTTCTGTGGACGAGCGCTTCTATCACTTCAATGGACGAGTGCTTCTGTCACTTTTGTGGACGAGCGCTTCTACCACATTAGTGGACGAGCAGAATTAAAATCTTTTATAGATGCGTTCTTAAAACTAAGTAGCCAGTTCTATATATGTTTTATGTCTTTACTACCTTGAATATGATTTAATGCAATCTGGTCCACAATGAATTTATTTCAAATGATTGATATTTATTTCAAAGGAATATATGTTCTTTATTATTATTAACATCTTGCTCCTTTGTGAGAAAGTTCATAGTACTATCAAGGTAATACAAAAGCAATATAAAACATTTGGAATTGCAAAACGATCTGTACGCTGATATCTTTATTGCTGCACAAAAGCTGGGTTATACACCAAGGAGGAAAGAAAGTTTTTAAGGTACAATTACTCAGAACAGTGAGCCTCCATTTTGTGATTTTCTGATAACCAAGGATACTTTTCAACTAGCCAAAATGAAGCTATCAGTCACAACGGATATCATGCATTTAATGCTATCTCTAAACGGGATTATTCAAAGTAATCGTTGAAGAATTACAAGAGAAGAAGAAGGTCACTATAAATAGAAAACCTCAGATATCGAAGAACAACTTTTTTGCTAGCCTAACTTCTGCCAATACAATTCTTGAGAAGACAAGCTCTTATTCTTTCATTCTTTCAAAAGCAAAAGTCTGTATTCATTTAGTTTGAATATTGTTGTAATATTCAACCGATCTTAAACTGTCATCTCTCCCATAGTGAGTTAAGAAGATCAACCTTTAAATCTCTGTGATAGAGTTAGAGCCTGAAGAGACTTGGTAAAAAAGGAATACTTTTAGCCTGAAGAGGTGTTGAATACTTGTTGTGTAATCTATTTGGATAAATAATGGAAAAATCCTTCAAGTCGAAGGGACTGGACGTAGCTCTTGTTGGAAGAGAGTGAACCGGGATAAAATCTCTTGAGTGAATTTTCTATCCCTAAACTCTTCAGTTTTATTTGCTTATACTAATTGTACGGTTTAGATATTACTTTTGCTAATCTTTTTAAAAGTATTTCTTGTTTGCTTTATCTCTTTATCTTCTGCTTGTGAAAAAGTTGTTCAAAAGGGTTTTTGCGAAAATAATTAACAAACACAATTAAACCCCCCTTCTTGTGTTTGCACGTGTCAACTTCACTCTTTCCATCCAAGTCTGTTAAGCCTTTAGTCTTACATAACTTATTTCATGTTCCTATGTTTCCAAGAGCTTGTTAAGTGTGTCACAGTTTGCAAAAGATAACAAAGTCTATTTTGTCTTTCATGCTGACTTCTGTCATGTTAAATCTCAGGATACTCTTCAAATTCTACCGGAAGGCAAGCTTCAGAATGGCTTGTATGAATTTGACAAGTTCCATCTGCAACCTTCTTCAACTCATTCTGATTGTAATAAGCATAGCCATTCTACTCATACTTGTAATAGTGCAAGAATAAATGATGTATACACTTTCTTTTGGCATGCTAGATTAGGACATGCTCACTCTAAAACTGTTTGTAATGTTCTCAAATTGTGTAAAATTCCCTTTGACGGCAATAAAATTCCCAATTTGTGCATTGCTTGTTGCTTAGGCAAGTCCCATAAGCTTCATTTTACTGCTTCTTCTATTGTGTATGATCAACCACTTCAACTTATCTATTCTGATATATGGGGTCCATCTCCGATGCCATCCACCAATGGCAGCAGATACTATCTGTACTTCATTGATTCCTATTCCAAGAACACTTGGATCTACTTGCTTCAAAACAAATCTCAAGCTTTCAATTGCTTCAAACACTTCAAAACTCTGGTTGAAAACCAGCTAGGCTTGAAAATCAAAACCTTTCAGAGTGATGGTGGCAAAGAGTATGCTGTCTTCACCAAACACCTCCACTCACAAGGCATTGCTCATAGGTTCAGCTGCCCCTATATACATGAACAAAATGGCTTGGCCGAAAGGAAGCACGGGCATATCTTTGAACTTGGTCTCACACTCTTAGCCAATGCCTCAATGCCACTTAAATACTGGGGTGATGCATTCCAAACTGTTGTATACATCATTAATAGGCTTCCAACCCCTACACTTGCTAATGCAAATCCAATGGAAACTTTGTTTAAAATCTCACCTGATTTCTCATTCCTAAAAGTGTTTGGTTGCAGTTGTTTTCCATTTCTGAGACCATCTCTGAGGATTATCAGAATCGTTTTTCAAAAGCCAGAAAGAGACTTGAAGCCTTCTCTCCTACTCAGTTTCACGTTTATCAAGAAAGGTCAAAAGCTACTCTCTCAAGCAACCTTGGATAATCAGAACCTGAGACCAGTTAAAGAATGCTTCCAACGTGTTTTATTCCCTAGTACCTCTGGTCCTTACACAAAAAGGGAAGTGTACTCAGTAAAGTACAAAAAGCTCTCTGCACAACTTTGATATGACTGTAGCACGATGAATAAAGCCATGATCCTTCATGTTAGAGTACAACCAACGACTCTATTGCATTAATGACTGCCTAGAACGACTCTATTGCATTAATGACTGCCCAGAACGACTCTATTGCAATTAATGAAGTTCTGCTTGAAGCCAACATCTGAGGGGATGTCTCTAACGGATCCTAAATGCTTAAAGACCATAAATACAAAAGTCATTGAAGATGAAGACATAGCAGAATACACATTACATTAAAGTGCCATTATTCTGCATTTATTTCTTCATTCTTTCATTCTTTATTATTCAATCATTTGAAGTTATTGCGCAGACTTTCCTAAGCTTCACATTTAAACCACTCTCTGAGTGTTAGTGAAAGATCTGCTTGTGAGAAGTTGTAATTTTACAAACCCAAAACTCTCAAACAAACCCAAGTGAGCCTGAAGAGGCTAGGAGTGAAAACAATACTTGTCTTGAGCCTGAAGAGGCTAGGTGTGAAAACAATACTTGTCTTGAGCTTGAAGAGGCTAGGTGTGAAAATAATACTTGAGTCTGTAACCTTATCAGCTATAGTGGAAAAATCTTGGTGCTGCCAAGGACTGGACGTAGCTCTTTGATTTAAAGAGTGAACCAGGATAAATCACCGTGTCAATCCTTCTTCCCTTAAACTCTTTAATTGCTTTAGTTTTTCTTGCATCTGTCAAGTGTGTGTGTGCAACAGTTACCTGTACATCCTGTATTCTTCCACTTGTCCAAAGCTAGCTCTCTGTTTACGAAAAGATTTCAGCTTAGCATAAATTCTGATAAACACAATTCAACCCCCCCTCTCGTGTTTATAGTTGTCTATTTCAGTTGGTATCAGAGCTCAGCCTCTGGGTTGAGCATCTAACAGTGTAGAGGTAAAAGGTCTTGAAGAATAGACATGACGGCTGGAGCTAGTACAAGTGGAAGTCTACAGACTGAAGGAGCCTCCCAAGAAGAAGAAGAAAGGAATGATGGCTCTCGAATCGACTCGATGATGAGGTACATCCTGACTATGAGGAATTACTTGATGCCTATGAGGAGTTGATGGAGGAATCTAACTACTTATCTAAAGCCTTCAAATCCCTCAAGAGAGAGTATGTAAAGCTCACCAGTGAGCATAAACAGAAATCTCAAGAGTGCGAGAAGCTGGCTAAAGAGAAGCAGGTGGAAAGAGAGAAAAAGTCTAATGAAGCTAAGATCTCAAGTGAAACATCACCATCGAAGAAGTTGAAAAACTTCACCAGAAAGTGGAAGAGCTCACTTCGATCTTGCCAAATTTGTTAATGGTAGAGACAATTCGACTAAGCTTCTTGGCATTCGAAGCACTCTCTTAACAAAGAAGGTATTGGATATGTCCATCAGACACATCATAAAGTATCAACTAAAATTCCTACTGTTTCTGTTAAGTCAACTATAACTAAATCAACACCTATTTGTAACTTCTGTGGAAAAACTGGGCATGTTATGTCTAAATGTATTCATAAGAAGAAAAGGAAGTCTTTACAGACTCCTAGAACTAATAAGAAAGGACCCAGAAAAATATGGATACCTAAAGATCAAATAATTTTTGTTGCAGATGTCCTCAACAAGACAAAGAAAACATCACAGCTGGTACCTGGACAGTGGCTGCTCGCATCATATGACGGGGAGAAAGGTCTATGTTCCTAGACCTCCAACTTAAGAAAGGAGGACACGTTGCCTTCGGAGGAAATCAGAAAGGGAAAGTTATAGGTATTGATACTATTGGTGGTAAACCCCCTTTTCCCTCTATATCAAATGTTCTCTTGGTTAAAGGATTAAGACACAACCTGCTTAGCATAAGTCAATTATGTGATAGTGGTTTTGATATTTCTTTTACCAAGGATGTATGCATAGTTAAAGACAGTAGTGGCAAAACCTTCTTTTCAGCTAAAAGGCAACAAAATCTTTATAAGATTGAATTGTCCGATCTCTCAGATCAAAGTGTAACCTATCTGATGTCTAAAGAGGATGAGAGATGGTTATGGCATAAGAAACTAGGACATGCTAGTATGAAACCGGTTTACGAATTAAAAAGGAATAATCTCGTGAGAGGATCGCCTGACATTAATTTTAAGAAAGATGCCTTGTGTGATGCATGTCAGAGAGGTAAACAGATAAAATCAAGTTTCAAATCTAAAAACCAAGTATCAACCTCTAGACCTCTTCAGTTGTTACACATGGATCTGTTTGGACTAGTTAGTGTTGCCAGCCTGGCTTGAAGAAAATATGGATTTGTCATAGTTGATGACTATTCTAGATACACATGGGTACTCTTCCTAACACACAAGGATGAGTCTTTTAAGGCTTTCTCAGTATTCTGCAAAAGAGTACAAAATGAGCAGGGTTTCTGTATTTCTACCATTAGAAGTGATCATGGGGGAGAATTTGAAAATGAGCAGTTTAGACAGTTCTGTGAGGAGAATGGAATCTCTTACAATTTCTCTGCACCTAGAACTCCACAGGAAAATGGAGTGGTTGAGAGAAAGAAAAGATCTTTGCAAGAGATGTCTAGATCTATACTCAATGAAAATAATCTCCCTAAGTACTTCTGGGCAGAAGCTGTAAACACTGCTTGTTATGTACAAAACAGAATACTTATTAGGCATTTTCTAAAAAGGACTCCTTATGAATTGTGGAAAGGAAAAAGCCCCAACATATCTTATTTTCATGCTTTTGGATGTGAATGTTTTATTCTGAATACCAAAGATAATCTTGGAAAGTTTGATTCTAAGGTAGATAAAGGTATTTTCGTAGGTTATTATGAAAAGTCCAAAGCTTTTAGAGTTTACAATTCAAGAACTTGTATTATTGAAGAATCTGTTCATGTTAAATTCAATGATGGTTTAAATACTGATAAAGAACTATCAGATCTAGAAGATGATCTTGCAGGTCTTGATATAAACAAGCCAGAAAGTCAACAACCCGATCTAACCAAAACAGAACCTGTGCCTGAGGCTGAAAGACAAGTGGAACAAAAGAGTCAGCAGACAAGTCAAGATCTTTATGTTGATCTCAAAAGGGATTGGAAGTTCAACACTCATCATCCTAAGGATCTTATTATTGGAAATCCTTCTGAAGGAGTAATAACCAGATCCACATTAAGAGAATCAAGCAATATGGCCTTTGTTTCAAATTTGGAGCCTAAACGCATTGAAGAAGCTCTTGAGGATGAAAGCTGGATTCTTGCTATGCAAGAAGAACTTAACTTGATTCACGAAATGATGTCCAGGACTCTTGTCTCTAAGCCTAAAAACAAGTCGAGTTATTGGAACAAGATGGGTCTTGAGAAACAAATTGGATGAAGATGGTAAAGTTGTCGAAATAAGGCAAGGTTAGTAGCTCAAGGCTATAACCAACAAGAAGGTATTGATTATCTTTGAAACCTTTGCACTGTAGCTAGAATAGAAGCCATACACATTTTAATGTCATATGCTGCACAACACCAAATTACCCTATTTCAAATGGATGTAAAAAGTGCTTTTCTAAATGGTATAATTGAAGAAGAAGTGTATGTTAAACAACCCCCTGGTTTTGAGGATACTGATAAACCAGATCACATTTTCAAACTTAAAAAGGCATTATATGGTTTGAAACAAGCACCTAGAGCATGGTATGATAGACTCAGTTCTTTTCTCATGCATAATGGTTTTACTAGAGGACAAGTAAACACTACTCTGATCAAAAAATGCTCCAAAGAGAACTTTATTATAGTTCAAATATATGTTGATGATATTATTTTTGGAGCAACTAATGAAAAGCTGTGCAAGGAATTTTCAAATCTAATGCGAGCTGAATTTGAGATGAGCATGATGGGAGAATTGAAGTTCTTCCTTGGATTACAAATCAAGCAGACAAGTGATGGAATTTACATTCATCAACAAAAATATACCAAGGAGATACTCAAGAAATCAAAATGGAAAATTCAAAGCTCATGAAAACCCCTATGCAACCCAATGCAAAACTAAGCAAAGATGATGAAGGTAAAAAGGTAGATCAAACTGTCCACAGAGGTATGATTGGCTCTCTACTGTACTTAACTTCAAGCAGACCTGACATTCAATTTAGTGTATGTATGTATGCTAGATTCCAATATGATCCTAGAGAATCTCATCTTAAGGCTGTAAAAAGAATATTTAGATATTTGCTTGGAACTACTAATCTTGGTTTGCTGTATTTAAGATCAAAAGAATACAAATTAGTGGGATATTGTGATGCTGACTTTCTTTGGAGACAGAATAGAAAGAAAAAGCACCAAGTGGAGGTTGTCACTTCATTGGAGCAAGTTTAGTCTCATGGTCAAGCAAGAGGAGACAACCATTGCCTTGTCTCTCCACTGAAGCGAGAATACATCTCTGCTTGCTAGTTCTTGCTCTCAACTCTTATGGGTAAAACATCAACTTGAGGATTACTCTATTTATGAACATAACATATCTGTATGGTGTGATAATTCGAGTGCTATATGCTTAACTAAAAATCCAATTCAGCATTCTAAGGCTAAACATATTGAAATCAAACATCATTTCATTAGGGATTATGTTCAGAAAGGCATCTTTGATATTAAGTGTGTTAAAACTGAAAATCAATGGGCTGATATTTTCACTAAACCCCTCGCAGAAGATAGGTTTTTATTTATTAGAGATAATATAAACATGCATTGCATTATTGAATGACATGTCTGAATGTTAAGCTGTCTGTGCTAAATCTGTCATTACTCCTATATACATGTTCTTTCAACTAAGCATTAATTAGTTCAGGGGGAGTAATGATACAATAGTTTAAGTGGAGTATGTCTAATATGCTTGCTGCATTACTATGATTTTCTTCACATGTTATCTTGCCCGTAACATATCTCATAAATTAAACTTGATAACCCTTTTTTATGTTGACAAAAGGGGGAGAAAGAGAGAAATGAATAAGGAGAATGGGAGAAATAGAATGGGAGAATGAATATGATATGACCTGTTCACTTAAGAAAATTTCAACCTATCTATATATGATATTTTCTTTGTTGATATTTTCTGAGATTCATTAAATCATCTCAATGTTTGTCATCATCAAAAAGGGGGAGATTGTTAAGTCTCTAAAATGTCTGATGTGCATTTCCCTAAGTTTTGATGAGAACTAAATATTGGTTAATGATTTAATTAACCTTCATATTGGTTGCTAACCTATCTATCGAGTGTGCAGATTAAGTAATAGAAGCAGACGTCCAACAAAGTGTAACAAGCAGACATCCAACAAAGTGTAGAAAAACAGACGTCCAACAAGTGTAACAAACAGACATCCAACAAAGTGTAGAAAAGCAGACGTCCAACAAAGTGTAACAAGCTCACGTCCATCGCAAATGTTTGAAGCGCACGTCCAAAACACAAGAGAAAGAAACCCGCGTCTACTGAAGGTATCAGAAGCGCGTCTACTAAAGGTATCAGAAGCGCGTCTACTAAAAGTATCAGAAGGCCGCGTCTACTGAAGGTATCAGAAGTGCGTCTACTTTAAGTATCAGAACCGCGCGTCCAATAAAGTATCAGAATAGCCCGTCCACTAAGGTATCAAAATGGTCCGTCCAATGATGTGGTATATGGAGCTCGTCCATTAAGGTCAGAATGTATTCGTCCACTGAAGGACAAAAGACTCTCGTCCACCAGAGTAACTGAGACTCTCGTCCACCAGAGTAACTGTGACTCTCGTCCACTAGAGTAACTGAGACTCTCGTCCACTAGAGTAACTGTGACTCTCGTCCACTAGAGTAACTGAGACTCTCGTCCACTAGAGTAACTAAGACTCTCGTCCACTAGAGTAACTGTGACTCTCGTCCACTAGAGTAATTGAGACTCTTGTCCACTAGAGTAACTGAGACTCTCATCCACCAGACTAACAGAAGCTCTCGTCCACTAGAGTAACAGAAGTGCTCTTCCACTAAAGGTGATAGAAGCACTCGTCCACTAGTCTTTGGACTTGCTGAGTCCTCAATATGGAGCTCGTCTACTAGCCCGAATGAAAACTCAAATGACTAGATAGACGTGATTATTTTCAAGATGGAATCACTTATCTTATGAACGCGAAATTCTCTGAGGATTATCAGAATCGTTTTTCAAAAGCCAGAAATAGACTTGAAGCCTTCTCTCCTACTCAGTTTCACGTTTATCAAGAAAGGTCAAAAGCTACTCTCTCAAGCAACCTTGGATAATCAGAACCAAAGACCAGTTAAAGAATGCTTCCAACGTGCTTTATTCCCTAGTACCTCTGGTCCTTACACAAAAAGGGAAGTGTACTCAGTAAAGTACAAAAAGCTCTCTGTACAACTTTGATATGGCTGTAGCACGATGAATAAAGCCATGATCCTTCATGTTAGAGTACAACCAACGACTCTATTGCATTAATGGCTGCCCAAAACGACTCTATTGCATTAATGACTGCCCAGAACGACTCTATTGCAATTAATGAAGTTCTGCTTGAAGCCAACATCTGAGGGGATGTCTCTAACGGATCCTAAATGCTTGAAGACCATAAATACAGAAGTCATTGAAGATGAAGACATAGCAGAATACACATTACATTAAAGCGCCATTACTCTGCATTTATTTCTTCATTCTTTCATTCTTTATTCTTCAATCATTTGAAGTTATTACACAGACTTTCCTAAGCTTCACATTTAAACCACTCTTTGAGTGTTAGTGAAAGATCTGCTTGTGAGAAGTTGTAATTTTACAAACCCAAAACTCTCAAACAAACCCAAGTGAGCCTGAAGAGGCTAGGAGTGAAAACAATGAAAACAATACTTGTCTTGAGCCTGAAGAGGCTAGGTGTGCAAATAATACTTGAGTCTGTAACCTTATCAGTTATAGTGGAAAAATCTTGGTGCTGCCAAGGACTGGACGTAGCTCTTTGATTTAAAGAGTGAACCAGGATAAATCATCGTGTCAATCCTTCTTCCCTTAAACTCTTTAATTGCTTTAGTTTTTCTTGCATCTGTCAAGTGTGTGTGTGCAACAGTTACCCGTCCATCCTGTATTCTTCCACTCATCCAAAGCTAGCTCTCTGTTTGCGAAAAGATTTCAGCTTAGCTTAAATTCTGATAAACACAATTCAACCCCCCTTCTCGTGTTTATAGTTGTCTATTTCAGAAGGACAAGCTATCAACAGACCTCCACTCTTTGATGGAACTGATTATGATTATTGGAAAATAGGATGATGGCAATCTTGGATGCATAGAATGCTGACATATGGGAACTAATAGAAAATGGCTACACCGAGCCAAGGAGTGAAGCTGGAGCTGCAGTGCCGAATGGACTCAAGAGCAGAAAAGCCAACATCAACTAAACTTGAAAGCTAAGCACTATCTCATGTATGCTATAACCAGATCTGAGCATGATAAGGTTCATAGTTGCAACACAACTAAAGACTTCGATGGATCGAGCGCTTGTCACTTACGTGGACGAGCGCTTCTATCACTTCAATGGACGAGTGCTTCTGTCACTTTTGTGGACGAGCGCTTCTACCACATTAGTGGACGAGCAGAATTAAAATCTTTTATAGATGCGTTCTTAAAACTAAGTAGCCAGTTCTATATATGTTTTATGTCTTTACTACCTTGAATATGATTTAATGCAATCTGGTCCACAATGAATTTATTTCAAATGATTGATATTTATTTCAAAGGAATATATGTTCTTTATTATTATTAACATCTTGCTCCTTTGTGAGAAAGTTCATAGTACTATCAAGGTAATACAAAAAGCAATATAAAACATTTGGAATTGCAAAACGATCTGTACGCTGATATCTTTATTGCTGCACAAAAGCTGGGTTATACACCAAGGAGGAAAGAAAGTTTTTAAGGTACAATTACTCAGAACAGTGAGCCTCCATTTTGTGATTTTCTGAAAACCAAGGATACTTTTCAACTAGCCAAAATGAAGCTATCAGTCACAACGGATATCATGCATTTAATGCTATCTCTAAACGGGATTATTCAAAGTAATCGTTGAAGAATTACAAGAGAAGAAGAAGGTCACTATAAATAGAAAACCTCAGATATCGAAGAACAACTTTTTTGCTAGCCTAACTTCTGCCAATACAATTCTTGAGAAGACAAGCTCTTATTCTTTCATTCTTTCAAAAGCAAAAGTCTGTATTCATTTAGTTTGAATATTGTTGTAATATTCAACCGATCTTAAACTGTCATCTCACCCATAGTGAGTTAAGAAGATCAACCTTTAAATCTCTGTGATAGAGTTAGAGCCTGAAGAGACTTGGTAAAAAAGGAATACTTGTAGCCTGAAGAGGTGTTGAATACTTGTTGTGTAATCTATTTGGATAAATAATGGAAAAATCCTTCAAGTCGAAGGGACTGGACGTAGCTCTTGTTGGAAGAGAGTGAACCCCGGATAAAATCTCTTGCGTGAATTTTATATCCCTAAACTCTTCGATTTTATTTGCTTATACTAATTATGCGGTTTAGATATTACTTTTGCTAATCTTTTTAAAAGTATTTCTTGTTTGCTTTATCTCTTTATCTTCTGCTTGTGAAAAAGTTGTTCAAAAGGGTTTTTGCGAAAATAATTAACAAACACAATTAAACCCCCCTTCTTGTGTTTGCCTGTGTCAACTTCACTCTTTCCATCCAAGTCTGTTAAGCCTTTAGTCTTACATAACTTATTTCATGTTCCTATGTTTCCAAGAGCTTGTTAAGTGTGTCACAGTTTGCAAAAGATAACAAAGTCTATTTTGTCTTTCATGCTGACTTCTGTCATGTTAAATCTCAGGATACTCTTCAAATTCTACTAGGAAGGCAAGCTTGAGAATGGCTTGTATGCATTTGACAAGTTCCATCCGCAACCTTCTTCATCTCATTCTGATTGTAATAAGCATAGCCATTCTACTCATACTTGTAATAGTGCAAGAATTAATGATGTATACACTCTTTGGCATGCTAGATTAGGACATGCTCACTCTAAAACTGTTTGTAATGTTCTCAAATTGTGTAAAATTCCCTTTGACGGCAATAAAATTCCCAATTTGTGCATTGCTTGTTGCTTAGGCAAGTCCCATAAGCTTCATTTTACTGCTTCTTCTATTGTGTATGATCAACCACTTCAACTTATCTATTCTGATATATGGGGTCCATCTCCGATGCCATCCACCAATGGCAGCAGATACTATCTGTACTTCATTGATTCCTATTCCAAGAACACTTGGATCTACTTGCTTCAAAACAAATCTCAAGCTTTCAATTGCTTCAAACACTTCAAAACTCTGGTTGAAAACCAGCTAGGCTTGAAAATCAAAACCTTTCAGAGTGATGGTGGCAAAGAGTATGCTGTCTTCACCAAACACCTCCACTCACAAGGCATTGCTCATAGGTTCAGCTGCCCCTATATACATGAACAAAATGGCTTGGCCGAAAGGAAGCACAGGCATATCACTGAACTTGGTCTCACACTCTTAGCCAATGCCTCAATGCCACTTAAATACTGGGGTGATGCATTCCAAACTGTTGTATACATCATTAATAGGCTTCCAACCCCTACACTTGCTAATGCAAATCCAATGGAAACTTTGTTTAAAATCTCACCTGATTTCTCATTCCTAAAAGTGTTTGGTTGCAGTTGTTTTCCATTTCTGAGACCATCTCTGAGGATTATCAGAATCGTTTTTCAAAAGCCAGAAAGAGACTTGAAGCCTTCTCTCCTACTCAGTTTCACGTTTATCAAGAAAGGTCAAAAGCTACTCTCTCAAGCAACCTTGGATAATCAGAACCTGAGACCAGTTAAAGAATGCTTCCAACGTGTTTTATTCCCTAGTACCTCTGGTCCTTACACAAAAAGGGAAGTGTACTCAGTAAAGTACAAAAAGCTCCACTCACAAGGCATTGCTCATAGGTTCAGCTGCCCCTATATACATGAACAAAATGGCTTGGCCGAAAGGAAGCACAGATCACTGAACTTGGTCTCACACTCTTAGTCAATGCCTCAATGCCACTTAAATACTGGGGTGATGCATTCCAAACTGTTGTATACATCATTAATAGGCTTCCAACCCCTACACTTGCTAATGCAAATCCAATGGAAACTTTGTTTAAAATCTCACCTGATTTCTCATTCCTAAAAGTGTTTGGTTGCAGTTGTTTTCCATTTCTGAGACCATACAACAAAAATAAGTTCCAACTTTAAAGCCAACAATGTGCATTTCTTGGATATAGTCCAAATCATAAAGGGTACCTTTGTTTAGCTAAAACAGTCAGATTATATATCTCTAGACATGTGCAATTTGATGAGCATGTGTTTCCATTCAAGTCTGATCCTAACTTTGCTTCCCCAACTGCATCTGTTATCCCCTCTCCCCTTACTTTTGTTCCTATTATTCCTGTGGTGCCTTGTACTAACAGATTTTCTTCTTTGGCACCTCCTCTGGCTCATCCCCATGACACTGCTAATCCACCACTTGTACCCAAGACTATTGAAAAAAGTATGCAAGAACCTATAGCACCTGAAATCAGTCCACCCAGACAAAGTCCTGCTGCACCACTTGTTTGAGAATCAGCATCTAAGTCACAGTGACTCTTCTAGTTCAGACCACAACACTGGTCCTGACACTGATGCAGTGGCTAACTCACATCCTATGAGAACCAGAAGTAAAGCTGGTATTTTCAAACCTAAGGTGCTTCTAGCTGCAGAAGCACAATCAAACTACAACACCGAGCCTAAGTCTGTCAAAAGTGCACTCAAGTCCTCCTATTGGAAAGCTGCTATGGATCAAGAATACTCAGCATTACTGAACACAAACACTTGGACACTTGGGCCTCTACCTCAAGGCAGGGACCCAATTGGTTGCAAATGGGTCTTCAGAGTCAAACACAATCTAGATGGAACAGTGAGCAAGCATAAAGCCCGGTTAGTGGCAAAAGGCTTTCATCAGCAAGAGGGCTTTGATTTTTTTGAAACTTTCAGTCTAGTGGTAAATCCTACCACAGTAAGAGTAGTCCCGACTCTTGCCCTCTCTCAAAATTGGCCCATAAGGCAAATTGATATCAACAATGTGTTTTTAAATGGTGATTTGCAAGAAGAGGTCTATATGACTCAACCACCTGGCTTTGTCCAAGGTGATGGCTCCCTAGTACGCAAGCTGAACAAAGCCCTGTATGGGCTTAAACAGGCCCCAAGAGTCTGGTTCCAGAAACTGAATGCTTACCTTACTGCCCTAGGCTTCTCATCTACCAAATGTGACACTTCATTGTTCACAAAGTTCACCAACACCGTCACTATTTTTGTCCTTGTATATGTGGATGATATCATCATCACAAGCAACTCCTCTACTGCTATAATTGACCTCATCTAGTCCTTAAACTCTCAGTATCCTCTCAAAGACTTGGGGAACCTTAACTTCTTTCTTGGCATTCAGGTGCAACACAACACTTCAGGTGGCAACACTCTCACTCAAACAAAATATATCAATGATTTACTCGAAAAGGCTAACATGTCCACTTTCAATACCATGAAAACCCCAATGGTGCCCACTGCTAAACTCATTGCTCTGATACCATAATGGTATCAGAGTGCAGCGATAAAGATGAGAAAGAATGAGCTAAAGATGTGTTGTAATGAATGAGTTGTATTCACTCATTTCATGTGTTGCTAAGTGTACAAGCTTTGCTTATATAGATACATTGTTGAGGCATTGAGCTGTAACTGACTTTAACTAACTTTAACAACTTTAACTGCATTCTAATTGAACTATTACTAACTACCCTTAACAAAGATTAACTTATACGGGAAAAGAGGAGAAACAGATCCTATATGTTTTCAAGAGAGAAGGAAAAAAACTAATATGATAGTTAAATATATTTTCTAAAAGAAGGTTAATTGTTACCGGAAAAGAAGAGAAAAAATAAAATAGATTTTCAAAAGAGAACAAAAAAATTTGATAATAAATAAATTTTCTAAAAATAATTAACCCATACGAGAAAAAAGGAGAAACAAATCAAATAAGTTTTACGGAAATAACACTAACAATATGAACAATAATATTTTCAAGTACTTACTTTTACTGTCTAATCTTTTTTGTATGAATAATCTTTATTGAATGTAATATATATATTCTTTCAACATATATTAATACTGTATAATTTTTATTACTTAAATTTATATGGGTAGACTGAAACAATATAAATAATATTTACACCCAATTAGAACAACATGTATATTTTTAATTTGATATAACTATCTTTTAAAAAAATTATATTTCCCATATTGTTACAGCACAATATCAACAATGATGATGATTCCAATATCAACAATGCTGATGATTCCAATAAAGAGAAGCCACCTTGACTGACATTGCAATTTTGTTAGTTAGTTAGAAAGTTAGTTAGAAAGTTGGAAAGTTAGTTAGAAAGTTACGTTGAGTTAAGTCTTCTCTTTTGTATATATATCTAATGTAAATACACATTGCAAATCAATGAGAATGAACTCTTCTCTTGCATTCTAAATCTCGGATTCTCTCATTATCTCTCCATTTCACTTCTTCGGCTTCTTCTCCATGTTCTTCTTTGATCCTTGCTTCAGCTGCAAGATAAGTCCAATTGTTGCACCATTTTTCACACATATAGAATATATCGCGTCACGACATCACAACATCATTCATCTTATAACCTCATGCAGGACACGGGCAAAAACACTAGTCTATATTATAAATAATCGTATCATCAAACTGTGCCCAGTGTAGATAGGCTTGAGGTGTAGTAGTGTTTTTTTAACCGACAATACACGTTGGACACAACGTTAGTGCATTTAGTGTATGTTTGTTTTTTATTTTTCAGTTGCAAACTTAAATTTGCTCAACATAACATTTTTTTTCCATATTGGATCGACTTTTTATTATACGACTGTCATTAAAATTTAGGGCCGTTTGCTTTAAGGAGACGTTTCTTATTTCCATTTCTGTTTTGAACCAATTTTGACAAACATGTAAATCTTCCTTTGCATCAAAAAATCTTCTTCATCCGCTTCTTTCTGCAAGACCTTCTTCCATGGAATCAAAAGCTTTTTAGATATGTATTCACTACAAAAAAAAAGGTCGTTTAGCGACCGAAAATAGTGACCAAATTTTTAGGTTCCTTTTTGCGACCGAAATAGCGACCGATTGTAGGATCTACATGAAACACTGGTTAGAGTTGATTCTGCGACCGAAATAGCGACCGAAATAGAGCGTAGCAGAGATATCGGTCGCTACTTCGGTCGCTAAACAAAGGAAAGTAAAAGTCAGAAATTTATGAATTGTTAGCGACCGAAATGGAGACCGATTTAAATGCAACGGTCAAACTGTGCTTATATTAGCGACCGACTTAGAAATCCGTCGCTAAATTTATGAATTCACACTTTAAACTTTAATTATATTTGCGACCGATATTAATTCGGTCGCTAAAAGGCGCGTCAAAAAAATAAAATTACGCGTGTTAGTGACCGAAATTTAAATCGGTCGCTACAATTACAAATTCAAATTAAAACTAACCATATTAGCGACCGAATTAGCGACCGAATTAATTCGGTCGCTAAAACTAAAATCCCTAAATTCGACAGAACCTCCTTCTTCCTCATTTTTTCCGTCGCATTTCTCTCTCCCACCCACTGTTTCTCTCTTCTACGGCGCGCGCTCCGGCCACCTCAACACCCAAAGACACCTCCGGTCACCACCGTCATCTCCCCTCTGCTCAGGTAAGCTCTCCTCTACTCCATCTCTCTGTCTCTGTTTCTCTCGCATATCTCTCTCTCTGTCTCACTGTTTCTCTCTTCCTAGCCGCGCGCTCCGGCCACCAGAAGACACCTCCTGTCACCACCATCATCCCCTCTGCTCAGGTAAGCTCTCCTCTACTCCATCTCTCTCTCTGTCTCTGTTTCTCTCGCATCTCTCTCTGTCTCACTACCATTTATAGACCAATGCCTGCATTTTCTTTTTCTCTATCTCTACCATTTCTGTTAGTTTTGTCTTGTTTCAGTTGTTGTTTCTTCTCACCATTATGTCCCACCTGACTTGTTCTTTTCAAACTTGTTGGCATGTCATGTAGCTATTATGTGAATGGCATTGTAGGGTGATGGTTTTTGGTAAATAATGTTTGCAGTCTGGTAAATTGCTTTCCATATTCTTGCTAGCTGCTTAACTGTAAAATAGTCTAGGTAATTTGGATTATAGGCCATTTCGAATTTAGTTATTTTTGTTTAGTAGAGATGTGAAACATATGAGGGGAAAATGGAAGGAAAGAAGTATTTAAGGAAGAGGGGGTCTGAGAGGCAGAGATGTATATAAAAACAAGAGGAAGTAGTACCAATGAGGACTGAGAAGGGAGAAATACAACCTCAGGAACAAATTCAATTCATAAATCATCTCTCTTTCTCTAAGTACTTATCAATCCTTAAATAGGCAAAACCAACTTGATAACCAAGAAATCCTAAATGACTAAAAACCTTAAACAAACCAATTTATTAAAAGTATCATAATAACCCCAAAATACAAGATCCAAATTACATTGATTCCAAACTATATCTTGCATAAAAGCCAATGTGAAAAGTAGATCAATCTTTCATTCATTGTCTTAAAGTATGGTACACTAAATGGCATACACTAAATGGTATATTCGGATTGCAGTTCCTAACTTTTAGTGTTGAAATTTTCACATGGGAAAGAAAATAGGAATCTTCTTTTCAGATTGGAAGTTAAATTGCAATTATCCAGTGTAGGATCTACTACACCATTCTGCAGCCATTATATTAATTTGAATAATTTTAACGTTGGAGAATAATTGGTATGCCCTATGATGTTTGATAATTTACTATTGATTCAGGGAAATATAATCATACGTTTTCTTATTATTTTTTATGCTTCATTGATTATTTTTTCGTGAGCACATGCTTTACCACTAGATATTCATGAGATAAATTATTTAGGTATAACAATTTAACATAGTAGATGAAAAAATTCATCTTGGTAGATTTTGTCGCTTAGGTAATTTATATTTGATTAGATATAAATTTATTTATTTTTATTTATTTTTATTTATTTTAATAATGTATGTTGTTTCACCTTTGCAAGTTGTTATAAATTTGTAACTGTATATTGTTGATTCTATTTTATATTAATTTATGTGTTTCTAGTCTTATAAATAGCTGTACTAGATTCTGTATATATAGAATAGTGATTTGATTTGAAATGAATAATTTCATTTATGCACGATAGGTCCTTGTTGTCATATTCTTCTACTCTCTGTTGGCTCCGGCTCCTCCCCTTATCCTTGCTCGGTTGTGTTTTCTCTCTCAGGTCAGTTCTCTGAACACTCAGTGTAATGTATTATGTGAATTATCGTCTTGTTTGGTAGTGGAGAGCTGAGCTCAATAGGATGTGATCTTGTCTGATTGTATGCTGATAATTTAATGTTTATGCATGTGTTTGTCAATATGTGTTGTTTGTTAGTGGAGAGCGGAGCTCAATAGGATGTGATCTTGTCTGATTGTATGCTGATAATTTAATGTTTATGCATGTGTTTGTCAATATGTGTTGTTTGTTAGTGGAGAGCGGAGCTCAATAGGATGTGATCCTGTCCGAAAGGCGGGATGCTTGGTTGTGTCTTGATAATTTAGAAATTATGCATGTGTTTGACAATTAACTGCTACTTGTTAGTGGAGAGCGGAGCTCAATAGGATGTTTGCTACAATATTTAATCTAAGTTTGTATTGATTTACGCTGTAATTTATATAAGCTCAACAATGTTGCAATATTTATAGGTTAATGGTTTTATTTTCTGTTAGAGTTAATAATTAATTTACGAAAGCCTTAGTTTCCTATTTGAGATTCAATATTAATGAGCATGCGTAACTTATCAAGGTATGCATGCTCATTGTATTGAATCTTGAATTGTCCAAGTGGGACAGTTTGGGAAAAAACCTTTTTCACACTCGTACAATAGTCATTTCAATGTTCAAATGCCTTATATACTTGTTGAAATCTCGGTCTGATGCATTTCCTTTTGTTCTCCTGGTGCATACTTGATCGCGGTGATTCTGACCGTGCTCGAGTCGTGTAACATGGAGACCGATGGGAAATGCTGCCGAAATTTTGTCAAGTATAAGGTATTTGAATATGGGAATAACTATTAGTAGCCGAGTGTGGCAAAGGTTTCTTCTCGAATGGGATAGGTTCATACCTTGTCATAAGAACGTGATTGATGATGTTATTGGAATACACCGTAATATATAAGTGTTATTGTAGGATTGGTCAGGCTATTTAATTGCCAGCAATGGATATTCCGGAGAATCGGAAATGGATGTATCGTAGGTTGGATCGGAATAAACGTCTTAGGGAAGAGTATAGAGTTGGAGTGGGTGAGTTTATAGAGTTTGTTGTTAGCCAGGAGAGATTTATACGGCTGGGCGGTGATCAATTGAGGTGTCCTTGCAAAAGATGCAAGTGTCAATCTTTCAAAAGCGTGGATGGAGTTGTAGCCGATCTTTATGAGAAGGGCTTCATGCCTGATTACTATTGGTGGAGTAACCATGGTGAGACGTTGCCTGACTTAAACCCGATTGTGGCTGAAGGTTCGTACTATGGAAGTGGTGACGGGAGGGAAGAATTGAATCCATACAAGCAGATGATAATGGATCATGCTGGACCATCGGTTGGTGTTGTACTAGAAGAAGATGGGGGAGAAGATGGTGGAATGGGTTCCCAATACATAGAGGAGAATCCGAATCCCGAAGCTCAAATATTCTATGATATGCTGAGTGTTGCACGATCTCCGTTGTGGGAAGGATGTCGGGAGTACATGGAGTTGCCGATGTGCATGGAATGGTTGAGTATCAAATCTGACTACAATATGCAAGAAGGCTGTTTTAATCGCCTCACCAGGTCAGTGTCCAAGGCATTGCCATAAGGCAATCAGATGCCTACAAGTTTTTATCATGCTAAGAAGTCCGTGGAAAATTTGGGTCTGGGGTGTTTGAAAATTGATTGTTGCCCGAATGGATGTATGTTGTACTATAAGGATGATTCAGCGGAAAGCATAACATGTTGTCGATTTTGTGGTGCGGATCGGTATAAGACAACCAAAAGGATGGGCATTGAGAAGAAGAGGTCGCTAAAAAAGATGTGGTACTTTCCGCTCGTGCCAAGACTTACAAGATTGTACTCTTCGATGGCCACTGCAGCTCACATGAGGTGTCATAGTGAGCATGAGAGGGAGCAAGATATCTTGTGTCATCCATCTGATGGAGAAGCTTGGAAGCATTTTGATAGGGTTCATATGGCATTTTCGCAGGACCCTCGCAATGTCCGATTGGGGTTATCTGCTGATGGATTTAATCCTTTTGGGCAGTCTGGAAAAGCATACTCTTGTTGGCCGGTTATCCTGACTCCGTACAATCTTCCCCCGGGGATGTGCATGAAGCGGGAGTTTATGCTCCTAACAGTCATAATTTCGGGTCCGTCTAATCCAAAAGGTAAGATTGATGTGTACTTGCAGCCGCTGATAGATGAGTTGACAATGCTGTGGAATGATGGTGTGTTGACATATGACATATCTTTGAGGCAGAATTTCATCATGAAAGCAGCTTTAATGTGGATGATCAACGACTTTCCTGCTTATGGGATGATCTCGGGTTGGATGACCGCGGGGAAGCTTGGTTGCCCAATATGTGTGGAGCGATCGAA
Source organism: Sophora flavescens (assembly GCA_030762895.1). Classification (NCBI taxonomy): domain Eukaryota; kingdom Viridiplantae; phylum Streptophyta; class Magnoliopsida; order Fabales; family Fabaceae; genus Sophora; species Sophora flavescens. The sequence goes on from CM061067.1 coordinate 147,921,682, forward strand.
GGCATTCACGCTTAAAAACAGTCGAAAGATCTCATATTTTGATTGTCATCGTCAATTCCTTCCACAAGATCATCCTTATAGGCGGAACAAGAATGCATTCAAGAAGCGTTGTACGGAGAGAACACCGCCTCCACCACGTTTGACTGGTCCTAATGTATGGCGCAGAGTACAGTACTTACCGCTCGTCCATGAAACCCAAGGAGAACATATTCCTGATTATGGCGTCAACCATAATTGGACAAAACAAAGTATATTTTGGAGGTTGCCGTATTGGAGGACGTAGCTACTCCGTCACAACATTGATGTCATGCATACTGAGAGGAATGTGTTTTTGAATGTGTTTGACACTGTGATGGACATCAAGGGGAGGACAAAGGATACAAATAAAGCCCGATTGGACCTGGCTGACATTTGTAATCGGAAGGAGCTTGAGTTGCAGGACGGTGGTCGTGGCAGACTTATCAAACCGAAGGCAAGTTATACACTAAGCAAAGCACAGAAAGTGGCCGTCTGTAAGTGGGTTAAAGAACTAAAGTTACCAGATGGGTATGCTTCCAATCTGGGTAGATGTGTTGACATTAAGGAAGCAAAGTTACATGGAATGAAGAGTCATGATTGCCACATGTTCATGCAACGGTTGCTTCCAATTGCGTTTGACGCATTACCGAAGCAAATTTGGAACCCACTTGTTGAGCTTAGCCACTTTTTCAGGGAGCTTACATCGACAACACTAAATGTGAATCAATTAAAGGATATGGAAGTCAAGATACCCGTTTTGTTATGTAAGCTGGAGCAAATCTTCCCGCCGAGTTTCTTTGATTCCATGGAACACCTGCCAGTTCATCTACCTTACGAAGCAAGAGTTGGTGGCCCAGTCCAATACCGTTGGATGTATCCATTTGAGAGGTAAACAACATCAACTATTTTACTTAATACATATGAAATTCACGAACACGAGAGCGTAGTTTAGCTTTCCCTAAAACTAGTAATTATTTGTATGTATCCCTCTGTAATAGGTTCCTGCACTCCCTTAAACACAAAGTCAAGAACAAGGCACGAGTGGAGGGTTCCATTTGTGAAGCATACTTAGTAGAGGAGACTTCCACTTTTGCCTCTTATTACTATCCGGACGAAGTTAACACGAGAAGGACAAGGATGCCTAGAAACGTTGATTCGGGCGAAGGATGTTCAACTAGTCCTCCTATATCAATATTCAACTATCCGGGCAGATTTAGTGGCAAATCAAAAGGATATTTCTTGGAGCAGCGTGACATTAATGCTGCTCATCTGTATATCCTTCAAAATTGTGAAGAGGTGGCGCCATATTTAGAGTAAGTTTCTACAACGTCTTTAATAAGTTCAATTGACATTTATGATTATTAATCGTCCTGCTGTTAATCTCCCATATGTAGGATGTACGGCAATTTTCTAAGGGATCTCCAACCTGACATTTCAAACGATCAGGTTGATCGAGAAATTACTTGTCACTTTGCTACGTGGTTCAGTAAATTTGTAGGTTAAGCATCTTCATTTGTTGAAATACATTTTATCTCCTTAAATATATAGCATGTATAAGAATAATATAATATTTGATTTTTTAGGTACTAGATCCAGAAAACAATGTTCAAAATCCATTGTTGACAAATTTGGCATGGGGGCCTAACAGATGGGTTACATCATGGAATACATACATTATAAATGGATATAAATTTAACACAAAAACATGGAATGAAGGAATGCATACGTGTAACAATGGTGTTTGTGTGCGAGCCACTGATGGCAATGTAGAGGATGATTTCTATGGAGTTCTAACTGACATCCTTGAACTCGATTATACCGGTTTCCCCGTGATGAAATTAGTTATCTTCAAGTGTGATTGGTTTGATCCTACTCTTGACGTAGGGACAAAAATAGATAAAAATTATGGTATTGTTCAAGTTAGGCTGTCTCAAAGGTATAATAAGGCGTACGACCCATTCATTTTTTCACAACAGGCAGAGCAGGTTTATTACTCGCCATATCCCGAAGGACATCATGGCTGGTTGGGTGTTATTAAGATAAAGGCTCGCAGTATAATTACTGATAATGTAATCAACCAGCCTAAAAAAGATGCTCCGTACCAAGATGATGAGTTTTCAAGACCCCACGTACCGTTGCAAATTACGCCGAACATTATTGTTAATTCTCTAGCGGACATTTCCGGAAATGGGGAAGAAGTTGAAAGAGAGTTAATGGATCAATCCGAGTTGGACGCATCTAGCGAAGGTACATTCCGATCAAGTGATACTGATGAGAGTGAGGGTGAATTTAGTGACGGAGATTCTACTTAGGTAATTTATTTATGTCATAATTCATTGTGTGAATGTCATTCTACTTATTAGGTAATTTATTTTTGTATTATTTACACTGTTGTGTAATCATATTTTCATTTTTTTCACGGAGATGGCGATTCCTCCAGAGGTAGGGGTCGTCGTGGAGGTCGTGGTCCGCAAGAGTCCCTTCGCCGGCCGACCCACGCCTCTTCGGGATCGAGACCACCCTACCAGCACCTCTATTGACGGGACACCTCAGGGTGATGGAGTTGCACCCCCCACCCAGCCTCATGTGGTCGGGACACAGGCTGCACCCTCATCATCCACACCTACGACGATAGGACCATCATCATCATCGGGACAGGAGAGTCGTGGTCCATCCGACAGGAGGATTCTTCTTATCCCCAGGGGGGATAATGAGTATGCTAATTTAATTTTTTAATATATATAAAGTATCGTTAATTTCTATTTACTTGTTTTTTAAATTTAATTATAACATTTATTAATGCTCTAATTTTTGTGCAGACTTTACGCCCGCGAAGGGCCCTTCTGATTCGATATCGAAGATCCTGCGACGCAAGTTTGATGGTCCATGGCCTACATGGAAGGCCATCCCACTGGGCCATAGGGATCAGTTGTTTCTAGAGTTTAAGGTTACAATTTATTAAGTTTTTTAAATTAAATTTACATTATATATATGTACACACGAATTTCCTAACAACTGTAAGTTGCAGAAAGAGTATAGGTGGGACTTAGCTTTAGAGGCTCTCGTCAGGGACATATTTGAGCATAAAGGCTCACTGGTCATGAAGAATCTGATGAACAAGCTGAGGAAGGGTCAGAATAAGGTGAGGTGGGTGTATAATGAGATCAAGAGGCAGCTGGACCAAGATCTGGCTACTGAGTAGTTCCAGGAGATCCAGGCCACAACTCGGCGTAATTGAGCTTCTGATGGTGGCGCATGTGCTTGGACCGGTGGGTCTAAATCAGCCGCCGCCCACTACGACGAGCTGGTAATACATTAAACTTTTGTCTTAATATACTATTTAATTAATTAGTTTTCATTTTTAATTATTCTTATGAATTTAATATTATATTTTTCTGTTCTGAAAGCACAGAAACAACAGGGCCCGACTGATATGGAGTTGGTGGAGAGTACGAAGAAGTTGAAGTCGGGGACATGGTTCAACGACAAGGCCCGTAACTATGTCTGTAAGCAAAAAAATAATTTAGTGTTTACTTGTAATTTATTATAAATGATTTGTTAATATTGGATATAATTTTAACTAAATCTCTTCAACTATACTTTGTAGGTGGGCTTCAACGAGAAGAAGGACGATGTCATATCATGTGCCTCACAGTCACAAGATGAGGCTTTGACTGGTGATGGCTGCTCTCCTGTCTCCGTCGACGATAATGCCATTTATTTGGAGGTCGTCGGGGCGGGGAACAAGAAAGGGCGCGTGTATGGCCTCGGACACCGGGAGCCGAGTTCATCGCTTCATCGTCCCGCACGCCCGCTCCTCCTTGTCTGCGCCGATACCGTCCCTGGGAGCAGTTCCACCAAATGCAGGACACCATCACGCGGTGAACGCGGAGCTTCGGGAGAAGAGCGAGAGAGAGCGCAGAGATGGCGAACAGACAGTGCACAGATTGACTCGAGCACACGAAGACTGATGCGGCGAGCATCGAGTAGGGCCAGACATCATGCGGCTGGTGTTGGAGCAGATGAGATCCAGACTCAGTTGCTCGAGATGATGCTTTTGATTTGTGCCGCCTGCCGCCGCTCCTCCCGATTCCGCCCGCCGGCTACGATGCTGCTACTCCGGAGGACGATCGGCCAGCGAGACGGCGGTGTGGTACTGGGCCGAGGATGATTGGATTCCTCCATCTCCCCCTCATCATGACTGATTTTTTTTTTCTCCATATTTTTTACTTTAAACGATTCTTGTACGACATTTTGGATTATTCTTTTTATATATATTTATTCTTTCTTATGATTGTATATTTCATAAGTAATTTGGTGTGTTTTATTAGTAAGTTTGCTAACGTTTAAAGAAAACCAGAAAAAAAATTTTATTTTAAAAAATAATAACCAGTTCAGCGACCGAATTGGAAACCAATAATTCGGTCGCTAAACTTTATTTCACATTTACAGATGAGGTATAGCGACCGAAAATCCGTCGCTAATATAGGTTAACAATAACCAAAATTAGCGATCGAATTAGCAACCGATTATCGGTCGCTAGAAATGGTTACCCCAAAAATGCGACCAACCTAATAGCGACCGTTTATTATTATTTACCGACCGAATTTACGGTCGCTAAGTAGCGACCGACGTATTAATTCGGTCGCTAAAACCTTAGCGACCAGGTATTCAGTCACCACCATAAATCGGTCGCTGATTCAGTCGCTAACATAAATAGCGACCGATTTACATGGTTTAGCGACCGAAAATTACGGTCGCTATTTTCGGTCGCTAAACAATTGTTTTTCTGTAGTGATTCCTTTTCTCATGCCATCGCAAGCAGCTCTGTTTTTATAGCTTCAAACACTAACAATGGCAATTGATTAGGTAGAGAGACAACGACCAATAGTCAAAACTCAAAAGAGAGGTTATTAGCATTTTAGTTGGGTTTTCTTTCAACAAATATTGCTTCCAGATTTTGGTACAAACAAAGCATGATATGAGATTTGGGTAGAGGGGCATAACAACTTGAAAGATTTAGGTGATTTTTGGGTTGAAGTCAAGACCTAAATTTGGGCTTAGAAAGATTCTAGAAGTTGTGGGTATTAGAGGAAAGTTGCTTCACTCCATGCTTTTTTTAATGAGTGAGGAGGATTGGAAGAACGAGACAAGAAAGATGAGCAACGGTAGAGGTAGCAGGAATGGAGGAGTGAGAAAGAGTGGAACGAATAAGAAAGCGGTGTGGTGATGATGAAGTTAAAAAAAATGATAAAATTGCAAAATTGCCACTGATTACAGATGAAAACGCTTGAAACATCTTTTTGGCATTTTTAATTGTCTGTGTATTTTTAGGAAACATTTCAAGTGTTTGGGATGGAAATGTTTCTTATTTTTGGAACCAATCACGTTTCTAGACTTGTTTTGTTTTCGTTGAAATGGCAACAGAAAATTATCAAAGCAAACAGGTCCTTTAAGTTTGAAATTTCAAATACAAGACCAAACATAGCCTTAGCACCAAATGCAGACAATGAAAATAAAACTAATCTACAGTTTTTAGGTCACACTGAACTTGCAGAGTGAATCGTTGCTCTTAGGCTTTATTGCCCAATGTAAAGAACAAGTCACTTATTTTTTTTTAAGAGAAGTGCTAACAACACATTCATTTAAACATTTTTTTTCAAGACATTCTTGTTTATTAGATGAATTTTACATGAGACCTACTAAATTGAGTGAGTCCTTCAAAAAATTCATGACTCACATGAAATTCATCAAATGACAAAGAATGTATTAGAGAGATGGAGTTTTGAAAATAATATGCAGGCAGGATTGTTCTTTTTTCAAACAAAAATGCTAAATGGACACAGTTTTCCGGACATCATACGGTGACATCATATGAATAAAGTCCGCACAAGTGCGACAATCGATGACTGCGCTGCATCAGGACCTAGCTGTTTTTCTTTTTCTTTTTTTAAATTTAATTTTTTTTTGTAAATAGATTTTTTGATTAAGTATGTATCAATATCTGGTGAATCGGGTACAAATATCTGGTGAATTCAGTTCATTATCTGGTGAATGAGTTTTTTTGAGAAATAATTTTTTTGACTAAGTATGTGCAAATATCTGGTGAATCCGGTATAAATATCTGGTGAATTCAATTCATTATTTGGTGAATAGGTTTTTTTGAGAAATAAATTTTTTGCTTAAGTATGTGCAAATATATGGTGAATCGGGTATAAATATCTGGTGAATTCAGTTCATTATTTGGTGAATGGGTTTTTTTTTTTATAAATAAATTTTTTGATTAAGTATGAGTAAATATCTGGTGAATCGGGTTCAAATATCTGGTGAATTCGGTTCATTATCTGGTGAATGGGTTTTTTTGAGAAATAATTTTTTTGGTTAATTATGTGCAAATATCTGGTGAATCCGGTATAAATATCTGGTGAATTCAGTTCATTATCCGGTGAATAGGTTTTTTTGAGAAATAAATTTTTTGGTTAAGTATGTGTAAATATCTGGTGAATCATGTACAAATATGATGAATTCAGTTCATTATCTGGTGAATGGGTTTTTTTGAGAAATAAATTTTTTGGTTAAGTATGTGCAAATATCTGGTGAATCATGTACAAATATCTGGTGAATTCAGTTCATTATCTGGTGAATGAGTTTTTTTGAGAAATAAATTTTTTGGTTAAGTATGTACAAATATCTGGTGAATCATGTACAAATATCTGGTGAATTCAGTTCATTATCTGGTGAATGGGTTTTTTTGAGAAATAAATTTTTTGGTTAAGTATGTGCAAATATCTGGTGAATCATGTACAAATATCTGGTGAATTCGGTTCATTATCTGGTGAATGGGTTCATTATTTGGTGAATGTATTTTTTTAGAAATAATTTTTTTTTTAAAAAAAGTCAAAATTAAAAAAAATAATAATAATTGCTGCTACAATAACGCTATAGTGCGCTACTGTAGCAGTGTCGCGTATGATATCCATTTTTTCGTGTCTGTTTAGCACGGCTGTTTTTCAAAACACCTCGGTGCAAAACTTCTAGACACATTTTTTGAAAAATATTTTTTCGATTTCTTTCCACGTTCATGCTGTAATTTCTTTTCTTGTTATTGCAAAGAGCAAAATATAATTAATCTAGACATAAAAAACATAAAATTAAGCTAAAATATACAGAAACAACTTCCAAGAACTCAAATAATCAACATCGGGACAATTTAAACAATGACAATTGATAATAAAAAAATTAGGAAAGTGATCTTATGTCATCATAAATCTATTTACAAAAAAGAAAATTAAAAACAAAAAAACACAAAATCATGGGATACATAAACTAAAATCAAGCAAAAAAAAAAAATCTAAAATTAAATCTTCTATTCTTTGTCAAATTATATTTGAGATTTAGAAATAATCGTTGTGAAATTAGATTCAACATCGACATTATTCTGTTCTGTTGAAAAAAAATCATTCGTTAGGAACCTTCATATCATGAATAAGTTAGGTGTATATGGGTAGAATTAATCACCTGGAGTCTCAAAATCCTTACCACCAATATATATCTAGCATATTATCAATTATGTCACATCACATGGAGGTACATGAATATTTTTGATTTGATTCTATTTATTTTATGTAAACAATCTTCCTAATAAGAATTTCTTTAAAACATTAATTATTTTGGTGTACAACGCGCAAGGCAACTAATTTTCAAGTAAAAGAAACTAAAACGAGTTCACCAAAAAATAATATTTAAAATGATGCCACTCAATGAAGAGTAATAATATTTGGATATAAAAATGATATTCAATAACATATAAAAATATTATGTTTCATTTATTTGTTATTTTATTCTCTCATCATATATTTTATTACTCTTAAGGCAATCATCAATTCTACAATATTTATGAGATATTCAAAATGTATATCCAAATATTTTTTACTCCTAAATAAATGTGAGTATAAAGTATGATAAAAAAAAATTCGTGAGTCTAAATTCAAAAGTGATCCTTATCCAATTTTTCTTGAGCCGCATACGTCCTCTCAAACCAAGAAGAGGATCACCTGCAGTTGAACTAAAAACTTCCCGGAGTGCAGTTGTGAATCTAATGGTTCAGAACTTGAGATACGTTTTAGTCAACAAAAAAAAAAACTTGAGATACGTTTTATAATTTTTGTTAATAAGTAAAATCAAATAAGACTTATCTGTGAGTTTGATAGGGGAAGGAAGAAAGAAATGGAAGAGGGAAAGGAAGTAGTTCTTTAAAATCTTTCAAAATTCTCTTTAGTTTTTTTTTTGGTTCCATTCTTTTATTAAAAAATTGATCTGACGTAAGATGGAAAAATATCATTTCCTTCCTTAACTTCTTCTCAAGCCTTCCCTCCATTCTCCTCCCAACCTCTCCAAAACTGATAGAAACGCTTAAGATTGTTAAAAAAAAAGATTGAATAAGATTTTTTTCATTAAAAAAAAAAAGATTGGATAAAATTTTAATTTTAAGGAACCCCAGATCGTTCAATTTCATTAAAGCACGTGTTTTGTGAGGAGAGTTCCGTGCTTGTTTGTCAGCCACTGATTACAGTGCCATATCAATATCAAAGGACCACGTTTAGCTTTCGACCGCAACCTCCTCTCCTCAACCACTAAGCTCCAAATACGTGGCATGGGGTCCATATCACTGTTTTGGAATTTAGCGAAATTACAGCTGTACTCGTGTGTTATGCAGTACGGATGTTAGCGGATTGGATTGGATCGGTTTTGAACTAAAAAGTCATCCGATCCAATGATGAAAACATCGTGCGGTTTGGATTGGATTGGTTTATTTCCTTAAAAAAATCCGACCCGATCCAATCCAATCAAATGCGGTTTGGATTGGATTGGATAATTTGGTTTTTGTCATACTTTCTTTTTTTTCTAATGTCAAGTGTCATTTCTAATTTTTTAATAGTGGATAAAAGATAATCTTCGTTTTAATTTGGGAGTTTGAGAAGAAAAAAATAATTGATATTTTTTAACACGTTCTTTTATATTAATTCTCCATATTTACTCCCACTTATCCTATTTTTTTTCCTTGAATCAGCTACAAATAAATTGTAGCTAATTATTTTTCAAATTTACTTAATTGTTTTCCTATTTTTCATGATTACTCAATCAAATATATATATATGCTATGCATCAAAACTTTTAGTAAAATATAACTTCAAGACATTAATATTTATTCTAAATAGTCTTATATATGTTATTCCAATAAAAATATTAAAGAGAATGAGGGACATAAAAGTATGAAGAATAATGTTTAATTAGTATGAGTAATACTATAATTTCAAAAATAATAGTATATATATACAATAGATCGGTTTGGATTGTATTTCACTATAAGATCCAAAATCCGATCCAATCCAATAAAAAATTACGGTTTTTTTTATTTGCGGTTTTTTCGGTTTTCGGTTTGTTCGGTTTTCGATTTTTTGATTCGGTTTTTGCGGTTTGAATCGGTTTGGATCGGTTGATGAACACCCCTATTATGCAGGGATTCGGATTGTCTGAGTTTAGTGGGGGGTGAAGGCACCGAGCCTTTCCCATTTTTTGGATCGTTGGATCAATCTATTGTTTCATAAGGTGCCATGTATCGAATTTTTTATTTTTTTAAAAAATGAAACTGGATTGTAAGAATTAGGAACACACAGGAAGAAACAAAACAAGGAACAACATTTCATCCTCTCCATCCGCCACGTCACTGTAGCCAACTGACCACTGCCATCAACTTTATTATTAAATACTAACATTAATATTAATATTGCCATAAAAAAATATCAGTGTTATAATTTTTTTTTTAAATTTATCTTACACGTTACGTTTTATCTATATATTAGTTCTTTTCGTCAATTTTGACCTAACATTATTAGTTTTAACCTTATGTGACTATCATGTTAGTCTGACATGTAACTTTTAATTTAACCCCATAAGAATGAAATTGTCGAAAATAACTCGTTTGAAAACAAAACGTAACGAGTAACACAAATTTTTTTAAAAAACCTTACATGACTTTTCTAACTATTTTGTCAATATGTCAATTCAAAATTGAGTTGTTATTTGAATATAAATTTTAGATATCATATATAATCTTGTATATGTTTATTTTTTTATCTCTCACTTATTTTTTATCATCTTTCTATACACACATCTTAAAATACATCATAAAAAAAAAAACAAAAAGAATACTATAAGATATCTCCAATTTTGTTTTCAAAAAACATCCACTTCAAAATTAGAGTGTTGGTTTGTCACGAGGGATAGCATGCATCTCCCTATAAATAAATAGTTGGATACTCTTTCTCATAATCATCGAGCTCAGCTCAACAAAGAGAACCAAAACACAACCCAAAATCATGGCTTCCAAAATACAATCACTGATACTTATTCTCTTGTCCCTCTTCACACTCTCCTCCGCCGTCAGGTCTTCACAGGAGTCCAAAGGTGGAATTGCCATCTACTGGGGCCAGAACAACGGCGATGGCACCTTAACCGCCACATGTGACACTAACAAGTACGAGATAGTGCTCCTGGCTTTCCTCGTTCAGTTCGGCTGCAACAGAGAAGTCAAATGGAACTTCGCAGGCCATTGTGGTGACTGGAGCCCTTGTACCAAACTTCAACCCGAAATAGAATACTGTCAGAGCAAAGGTATCAAAGTGTTCCTTTCCCTTGGAGGAGCCCATGTGGCAGCATATGACTATGGTCTTTGCTCGCCCCAGGATGCAAAGAATGTTGCCACTTACCTTTATAACAACTTTCTCAGTGGCCAATACGGTCCACTAGGAAGTGTTACCTTGGATGGCATCGATTTTGACATCGAAGTCACTGAACTATATTGGGATGATCTTGCTAGGGAACTTGACACTCTAAGACAGCCAAACAAGAAGTTTTACTTGTCTGCAGCACCTCAATGCCCCACTGAACCAAAAATCTACTACCTTGAAAAAGCCATCCAAACTCGCCTTTTCGATTACATCTTTATCCAGTTCTACAACAACCCTGTATGTTCATATTCAACTTCATCAGGCACTGGTCCATTGTTGAATTCATGGGACAAATGGACCTCTTTGGTTCCATCCAATAACACGCTATTCGTAGGACTGCCAGCAGCGCCTGATGCAGCTCCAAGTGGTGGTTATATACCACCTGAGGTGGTGAATTCTCAAGTGCTTCCGCATGTGAAGAAAGCATCTAACTACGGAGGAGTTATGCTGTGGGACAGATTCCGTGATGTTCAGCATGATTTTAGCGGTAATATTCTGTCCAATGTCTTGAAACCTGTGTTGCAGACTGTGACATCTGTTTCGGACGCAATATTTGAGTGTGTGTCGGCAGCGATGCGCCGCGTCTTGCCCAATGGTCTTTAGAATATGCGAAAGCAGATGCTGACTCGCTGCTATGCGTGTATGCAATAAGTCACTTATGCCCTTTGTGGTATATTTGTCAACCTCTGCTTTCCTTAGGTTATGTATAAATAACCAACGCAAATCCAAGCCTGCTCGACCTCATGTACTTTGTGGATTTCGTTATAAATAAAGGCTTTATTGCTCTCCTAAGAATCCAATGAGACCTGCATATCTGTTAATGAGTTTTCATTTTATTTTTTTTAAGTGACAAATTATCATTGATAAAAGATATATAAGGTGATAGGAAAATATATATATAAGATGACTCAAGTGAGAATGTATTATTGTGAAATGTGAGAGGAGTAAATCTGAACTTTTGAATCACACATGAATGATCAATATTAGAAGAAAAAGTTATGTGACTTTTTTAACTGATCACATAACCATCAACTAACTTCTAATCCTCACCATTCATATATGTTTCAATGGCTTAGATTTACTCCTCTTACTATCATAATAAAACACTCCTAGCTCTCACATATTTTATATATATATATATATATATATATATATATATATATATATATATATATATATATATATTACGTGCATTTGTGTATTATATACTAGTAGAGATACCTGTGCAATGCACGGGTTATCTAATATGTATATCAATTGAAATTAAAATTTAACTTCAAATATTATAAGTATGGATATTGTTCCGTCCAAATACCTCGGATGAGAGATACTCGACCGAACTAGGTTTAGTGGGGTGTTTTTGGATTGTGCTTGACAGAATGTGGATTCTGCTCCTACGTATCCAAATGGGAATCAAAGCAAACGTAGTCCTGAATGAGGGGGTAAGCTCCCTTTTTATAGAGATATCTCAGGATCAAGCTCCGAAATAAGCGGAGAAACATTAGGATCAGGTCACCAATATCCGGAGAGATATCCGGACCCTGATTATGCGGAGAGATATTATGACTAGCGAGATATTCGGCCCGATTAGTCATTTGGATAGCTTTGGGGCCGAGGTATCTTCGTGCGTGGCTTGTCATGAAAAAGGACCGAGTAGTTATCCTCGGGTGTCGGGTGTCTTGACATGTTCTCGGCCTCGAGGAGTTTGGGGCAAGGCCCATTCGTGGGGGGTAAGCTCGGTTGGTCCAGGTGTATAGGCGAGTTCTCGGTCTTCTATTCTCGGCCAAGACACAAGCCCCCGAGCTCCGAGCTTAAATAAGCGAAAGAGCCGATAAGTATGAAACCGAGCTTATTCTTCTGGCTATGCAGTATCCACATTCCCTATTGTCATTTCAATCAAGTCTTCTCTCTCTGTCGGAGAAAGCAATCATTCCCCTAATACTTCTGCGGCACGCTTTGGGCAGGAAACCCTAGAGTTCCGCGCCCATTTAATGGGGGGAAAATCAAAAGTCGCGCCCTTTTGGGCTTGATAGGCCATGGGCCGTCAGTCGCAGGCTATAAATATCTTTTGCGGCTCCAACTCCATTCTATCCTGTTCATCCTCCTTCACCTTTCGCCTTCGTCTTCCAAGTTTCTGCCTTCCCTTCTTCTGCTCAGCATTTTCCAGGTACGCCCAGCCTCCTTCCTTCTTTTACGGTTTACCTTTGAATTCTGGTCATGAGTTCGTCTGATTCCGCCGAATCAAACACCTCTCCTCTGGTGGAACGGGAGGTTTCCCCCATTGGGGGCTCCCCTTCCGCCTCTCCTATTTCTCCCCAAGGGCCGAACATTGGTCCGGTGGGGTCGTCCTCCTCCGGGTCGTCTACTTCCGGGTCTGGGTCTTATGAGTCTGGGTCCCCCAGGTCTGGTTCTCCTTCTCCTCCGGTGTCCAAACCCGCCACTCGTAAGCAACGCCTGAGGGTTCCAAAAGACCCTATTCCTGACATCACTCTTCCTGGGTACACCTGGGTTAAAGGTGAGGTTGGGACCTTTTTTTTCTGATTTCCAAACCCTAGAATCAATTGACCTACTTCGGTCCCAAGTTAATATCTCGGCGTCGGGGGACGAATCCGAGTTCATTTGCTCCCCCTGCTCGGGTACCGAGTGTGTCTTCATGAGGGCTCGTCCCTCCGAGCCCCCCTTCACATATATGTACAAAACATTATTCGATAAGCTGCACATATCTCTTCCCTTTTCCGAGTTTGAGTGCGATGTTCCGAGGACCATGAACGTCGCTCCTACTCAACTTCACCCCAATAGTTGGGCTTTTATGAAAGCCTTTCAGATTTTATGCAAATACATAGGGATGGAGCCCACCACCCCAAAAATTTTGTATTTCTACCAAACAAGGTTTGGTGATAAAATGGGATGGATTTCCCTTAACGGGCTGAACCGGAGGGGACTGCTTAGTTTGTACAAATCATCGTACAAAGATTTCAAAGTTGGCTTCTTCCGAGTTCGCCCCTCGGGCCCTCATTCTTCACACTTTTTCGATAATGGCAACAATGCCAAGTTTCCCCTATATTGGCAATCCTCCCCCACGAAATTCGTTGGCATTGAGTACCAATCCCTCCCGGCCGAGGATAGACGGGACATAGATATACTAGAAACACTTCCTCGGCCCCTCCATTGTGGACGCCTCCTGAGACTACCCTTCTCATCAACCCCAAGGGCCGACCTTAAAAGTAAGTGCTCGGCTTTTTAGTTTTTTTATATATTTTCTGTATGCGTTGCTGTACTAACCACTTTTTCTTTTTGGCAGTCATTATGGGGAAATTTGACTTCTCAAAGCTCGTAAAGGCTGCTGCCAAAGAGGGTCAGGGTCCCTCTTCCACCGAGAAGAAGCAGAAAAGACCTCCTCCCACTAAGACTTCTGCGAAGGGGGCTTCATCATCCGCCCCTCAAAAGAGGAATAGGGTAGAGGTTGGAGTGGACGCCGAAGATTCTCCCCTTCCTCGCCCAAGCTCCCCACACCCGACTACCCAGGGGACGGAAACCGCGGGGCGAGAACAACCACCTCCTGCCCCCACCGAGTTGAAATGGTACAACATTTCCGTGAAGGCAGGGACTTCATCTCTCTGGGGTGAAGACTTCAACCCCTTCCCCTCTTTCGACTCAAATTTCTTAAAGCCCGCCGATCTTCGGCTTATCAAGCAGCAGGGGGCCCGGTCTAGCATGGAGGCCCTCTCGGTCTACTGCCTTCGGGCTGCAGCTTTGGCTCGTTTCTGTAGTCGAGAGGTAACAGAGACCGAGAGGAAGTCCCAACAGTTGGAATCCGAATTTGCTGCAATTGAGAGGTTGAAGGGAGATCTCTCCCGGATTTCCTCTGAATGCGAGGAGCTGGCCCGCGGAAACGAACGCCTGACTGCCTCCCTTGCCGAGATTAATACTCGGAACTCGGAGCTGGATTCCCGGGCAAAATCGGCTGAGGAAGGCAAAGCTCGGGTTGAAGAGGACAAGGCCCGTGCCGAGGAAAAGCTCAAAGAGGCTCAGGCTGAGATTGAGCGACTTAAGGCTGCCCTGGAGGCTGAGACCCAGGCCAAGATGGCGCTCGAGGAGGATGTGAAAGAGGCCACCAGTTGTATTATCATCGAGCACCGAAAAGGTTTTGACAAGGCCATCGCCCAAGTTGAGGTCCTAGCCCCTGGTGTTGATCTTTCGGGGGCCGATGTGAATAAGGAGGTGGTGAATGGGGAACTTGTTCCCATCATTCCCGAGGAGGAAGAAGAGGTAGACGTGGTGGGGGATTCTCCCGAGGGTCACATTGAGGCCGAGGAGAGTCATATGGGGGAGTAACTGTTGTAGTTGCTTGTTTTTTGTTCATCCCTTGTGATGGGCTCATGCCCTTGTAACTTCATATTACTTAATGGAAATTGTTATCATTCCACTGACTTTCTGTCGTTGTGTTCGGCCTGTTAACCAGATCTTCGGCTAAGGCCGAGGTACTCTTCCGTCCATATCAAAAATGGACGGTGGTTGTTACACGTGAAACATAAGCTCTTATGATAATTCCATAAGCTTCTCCCAGTGACTTATGAAAATAAGTCAAAAACTCCTTATGGGATGACATAAGTTATTTTTATAAGCTCTGCCAAACACACTGCATAAGAACTTATGTCATCAGATAAGTCAAAAGGAGCTTAAATAAGCTCTTCCAAATACACTCATAGTAGATTGTAACTTGAAAGCAAAAGTTAATTATAGTTGGCATAGTATATTGTGCTTAAGTCATCTGCTTAAAGTATTACATAGCCAAATAACAAAACATCATTCAAACTGAATAAGTCATTAGTTTTATAAACCACTCATACATATTTTTCGTGTTCACATATATGACAAAATTAGTCTTGCACTTATTGGTTGTATAAGAGCTAATGTAGATCAAGTAGGATCATGTTCACTATGTTTTCGTGTGGGTAAACAAATTTTGGTAATAACTGGTTGAATCAATTTTGAACTTTCATCATCACTCATTTTTAAACACCATAATAATTCAATAATTTTAACATATTTCAACATATGAGGTGTAGTTTTAATAATTAAATAATTTTAACTTAGATTCTGTCAAATACTTCATCAAAATGTTAACAATGTTTTTTTTTTTTTGACACAAAAATGTTAACAATGTTAGTACTACCAAAATACCCTGTAAGCACATATGAGGTGTAGTTTTTTAATTCCTCTGTTTAAGGTCTGCTTTGTAATACCAACTGCACAAATCCCAAGTTTTGTACTTAACAGTTTATGCAGACTGTCTAACCACGTGGTCATGAAACATTTATGACCCAAAACTCTAATAATGGGCAACAAAAACAACACTTGGTTATGCAGAAAAATCGAAGTGCTGAAAAAAAAAAACCAATTAAATAACAGTAACAACTTAATAGCACTATTTTGCTATTTATATAAGTTTTCTACAACCATTAAACTAATAGATGATACCAAAAAAAAAGACACTTCAAATTAAAAGCAGATAAGGCTTAACATAAGATCCAAGTTATACAAAAAAACAACACCAGTAGAAGCACTAATTCATTCTTATCCACCAAACTTTGAACTACATTCATTCTTACACCCCACTTTGAAAAGCAAGGTCTTATATGAAGGATTATCTATAATTCTAATTTGTTTAGAACATCATACAGATGCAAATCATAGCATATTACACATGTTAATCGAAGGAGAGGAGAAGAATTGTGTACCTTGGAGCATCGTAGAATCCATCAGAATGTGAGAGGGTTGCTTCTCTCTTTCTGGTTGGTGTTCAGTGTGTGTGTCACTATGGAATGCTTAATGGGGAGGCAATCATTTTAACCTACCAGCAGAGAGTATGGACCTCTCAACGGGTTAACATTAGAATGGCCCAGCCCATCATAGGGTCACTCTTAGTAAATACCCAACAACAATTTCACCAATTGGTTATGTAATTAAGAATTAATTTTATAACTGATATATTAATAATTTAATTATAATTTAATCACCAATTAATGCTAATCCACATATTATACACATTAAAAATTTAACAATTCTCCCACTTGGATAGCATTAATCAATTATTAAAATATAACAATTATTAAGAAGAAATACCGGTTACGATCAAAGCACACGTTAACCAGCAGTATAAGAAATATAAGTTTTAACAATGTAGAAATAGTATCCGATAGGGAAGTAAATCATACATGCTAAAGACTCATATCTCACATAAAGAATGATGAATATAAAATTGCATATAATTAATAAAGAGAAATATGCAATTCAAGAATGGTCCAAGCATCTTAAAATGCTATAAGAGATATGAAAACAAGAGTGGTGTCAATTTACATATCTCATAAAAACGATAATGGGCAAATAATGGTTTCAGACTCCCACTAATCCAATACATCAAAAGACTTAACTAAGCCCATATGAATTACATGATTCCGGAATATTCCAACAGTTAAGCCTTTGGTTAGTGGATCAGCAAGCATGTTTCCTGTATCAATATGCTCAATGCGAGTCTGAAACTCCTGAATCTTCTCTCTAATGAACAAATATTTCACATCAAAATGCCTAGTGCGAGAAGAGTTTCTATTGTTATGAGAGAAGTGCACAGCAGCAGTATTGTCACAATATATCACAAGTGGCCTAGATATGCTTTCAACAATATGAAGGCCAGAAATTAAATTTTTCAGCCACATGGCTTGACAAGTAGCCTCATAGCAAGCAACATATTCTGCTTCCATGGTAGAAGTAGCTGTAAGCGTCTGTTTGAGGCTTTTCCAAGAAATAGCTCCTCCTGCCATCATAAAGATAAAGCCAGAAGTAGATTTTCGGTCATCAGGGCAACCTGCGAAATCAGAATCAGAATAACCAGTGACCTGAAGTTGATCAGACTTCTTATAGGTCAACATATAATCTTTGGTTCCCTGCAAATATCTTATTACCTTTTTTACGGCTTTCCAATGACCCAAACCTGGGTTGCTCAAGTATCTCCCTAAAGCATTTACAGCAAAAGCAATGTCGGGACGAGTACAAACTTGAGCATACATTAAACTGCCAACAGCGGAAGCATATGGGACTTTTTCCATTTCATTTATTTCTACATCATTTTGAGGACATTGAGATTTAGAAAATTTTTCCTCACCCTTTTGAACAGGTGCAGCACATGGGGAGCAAGAATGCATATTAAACCTTTTGAGGACCTTTTCAATATATCCTTTTTGAGACAATCCAAGAACACCACGTGACCTATCACGATAAATCTGGATGCCTAAAACAACAGAAGCATCACCAAGGTCTTTCATATCAAAGTGGCTACTCAACATAAGTTTTGTCTCGGTCAGAATTTTAACACAACTGCTTGCAAGAAGTATATCATCAACATATAGAACGAGAATGATGAACTCATCCTCACAAGTCTTCAAGTAAATGCACTGATCTGAGGCATTTTCTTTGAAGCCAAGAGAAGTGACAACCTGATCAAACTTCAAATACCATTGTCTGGAGGCCTGTTTCAGTCCATAAATAGACTTATTCAGCTTTGCAAACCAAGTGCTCTTTGCCTGTTTCAAGAAAAACCTTCAGCTGAACCATGTAAACATCTTGATGAAGGTCTCCATTCGAAAAGCCATCTTCACATCCATCGGTGAAGTTCTAGATCAAAATGAGCTACCAAAGCCATGACAACTCGAAATGCATCTTTTGTAGAAACTGGTGAGAAAGTCTCCTTATAGTCAATGCCTTCTCTTTGGTTATAGCCTTTAGCTACTAGTCTGGCTTTGTACCTTTCAACTTTACCATCTGGAGTACGTTTGGTTTTGAAAACCCATTTGCATCCAACAGGTTTACAACCAATTGGTAAATCCTCTAGATTCCAAACACCATTATGAGACATAGAAGACATCTCATCATGCATAGCATTCAGCCAATCGAAGCATGAGATCTAGAAATTGCCTCCTTAAAGGTAATAGGATCATCATCATCATTGAGGTCAAACTCATGTTCCTGAAGATATACAACATAATCATCTGGTATGGAAGGTCTGCGCACTCTTTGAGATCGTCTCAGTGGAACTTCATCAACAATAAGATCATGTTCTTGTTCATCTACTAGTGGTGCTGCCACACCATCTTCATGTTGAAGATTCTGATCATCATCATTAGCTGGAATCATAACTTCTGTAGGAAAAGGAACAGCTGGTATAGGAACTATGGTGCGATCTTCTCTAAGAGTAACTGGTCGTGGTATATCACTCCCACTATCCAAGTCATCCTCAAAGAAAATCGCTCGATCAGATTCGACGACTCACATAGAATGAGATGGACAATAGAATCTGCTACCTCTAGAACCCACACAATATCCAATAAAGAAACCACTAACAGTCTTAAGATCAAGCTTCTTGGACTGAGGATTATAAGGTCTAACTTCTGCCTTACAACCCCATACATGAAAATGTTTCAAACTCGGCTTCTTTCCACTCATAAGCTCATATGGAGTTTTTGGTACAGACTTGCTGGGTACTTGATTTAGAATGTAGACAGCAGTTTTTAAGGCATCTCCCCAAAGAAAGTCTGGCAATGATGAATGGCTCAACATACATCTTACCATATCCATAAGTGTGCGGTTACGCCTCTCTGCAACTCCATTTTGCTCGAGAGTACCAGGCATAGTGTATTGAGCTTCAATACCGCATTCCTCAAGAAATCGGCAAAAGGTCCCGGGTTTCTACCCGTCTCATTATATCTACCATAGAATTCTCCACCTCTGTCGGATCTTACACATTTTATCTTCCTACTGTTTTCAACTCAACAAAGAACCTTAAAAGATTTGAAAGCATCTAGGGAACTAGACTTTTCTTGAAGGAGATCTATCCATCCATATCTCGAGAAGTCATCTATAAAGGTAATGAAATACCCATATCCACCCATGGCAAAGTGGGTGTAATAGGTCCACACTGTGTCGGTGTGAATCAATCAGTAGCACATCATCACACCTATTTGCTACTTTATTCCTAACCTTGGCAGTAAATTTGCCCTTGATGCAATCAATACATGTATCAAAATCGGAGAAGTCTAGATCATGAAGAATACCTTCCTTGACTAGCCTCTCAATACGGGGCCTAAAAATATGCCCCAAACGTCGATGCCATAACATAGAAGAATGTTCATTAATCCTACTGCGTTTGTTTCCAATAGCAGAATTGATAGAGATGTCATGTAGATTTAACATATAAAGGCCATCACGTAAAACCCCTGAACAACCGGAAATAGAATCTGAACAAACAATCAATTTTCCACTACCAAACTTAAAAGTGTAACCACATTTATCCAAAGCAGAAACAGAAATCAAGTTCCTTCTCATAGAAGGTGCATACACAGCATCTCTTAAAAACAAATTATGTCCAGAAGGCAAAAGTAAAGAAACAATTCCAATGTCAATAACAGAAACTCCAGCTCCATCTCCCATAATAATTTTAGACTCAGCATCACTTGGTTTCCTCAGGCTTGTGAACCCCTGCAAGGAATTCACAACATGAATGGTTGCACCTGAATCTAACCACCAAGTATTTGGAGGAACATCAATGACATTGGATTCAAAGCATGTTAGAGCCAGGAATATACCTTGCTTCTCTTGTTTCTTTTTCAAGAAATAGCAATCATCTACCTTGTGGCCATACTTCTTACAATACTTGCAGTTACCCTTGAAGAAAATTTTCTTAGCCTGCAGAGATCTTCGCTTTGTATTTTTCTTCTTCCCTTTTGATCTTTCTTCACAAATCTTGAACCTGAATTAGAAGTTGGAGTTGGAGCGGATGCAGCAAAATGAGCACTGTGTGATTTACCCTTTTTAATGGACTCTTCTTCTTGTGTAACAATGGCAAACATCTCGTCCACTGTCCATTCAGCCTTCTGTGTATTGTAAGAGGTCTTCATAACATCGAATTGTGAAGGAAGAGATTCAAGAACCCGGTAGATTAAAGTACTTTCGCCAATTTCAACTTTAAGAGATTTCAGTTTGTTGTAATAGTGCATCGACTTCATGATATGCTCACGCACACCATCGACCCCATCATATTTGGTCTTGTCAAACAAGGAAAGATACTCGACTTTTCTCGAGCCTTCTCAAAAGTCATAAATTTCTCCCCAACATGACTTTATGATATTCTTTAGCATTATCGGTCTCTAAGATACTCGCACGATGGATTTTTCCATAGTATACTTCATCACTTTCAGGCACACTCTATTAGAGTGTTCCCATTTCTCATAAGCATTCCTCGAGCTGCAGTAGATTCATTTGTGAGAGCTGCTGGCTTGTCTTCCCTCAAGGCCAGATCCAAGTCAGCAATGGTTAAGTAGAGATCTAGAGACTCTTTCCAGTCCTCATAGTTTGTCCCATTTAGAGTTTTGACAGAATTTGGGAAGGAGGCTGACATAAAACAGAGAATAAGGAATCATTAAGAATTGAAAGGTAATATGATTCCATATATATGTTCAGTCAATCTTGCCCATAATACAAATTTCTTATTCATTATAATTCCGCCTAAGGGTCCCGAATCATAATAAATAAGAAATATAATAAGAAGAATAATACAATGTACAAAACTTACATCACCAAAATTTCTAATACCGATAGGGTACTTGAAAACCATAATTGACATAAGCTTGAGACAATAGTACGATGTATAATAATGAATTACATTAATAATAGTACACCGATAGGGTATAATTATTATTAATATAATACAAATATAACACATTAGAATAATTAATTATTTGACAACACAAATTTTGTATAATTATACCCACGATAGGTGAGTTCATAACTATACAAAATATCAATAGTCATGCTACAATTATACTGTTCAAAAATTAAGTCCACTCGCGAGGCGAATATTGTGAAAAGTCAGCAACGTTTGGTCTTCTCGCGGGGCGAAAGACTACTCGCGAGTACTCGCGAGGAGAGTCAAGCGTTCGCGAGGCGACCCAGAAACCTTGCATTTTCCTAGAACAGTCCGCCTTCGGGGTCGCGAGGCGAGAAGAGTAGTCGCGGGGCGAACCAGAGAGGATGACATTTTCACTGTTCTGCTGGCTTTCAGGTTCGCGAGGCGAGCAAAGCTCTCGCGAGGCGAATCTGGAATTCCAACAGATGCTGATGCCCAGAATCGTGAGGCGAGCATACACTCGCGGGGCGAAGGGAGAGGTCATCTTCCTCGCCCAGCAACCAAAAACGGGTCGAAGTGACCCGCGATACAGACCCGATTCGTTCTCTAGATACAGGCTATGGTTTTGCGTGATTTTGAGGGGTATTGATCGGTGATCTCCGAGATAGAGAAGGCCAACACCGATTTGGAAGATTATTCGTCCAGTTGCAAGAAAACGAGATCGAAAAGTTGGGGCTTTTTCACGCAAAGAGGAAACGAAAAAACATCGATTTCTCACGTTTTATTTGATAAAATCCAACGATTTTCGAGTATGTTACTCGAATAACATGCGGGAATAAAAGCCCTCTACTGATTTCAGAGTTTGT
This sequence comes from Sophora flavescens, assembly GCA_030762895.1. NCBI lineage: Eukaryota > Viridiplantae > Streptophyta > Magnoliopsida > Fabales > Fabaceae > Sophora > Sophora flavescens. The sequence continues at coordinate 147,944,034 of CM061067.1, forward strand.
AAATAAAATAATCGTGATTTTGATTCAAGAACTTCAGAAAAACAAAACCCACGAATTTGTACAAAGTTGTTCTTGATCCAATTCTGCAATAGCTATAATATGTATCTATTTCTCTCTGATACCAATTGAAGGATTACCTATAATTCTAATTTGTTTAGAACATCCTACAGATACAAATCATAGCATATTACACATGTTAATCGAAGGAGAGGAGAAGAATTGTGTACCTTGGAGCATCGTAGAATCCATCAGAATGTGAGAGGGTTGCTTCTCTCTTTCTGGTTGGTGTTCAGTGTGTGTGTCACTATGGAATGCTTAATGGGGAGGCAATCCTTTTAACCTACCAGCAAAGAGTAGGGACCTCTCAACGGGTTAACATTAGAATGGCCCAGCCCATCATAGGGTCACTCTTAGTAAATACCCAACAACAATTTCACCAATTGGTTACGTAATTAAGAATTAATTTTATAACTGATATATTAATAATTTAATTATAATTTAATCACCAATTAATGCTAATCCACATATTATACACATTAAAAATTTAACATTATCCACCAAACCATAAATTTCCGGCTTTTTGATCAAACTGGGTTCTTTTAGAAACTATTTACCAGTTTAGGGTTATTCTGAAACTATTTATCAATGGGGGGTCCTTTTGGACAGGTGACATATTTTATTTTTTTTCACTCTGACGGGTCAAAGGTGCCAGTCTGACTGGCGTCTTCTGGCGCCTACCACTTTCTGACAAATGGTAGGATGGCGCCTTCAAAGGCGCCAGATGCAGTGGCGCCTCCCCCTGCAGTGCGCCACGTGGCACTGCAGGCCCCCCCACCCCAACCAAAAATTGGACGCCTGCAATTTTAAAGAAACAATGCTACTATTTTAAAGGAACAATGCTACAAAAAAAAATATTATAAGTATAGGGAGTAACGATGACATTAATGATAAAGTATCTATTTAAAACAACAAGAGGCAATAAAAAAAACCTCGTAATAATGAATAGCAAATAATATCACAGGAGGCATAAAAAAATAATAGCAATAACAATTTACACCAATAAATATTCATCAATTATTACAGTAGTAAAAAAAAATTTACCTTATAAGAATTAAAAGAAAGTCGCCTGCAATTTTAAAGGAACAACGCGACAAAAAAAATTATACTATAAGTATCGGGAGTAACAATGACATTAAAGATAAAGTATTTATTTAAAACAATAAGAGACGATAAAAAAAGTGTTTGACGCTATAGAAGGGACTAATTAGAAGTAACATAGTGCATCAAGTGATTTATTTTTACTCATTATCCCTCTAACCCTATCTTCTTAGTCACTAATAAGTCATTTTTTCTGATTTTTTTTATAGAACTTTTTCTAATTTAAATCCTTATGATATATGATTTGTTAATTTCATCGTTAATAGCTAATATGTTATAACTTATATGCATAGCTCATATATTGAGGGTGAGATTATTCACTCCAAATTGCCTAACCATAGTTTTTTAATAACTACCGCTAATTGTGTAAAATAAAAAAATTAAAACTAAAATTAGTTGGTAAAAAAATATAACTAAGTAATTTAAAATTATTTTCAAAATTCAAGTTTTAAATACCTTTTTCTTTTGCTAGATAAATACCTTTTTCATCTGTCCCTTTTTTTTTTGATAGATTCATTTGTCCTTTTTAGAAACAATTATTTTAATTCGTATACATATTAAATTAGAGTACTTATTTTTGAATGTAAAATCTTTCATGTCCTCACTGAGCCACAAGACATCGACATCTATATCAGGTAGTTTTTTAAGTTTTTAATTGTTATTAGTAAAAAAAATCTATATATTATTTATTTATTTTCATTATTTTTTAACAGCTTTTGAAATGGAAAATATCCACACTTAAATATTTAATGGATTTTAAGTGGTATGTGTATGTAGTATTAATGTATATGTTCTCAAAACTGACAAACAAATATTTTTTTGATAAACAACGGTTGGCTTTTTGACCACACTAGGTTTCTTTTAGAAACTGGATTTTAAAGGAACAACGCTACAAAAAAATTATACTATAAGTATAGGGAGTAACGATGACATTAATGATAAAGTATCTATTTAAAACAACAAGAGGCAATAAAAAAAATCCCGTAATAATGAGTAGCAAATAATATCACAGGAGGCATAAAAAAATAACAGCAATAACAATTTATACCAATAAATATTCATCATTAATGACATCGTTACTCCCGATACTTATAGTATAATTTTTTTTGTCGTGTTGTTCCTTTAAAATTGCAGGTGACTTTCTTTTAATTCTTATAAGGTAAATTTTTTTTACTACTGTAATAATTGATGAATATTTATTGATGTAAATTGTTATTGCTATTATTTTTTTATGCCTCCTGTGATATTATTTGTTATTCATTATTACGAGATTTTTTTAATTGCCTCTTGTTGTTTTAAATAGATATTTTATCATTAATGTCATCGTTACTCCCTATACTTATAGTATAATTTTTTTTGTAGCGTTGTTCCTTTAAAATAGTAGCATTGTTCCTTTAAAATTGCAGGCGTCCAATTTTTGGTTAGGTTAGGTTGGGGTGGGGTGGGGGGGCCTACAGTGCCACGTGGCGCACTGCAGGGGGAGGCGCCACTGCGCCTGGCGCCTTTGAATGCGCCATCTGCAGTGGCGCCTACCATTTGTCAGAAAGTGGTAGGCGCCAGTGCGCTTTCAAGACTGGCGCCTTTGACCCGTCAGAGTGAAAAAAAATAAAATATGTCACGTGTCCAAAATGACCCCCCATTGGTAAATAGTTTCAGAATAACCCTAAACTGGTAAATAATTTCTAAAAGGAACCCAGTTTGATCAAAAAGCCTAAATTTCCTTAGGAACTGTTCATTGACCAGAACTCTACACAATATACAACGAATTTAGCACTACATGAGTTTCAATCAGCTGGCTCAAGGCTTGAGTAGGATATTCCATAGTTTCATTCATCCTTGTTAACCAATGAAACAAAGTTATTTATCATATTTACTTAATACTAATTGATCATATTGAAGAAACTTGACATGACAAAGTTGTTAAAGATCAAATAACCTGTTTTAAAGTTGCACATCCTCTTGACAGTTTGGATTGAAGACTAACTTGGTACAATTCATTTAGTTTTGGAAAAAGTGAAGACTATTATTTAGAAATTCAACTAAACACAAATAATACTTGTAGAAGGGGAAAAAAGTAAAGAAGAGTGATAGTTTCCTTGAGCAATACCTCTTTACACTCCTTCAGTTCTTCTGTAGTTTTGAGTGCCGTCAATGACAGAAAATCATGTTCCACACTAAAAGCCAAGACCTGCCAAATGGGAAAGATATGATTAAAAGCTATGCTAATGAACTCAAAGAAAATAATGTATCAGACATTTCATAAAATGACCGTTGATAAATTTGTTCTGTCCGTAGTGGCAGAATGGGGGAAAAAATCAAATCCTTATGAATATTTTTTTGGTTTCCAATCCTTATGAATTTTCTAGCTTCAACGTAAGGACTTGTCTGTAACTTATTGAGAAATAGAACAATTCAAGTGTACACAAACTCACCTAAAGATCAAATCTACGGAATTTGGAGAAAAATGGAAATGCAAAAGTTTAAGCATTTTAAGTCAACATTAAAAAAACAAAAACAAATTTTCACATCGATAGGTCAATAATCCAATGGATCATCGCTTTACGCATATGGGGTTAACCCCCTTTCTTTCGTAACCTTCAATATTCACAACCTCTTCAACTGTCATTTCATCATGACAAAGAGAACTAATAAAAATGCCATAGGTCACAACGTTTGGCTCAACCATTTACCATTTTCCTTCAATCAGAAGACCCTTAGCAGAATATTGTAAGAAATCACATAAGAAGCACAACCCTCATGCATTGTATTTGAGATTAGTGAAGATGGTGGCCATTGATTGATCGTTGCTAGATGATTGTTAACTGGTTAATATATATGGTTGTGTTTGAGCCTTGAGGTTGCTTTTTTTTTTTTCGATAGTTCAAAATTTTATTAATAGAATCCAACTCTAGCATCATAGTACTCACACTCCCAACCTTCTAGAAAGGATTGAGGAGCAAGTACCCTACCATATAAAACAAGGTACAATCAGTTACCTGGTACATCCAAAATCTAAAAATAAAGCAGAGTACACACCCTCTATAGACATAACGCCTCTATTTAAACATCCAGCCCCCTGCTTTTACACCTTTCTATTTCAATGGAGTTCCTCTTGCTCCAAACACCCATAAAACTAAAGCCAATACAATAATTATAATCAAAACAAAACTAAAATGTAGAGAATAAAAACTTCTAGTAGCTCCTCATAGCAGCATCTATCTCATTCCTCCACCCCAATCATTGCATCATAGTATACAAACAAAGATAAAAAAAAGTTACAATTGACAAAGATAAAATTAAGTAAATAACAGAGTTATTAGTTATCACTAGACTAGGACGAACTTGTCCAATACTGAAACTTTAAGGGATAACTATGGAAAGAAAAAAAAAGAGCTAGGGGACAAAAGTTTAAAAAAGCTTGATTGTACGTTTTGTCCCTCAGCTTTTTTAATTGTGTAATTTTGGTCCCTCAAAAATTTTAGTTGCATGTTTTGTCCATCAACTTTTTCAATTATACGATTTTGGTCCCTCAAAAATTTTAATTGCACATTTCGTCCTTTAATTTGTAAAATTGTACAACATCAGTCTACATGTTAACTGATCATGAATGAAATTATTGATTTTGCATAATATTACAAATTAAAGGGTTAAATATGTAATTAAATTTTTGAAGGATCAAAATCACATAATTGAAAAAGTTGAGAGACGAAAATATAATTAAGCCATAAAAAACAAATAAAGTTATCAAGAACGTTGTGATAAAAAAGTGGTGCGAGAACGAGAACTCTCCTGTTGGTAACCAATGCTGGGTTAAAGTAGTTCTAAGGTCTAATTATTTGTGTTAGTGACCAGACTAGGCTTTATGGTGGGTTTTGTATTAGGAATTAAAATAAAGAAATTTAATTTAAATAAAAAGTAAAGTATTTAATGTATTGAGATTTAAAAAAACTTCGTTAAAAAAAATTTAATTTTTTTTTTCATATATGGAGAAAAGAAAAATATTATTATGGAATATAATTTGCTAACGTATTTGAAAAGTATGTTAAACTAAAATAATATAAAAATAAATAATACAATTAATTAGTGTGATTATAAAATATATTAAATCCAAATAATATAATTACTTAAAAAATATGTAAATGATTAATATAATTAAAGATAAAATATATAAAATATACTTAATTTATATGAAATCACGTGGCTTATATTTAAAAAGAAATGTCATAGGTTGAAAAAGTAATAACTCAAGCTTTTAATATGCTCCTAGTAACATTAGTAATTAAGTTGGTCAACTAAACTAAGTCCAGATTCCTTAAACAAGTTTTCATTTTCAAGTTTTATGAATTAAAAAAAATGTGGTTAGGGGACTCCACTAAAGATGGTAAATCAGGTTCATCGATAAAGATTATCATCGATAAGTTGGTGAATACCTGCACCCATGTCATAATAAAAAAAACTTAGGAGAATATTAACTAGTATTTCAGAAATATTGATTAAGATTCTAAAATAGAAATTTAACATTAGAATTTGATATATTTTATTTTTTAAAAAATGTTAAACTTATTTTTTCAATTAGTTTTTATCTTTTTGAATTTTCTAAATAATATTCTTAAGACACTGATCATCACTCAAAAACTTAATACGCTGGTATTGATTTCAACTTTTTATCGTACACGTGTGCTTAAACAGATAAGGATGAATAAATTTATTTATTTTTTATTAGCACGCTTTTAATGTGACAACTGACATGTACGGTACGGTATATTAAAAGAAAAATATTTCTCTCGCTACTTTTCTTTTTTAGTAGAAGGTTGATAGTTGGTTTTGTAGGCGTTATATGTATCGATAGCGAGTATCCTTACATGATTGATTTAGGGCATTAGTTAAGGGATATATATAAAAAAAATTATATTAAAAAATTAAGTTAACATTTTTTTATATGTTAAATATACAATTTTTTTATAGAAAATTTATATTATTAATTTTTTAAACAATATCATAAAAACACTTGTTTGTATTATCCTTATATTGAAGGTCTGAAATGGCACACTCATAATCTATGTTTGACTAAAACACCTTTTTATCCTTTATAAAAATTCATTTTAATTCTTTATCTTTTAAAAGATTCATTTTAATCCTTTATCTTTTAAACGTTACTCAAAATGATCATTCCGTCAGATCTATTATCGGATTCCGTTAATTATCTAGGCATTTCACCAGAATCTAAGTATTTCTTCTCAAAACCCATTTTTCTTTATCTCATTTTTTCTAAAATCAAATTACACATTCATTCTTCTCAAAACCTCTTTCACTTCGTCTTATCCGAAACCCCTTTTCACTCGATACCCAGTGACAGATCTTAACAAACTTTTTTGGGGAGCCAAATAATGTAACTAAATTATATTTTCCGTTCAAAGATGAAGATGAAAGAATAAAGAAGGGTTGAGATGGAGATATTTGTCGCACATTCCTTGGGCTCTTTGAAGACCCACTTATCAGGTGCAACCTTCCCCATTATCTTGTTCCCAAAACCGGACACCACCACCCAATCAGAGAGGAATTGTGCTTGTAACTTGAATGTATGTGACTCTCTTTAACATGGTATTGAAAAATAAAAAGAGAAACAGTTGGATTGGAAACCACAAACACAATAAACACGTATCCACTACCCACCCTTCTCCCTTCTCCATAATTAAATAAGTGATGAAAGGACATTTTTGAAGCATGCGGCTGCTATGTTTTTGAGAAGAAGAATCAGTGTTGATGGAGGTTAGTGGTGCGTTTGATTTGTTAAAAGTATCAGGACAGTATAGGACAGACAGCACAGCACAGAACAAATCCTTGAGTTACACGACAATTCTTTGTCTTGTACATTGTTTGATGGATAATGGACAGCACAAACAAAATAATATTAAATTTACCGGAATACCTTTTATAATATATTTTATTTAATATATAAATATACAATTTATAATTCTGTATAATTATGTATATAGAGAGAGAGGAGAGAGAAAGAGATAGAGAGGAGAGGGGGAGAGAGAGCAAGGAGAGAGAGAGGAGAGAGGGGAGAGGGAGAAGAGAGGGGAGAGAGAGAGGAGAGAGATAGAAGAGAGAGGAGAGAGATGTAAGGATAATTTTATCTTTTGTTAGCATGTCCATAGGACAACTTTTTGTCCCATAGTTTGGCAGGGGACAAAATTTTGGGTTTTTGTCCTGTCCCTCACCCCCTTTTTTGCCCTGTCCCCTGACCACTTTTCAGATCAAACAGGGGACAAAAATTTTTGTGCTGTCCAGTCCCCTGAATTTTTGCAAATCAAACGCACCCCTTTCAGAGCGGAGAATAGTAAAAAAGGGTTTTTGATGAGATGAAGGGGAGGGGTTGCGAGAAGAATGAGTGTGTGTAATTTGACTCTAAAAGAAATGAGATAAGGGGGGGGGGGGTTTTGAGAAGAATGAAATGTATAATTTGATTTTAGAAAAAATAGATGAATGTGAAGGGGTTTTCAGAAGAAATGTCCAGGTTTCAATGGGTCTCCGATGAGTTATTAATGGAATCCGGTAATAAAAGGACAATTTTGAGTAACATTTAAAAGATAAATGATCAAAATGAATCTTTTAAAAGATAAAGAATCAAAATGAATTTTCACTGATAGATAAAAGGCAAAAAAAAATATTGTAAAATAATTTAACCTTTATCGAATCTAGGTTTTTAGAAGTTTGGAAGTTTTTAATTCAAACTTTGTTGATTAATCCTTAATCTATTGTCTTAAGTACTTAGGATCATTAATCCAATGACATAGGCAATTTTAGAAAATTTTAGCCGCTAAACCCTATCGAGGCCGTGACCTATCATAGAGAATTAGGAGATTTTAATTATTTGATTAGTAATTATTTGATTGTGATTAATGAAGGTTTAGTGAATTTATTGTGTACGTGTGACCGGACTTCGGACAAAGTTCATTTAATTCATAGAGAAATCTTCGAGAAGTAAGAGGGGATTACCTGAGGGATTTATTCGATGGCTATGTGCTATCAAGTGTTTGTCTGTAATTATTTATTTGGTATTTGTTTAAGTTGTTTCAGTTATGTTATTTTTATCTGTACTGATTTAGTTGCATTTAAATTGTTTATTTGCAATTATATTATACTGTTGTGATGCATGAACTACATGGGAATATCTCTGTGATATTATTGTTGGTTGTTGTTTGAGAAGCCTGACAGTGGTCAGTGCCCAATTCAATTAATTGGATAAAAGCTTTAAGAAGCTTTATAAATTATATTCAATGTTTTAACGGTAAAATATTGGAATATAATATTAATGGGAATTTTTATTTGGTAAAAATAAGAAATTTTGAAAAATATCATTATTTTAATGATTTATCGCTGTAAGGGTGAACTATGAGTTACAGAGATGATGTAACCGTTAAATTATTTTAGTATTTTAACCTTTATATTTCTTAACTTAACCAATTAAATTAACTTAAGAAGACTTCTCTTTCTCTCCACTTTTTTTTATCACGTCGTTCTTTTTTATCAAATCGTTTTTTACAATAAAATTATAATCATTTATTATTGATCTATTTTAATTTTAAAAGAAAATAATATAATCAATATTGTAAAATAATTGTAAAAAATATATAAAAAATAATTAATTGGTATGTATTGTCAATATAAATTATTTGTACACAATCAATTAGAAATTGTCATATAAGTTAAAATGTTTGCCTCTTATCCTAATTATCTTAAAAGTCATTCATACAATGATTTCTAATTGGTTGATACTGTACAAAACTTTACGTTGACAGTACATATAAATTAAACTAAAAAAACACAAGAAATTCAATATGGTTCTACATTAATGCTTTGTTTGTTAGAGTAAAAAATGGGAAGTATAAAAAGAGTGAAAATGAGGAAAAAATATATTTTTCTCTTGTTTGGTGGGTGAGAGAAATAGGGAAGAGAGAACAAAATTAATGAGACCCACCTCGATTTTTTTCTCTCTCGCCAAGTGAGAAGAAAATGGAATAGGGAGAGAGTGTTTCATCTAAAATGACTTTCATACCCTTCTTTTTGGGTTCTCGTTCAATTATTTAATAAATTTAAATAAACTGAACTAAATTAATCATTTGTTAAATTAAATTAAATTAAATTGAAATTAATAAATTAATTATATTAAACTGATAAATTTCATTAGTTAAAATAACTTAAATCAATTAAATTATTTTATTATTTAAATTAATTTAATTAATAAAATTAAAATATTTATATAGTGATTTTTTTAGTTAAGGAACATTTTTTCTTTTTATAAATAATTACATTTCTCTCTTTTCACTCTCTATCCAACCAAACAAAATGGAGAGAGAGACACTTCATTTTCCTATATTTCTCTATTTCTCACATCAAATATACTATATTTCTCACATTTTTCTCTCTTCTCATATTCTTTCTCATATATTTCTCTCTTCTCATTTTCTTTTCACAACCAAACAAAATATAAGCATACATCCGGAGGCTACAAATCCTGTGTCTCAAATATATGTCTCACTTTCTATCCATCCATGAATAATAAAAAAATTATCATATAATTTTATTTTTTTATTTAAAAAATTTAAAAATGAAAAAATGATGTATATTTCTCATGAGATATGATTTGGCACAAGATCTGGGGATGGGGACTACAATATTTACCTTTCCGTACATTTTGTAATTTTGTGTTGGTTTTTTAGAGTTATACGAACGAATAAGTTAATTATAGAAAATAGACTCAACAACCAAATTGGTCCCTCAAAATTTTTGAGAATCTACTTTTAGTTTATGAAAAAAATAAATTAATCATTTAATCTCTTAAATTTTTAAAGAGGGATATTAGTTCCTAAATTTAATTTCGACGTCTACTTACTTGTCTATGTGTCCCATTAACTAGGGGTGTTCGCGGATTGGATTGGATCAGTTTTGAGCTAAAACGTCATCCGATCTAATGATGAAAATAATGTGCGGTTTGGATTGGATTGGATAATTCGGTTTTTGTCATACTTTATTTTTTTTCTTATGTGAGGTGTCATTTTTACTTATTTAATAGTGGACAAAAAACAATCTTCATTTAAGTAAACTAGTTTAAGATGCCCAATACTTATTTTAACATATCTTTATATTATAACGGTAGAACCTTTATGAAAGACATCAACTATTTGTTCCTTTTTAACAATTATTTGATTTGATGACGAGGGAGGAAAATTCTAGAGAATTCTTGGTAAAATTTCAATTTGGGAGTTTGAGAAAAAATAATTATTGATATTTTTAATACATTATTTAATATTAAATGTTCTTTTATGTTAATTCTCTGTGTCTACTCTCACTTATCCTATTTTTTTCTTGAATCGGCTACAAATAAATTATAGCTAATTATTTTTCAAATTTATGTAGTTGATTTACTAATTTTCATATTGTGAATACCCGATTTTGTCCAGATGCTATGTTTTACTTTATCTGATTAAAATTTAGAAATAAAAAAAAATGAATAAAAAAGGAATAAAATCCATCTACTTGGTCCCTGTTCCTTTATCCCAAAGCCCATTTAAAGATAGAAAAAACAAAATATACAAAAAAAAAAGAAGAATGGGACAAACAAGTGCAGGAAGAAGAAGCAAAAGGCCAAAATGTTTTAATGCATATCAGCACCCAAAAGAGCAATGGCATTGTTAAGCATTTTGCAATAAACATGGCTTTCAAATTTAAGCATCAAGAAGGAAATATTGGAACAAGCAATACTGCTCCCTCACTTTCAACCAGAGTCAAACATGAACCAAAGAAAAGATACTAAAAGAAATTTGCAGCACACACAGATTGAAGCAGTTAGGCAGAAACACTGAGAAGGATATAAATGAAAATGACTATCCATTGTGGCCATTGGGTTCTGTTTTTGGAGTTTTGCAAGCAAGGAGGATTTAAAAAGGGGGAAGTTCAGAACAGAGAGGGAGGACCAACAGAAAAAAACAATTCTCAACCACTCTCACCTCACTCCCTCAAAATTTTCGTCACCTTCTTCTCTCCCCACACTCACCCTTCTCTGTTTCACGCCCTTACCACTCTCCTTCCTCCCATCTGAACAGATCGTGCCACCATCGTACAGCCGCAACATAACCGCCGCCGCTTTCGAGCTCCGACCGCACTTTGCTCACGTTTGGTTCACACCCTGTTCCGATCGCATCCCTGCTCGTGAAACGCACTAGATCCGCCACACGAGCATCGTTCCTCCGCTCCGCCGTCATCACGCTCCACTGCTCCAGGAGGCCGCCGCCGTCCTCCGTCTGCACAGCGCCGTTATCCTTCTCATCCTTGCACAGATCACCGTTCTGCACTGCAAGGAGGCCGCCGTTCTACTCTTCACGGAGGCCACCTTTTCTGCGCTCCTGCAAGGAGGCCTTCACTCTCTCCTTAAGGCTGGTTCAATGTTGCTTCGTCCATGAGTGATGTGCGCCTCACTTTTCCCTCCCCTTGGCTGCTCTCGCATCCTTGCCAAACAACTCTTTTGTTAGGTTAAGTTGTTGTTAGAAAGGTGTGGGTACGTTGTTTTATTCCATTTTGTTTATTTCTCTTTTATTTCTTATTCCTATTTCCTTTCGATCGACCTAGTTTTCTTTTTTGGAGTATATGGGCTTGGGTTGAGTGCTTTGGTGGGTTGACTAGCTTAAGTTAACAAAATTCTGAAAATAGTTATTAGAGTCTTTTAAAATATTTTCAATCATCGATTTAAATAAAATTATGCTACTAACCTCTTTGAAATAAAAAGAATCTTTTGAGTTCACGCAACAATATACAATGTTGATGTATGATCTTTCATCCTCAAGTGTTGTATGAATTGTAGGGGTTTATCGTATATCTTCGCTATCTTTAACCCTGTGCAAGAGTGAATTCATTCTTTCTGTAAAATTTAAAATGTTTTCAATCTACTCTTTTTAACAAAATTTTATCCAACTTTACAAAAAATTAAATTCCTTTGAATTCGTGCAACAATCTACAATGTTGATGTATGATTTTTCATCCTCAAGTGTTGTAAGAATTATAAGGGTTTACCGTATAACACTGTTATCTTGAACCCTGTGCAATAATGAATTCCCTTTTATTAAGAATAATAAAATATTTTCAATGTGTTCTTTTAATGAATTTTATCCAACCTTTTTGTAAAAAATAAAATAGAAATCTCTTTTTAATTCACGCAACAATCTACGATGTTGATGTATGATTTTTTCATCCTCAAGTGTTGTATGAATTGTAAGGGTTTATCGTATAGCACTACTATCTTGAACTCTATGCAAAAGTGAATTTATTCTGAAATAAAATCTTCTTTAAAATAAAATAAATAAATCAAATCTTTATCAAAAATTAAAATCAATAAACCAATCAAATTTTTCAAGAGAACTACGTGGCTTTGAGTTTCCCATCGCACCCGGGAATACGTAGGAGCAAGATAAATCATCTTGTCGGGCCAAAACTAAATTTTCTTTTCTTTTTTGTGTGTCTCTTTTTATGTTAAAATAATTAATCAAAATAATTAAACTTTTCTCTTTCTAGGGATGCTCTATGGACACGGTGCCATGTTTAATCCCTTAGATTTGAGGTTGCCCTGTGGACTCATGTGCCATGTTCAATCTCATTTAATTTTTAAAAAAACAATAAATTTAAAAAATGTAAAAATTAATAAAAATTTAAAATATTAAAAATTAAAAAATAATTCTTTCTTGTAAATAATTTTGGGGTAAAATAAATATTTAAAAGGTTATTAAAATGTTTTTGCACAATTAACTTGAGGTACCGTTTTAAATGGGCGATGTGGGGTGCTAACACCTTCCCTACCCGTAACCGACTCCCGGACTCACCTCTCTCGTTTTCTTTTTAGACCAGTTTGCCTTTAAATAATTGGGTTTTCTAAGATTTTCCCAATAAAAATCTTAGTGGCGACTCCTCTTTTTTTATCCATCTTTTCGCGCCTCCCGGACGGGACGGTCGCGACAGCTGGCGACTCCACTGGGGAATTTTGAGAGTCAGGCCTATCATAGTTGGTTGTGCATTTTTTTTAACAGCTTTGAAAATATTTGTTTTACCCTTTTTATTTTATTTCTTTTTATGCTTTCATAACTGCTCTTGTATATTCTTGTAACCTTAGGGTAGAGAATTTTTTGTATTGGTATTTGTTTGTTCCTTTTTGCAGGTTTGGGGTAGTTGTGTTTTAGTAGGTTTTTGTGAAGGTTTGTATGCTCCCGTCACACACATCACTCTCACATGTTGCACACACTTTTGGACTCTATACCCGAGTCTTGGAATGCCATAAGATTAGAAAGGGCTTCAGTGATGTTATTGTGATGCTTTTGTGTCCCTGACAGTCATTGATTCTCCCGCTCGGATTGCTACCGGTACATGGACTGCCACATTGTGACTTATTTGTCCCTGTGGTGAGATTCATGGATTCGGATCCTTATCTTTTAGATGAGGGTAATCCGGGGACCATATGTTTAGGGGTCTAGATCTATCCCGAAAGTCATGCACATAAAATACCATTAGCAGCCTACCAAAATAGGGTCTTGACTTCAGAAGTCCCAACTTTAGGATATGACCTATGTAGGACAAAAGGGAGCGCATTCCATCTTTTTTCTGCAACATGAATAATCACATTTTATATCACATGCATCATAACGATTTTCTGCATGCATCTCACATGCACCTTAACATAAAATTCATTCATGCATTCTATTACACTCATTCTCATCATATTGTATGCTCGTACATGTAGTATTTTAGGTCATGCATCGTCAATATGTCATTCATTCATGCATCTTGGTACGCTCTCATGCATAAGTAATTTTGCTTTCCAAGCGTTATTAATAAAATAAATTTCCTTGGCACAGATAATTTGGTAAGGGAAAACACCTTTAATAACAAGAGATGGAAAAAGTCAGACACACTAGCAATGTTCCCCGCCAAAGAAGAGCTCCAAGGTGATTTTGAACTCATTAGAGAATCTGAAAGAGTTGAGCCAATCTTTGCCTCAAGAGCATCGAAAAAGCTTCATCAAGAAATATGGAGGGATCTTGGACCTAATTTTCGCATCTAGGTTGAAGCTACTGCTTTGAGTGCTCTAATCCAGTATTGGAACCCACGTCTCAGATGTTTCGAGTTGCCAAACATGGACATTACACCCACCATTGAAGAATATGCTTGCCTGTTAAGTTTGCCAATGCAGAAAAATCCCGTTGTGTACTTTCACCTGGGGCAATACTTGACCACCGCAAGCATAGCAGGGTTACTAGGGCTTCCTGCAATCGAAGTGAACTTGACCGGGCACTCAAACTCGCGAGGGTTAACCCGAAAGTTCCTTGAAAATCATTTGAGGAAACTAATGGATCGACAAGACTGGGAAACCTTTGAAAGGGTATTGGCACTAGCAATATATGGGTTGGTTCTATTTCCATCGGCGCTAGACATGATAGATCAAGCAGCAATGGACGTGTTCTTCACAGTTGAAAGAAAGAAAAACCCCGTGCCGACAGTATTGGCTGAGACACTTTTAACTCTAGAATTTTGCCAGCAGCATCCAAAGGGGAAGCTCAGATGTTGTGCACAGTTGCTCTATGTATGGGTCATGACTCACATGTACGCAAAAGGCTATATCAACCGCCATTCAGATCCACTAAGAGGCTTCCATAACATCCCTACAAGACAGCTTAATGAAGAGGAATGGAAGAGCGAGTTTGACAAGGTAGAAAGAGACTCTTTTAAGTGGGTATGCCCATGGTACGAAAGTCAACAGGGTCAAGATATCATTTACAGTTGTGGTGATTATCCAAATGTTCCTTTGATGGGCCCAAGAGGTTGCATATCCTACACACCCGCCATAGCCTTAAGACAACTTTGTTGGACACAAACCGTGCCACGAGAAGAGCAACTCGGTGGATGCTGTTTTCGATACGAGGATGGTGAGAATACCAAGTTGGTGGCAAAAGAAGTTAGAGATGCATGGAAAGATGTGAGGATGGCGGGGAGATCACAATTGGGCCGACCGATCCTAATCATTGTCTCGGAGTATGAAGCATGGAGAAAATCAAGGAAAGGTCTTGTCGACATTCCTGCAGAAAACATGAAAGCTGAAGATTACTCCCCTTCGGTAACTCAAATGGCAGAACAACTAAAAATCATGGAGGCACAAATGAAGGAAATGGAGCAACAAAAGCAAGATGCCGAGCTGAAAATAGCCGTTGGTCAGAAGCGTTGTGAGAGGTTAACAAAAGAAAATGAACATTTAAAAGATTTGTGTGCAGACATCTCCGCAACCTCGAAAGTCCCGAAGAATACAGACAAGGTCCCGTCAAGCGTCATGACCAGGATCCAGAATCTTGAAAGCAAAGTATTGTCCTTGACAGCGGAGAGGCATCAACTAAGAAAAGAAAAGCGCCGAGTTAGAAGAAGAAGTCATTCAGCAAGGAGATGTGAGAAAGTCATTGGAAGTGGAAGTCAATCGGCAAAGGGGAGTCAATGCCAACTTACAAAAACAAATTTGTGCACAAGACAGGATGATTGATGAGTTGGTACAAAAGGTCCAAGAGCTGAATATCCTACTAGTCGAAATCAAAAAGCAGTGCGATCTAGGGTGGACCTCAGCGAAACACTATCATGATCAAAGGGTTCAAGTAATGAACGCCGTAAAGTGGTAGAGAGAAGAGGCCCGAGAGCGAGGGATAGATATTGACATATGGAAAAAAAGATATATGAGCATGAATTTGGAGCTAAGCCATTGTATTCCGAATTTCGTCCAAAGCTTTGAGAGGGCAAAAGAACAAATTCGTGCAGACCCTATGCTTTGTCTCCCGGCTGAGTTGGATGATTTCATGCAAATGTGTGGAGGATTTGCTCGAGGGCTAAAAAGAAAGAGACCTAAGCTATTGACTTTAGGTTGAAAATGTTGAGAACTGTGATGTAATCCCAATCTATGTATTGTTTTGAGGAGATTTTAATGAAATATGTCCTTGCCTCCAGAATTCTGTGTATTGGCTTTGAGGAGTTTTTAATGAAATCAGTTCTTGATTCTATGATTCATTCGCACTCCAACTCTTGCACTTGATTTGTGACGACACCTATCGTGGAGCATGGTCTTCCTTTAGTATGTTGTCAACTACGTCTTTGCCTTATAGGACTCTTCCTTCTGCGCAAAGGGAAGGACGAGGTGTTCAATTCAGAAATTGCTAGTGTGTTTGAGACAACATCTATTGTGGAGAGATGTTTCTCCCCTAGATTTGTTGCCAACTCCATTCCATCTTATGAGCAAAATGCTCTCTGTGTGGGATGGAGGGACCATCTTTTGTCTGTTATAAGGTGTTAACTCAAAAAAAATAAAAATAATAATAAATAAATAAATAATAATAATAAACTCCAAAGGTGATTTTCTTAAAAGCTTTTCGTTCTCATTTCTCTTGTGGTTTTAAAACAGTGTGTGGCTTTTCTGAACAATTGCTCGAAGACACCCTTATCGCACTCGGTCACAGACAAGAGCCATGGCAGATGAACTAGAAGAAGTCCAAGAGATCAGAGAAGAGGTCAGTCAAATCAAGGATCAGATGGCTAAGATGATGGAGATCCTGCAGGCAATGCAGAAAGAAAAGAACACAGAGGAGAACCCTCCAGCCTCGAACGAAGGACATCCGGCCACACCTCTCATCCCGCCCGGTTTTTCTCAGATTCCTATTCAAGGCTTCAACCAACCAGGGGCCATGATGCCTCTCAACCCAACTCATTTTTCATTTGACCCGAATAATCCCCAATACGGTTTGCCACGTGGGTTTGTACCACCAACAGCCCCCAGTCCACAAGATGGTATTCAGAGCTCCGAACACATCACTCAAGCACAAATGCCCACCAATACTGTCGAAATACCGCAAGCACAGAATGTCAACCCTACAGATGGTAACACCCCGATAGTGACACCTTCTGTCAATCCAAGGCCCCCACAATACACCCTACATTATGGACCCCAGGGGGCTCAAATGATGCCAAACTTCGGTTCCTCCTCCATGCCATATTCATTTCCCCATAATATGTACGGAGAAGCTCCGGTGAATCAGTCGGGGGTGGATTCCCAGTCTAAAGAAAAGCTGGAAGTACTAGAGGAAAGATTGCGGGCCATTGAAGGGTTAAATAGTTATGGTCTGCGGGATGCCTCGGAACTCATGCGGTGCCAAATGTTGTAATTCCGCCGAAATTTAAGGTGCCCGATTTTGACAAATATCGGGGAACCACTTGTCCCAAGAACCATTTGACCATGTATGTTAGGAAGATGGCGTCACATGCCCAAGATGATAAACTCTTGATTCACTTCTTCCAAGACAGGTTTGATCGGGGCGACTTCAAATTGGTACACGCACCTCGAGCGGGCACACATCCGATCCTTCAAAGATCTAGCAGATGCATTCAAGCAAGAGTACAAGTACAATATTGACATGGCTCCCGACAGGATGCAACTTCAAAATATGTCAAAAAGGGACGTGGAGACTTTCAAAGAATATGCACAACGATGGAGGGAACTGGCCGCTCAGGTGGAGCCTCCCTTAGCTGAGAAAGAAATCGTAGCAATGTTCATTGATACACTCCAGTCGCCCTGCTATGATAGGATGATTGGGAGTGTGTCATCAAATTTTTCTCGACATGGTCATCATCGGCAGAGAGAATTGAAAGCGGAATGAGGAATGGCAAGATTGTCGAGACTTGATGAGGGAACGGCCCAAAGAAAACCCCGTTCGTGAAAAAGAAGGAGGGAGAGTCACATGCAGTAACCTGTGAACAGAAGAAACCGAACCAATGGAGACCAAACCAAACACCCTCCTTCCATGCCCAATACGCCCCATATTACCAACCACCTCCATATCACCAAGCCAACCAGCCATACATCGCTGCAACCTCACAATTTCCAAACCCTCAACAAATGGCTCCCTACCGGCCATCATACCATTCTCAGCCTCAAACACACCCCACCATGCCACCTCAACTCGTCCAGCCTCTAAATCCAAACCCAAGCACCAGCCAATCAAGACCACCATCCAACTCGGAAAGAAATCCAGTACATTTCGACCCGATACCCATGACCTACACCGAGCTCATCGCATCGACTTATAAGCAAATCTGTGTTGACTCCAATCCCGATGAAGCCATTGGGGCCTCCCTATCCGAAGTGGTTTGATCCAAATGCTAAATGTGAGTACCATGCAGGGGCAGTAGGTCATTCCACCGAGAACTGCAGGGCTTTCAAATTTAAGGTACAAGACCTTATTGATGCTAAGTGGTTGAGCTTTCAAAAGGATGCTCCGAATGGGGGACAAGGTCCTATGCCAAATCATGGGGGTTCGGGAGTCAATGCCATTGGGAGCTTTTTGGAACATACTCTCAAGAGTAAAGTGGCCGATGTTAGGACTCCTATGAGAGTTATTTTCAGAGAGATATGCAAATGTGGATTGATCCAAATCCCGGTCACGGAAGAAAAGGCTCTCGATGGAGATATAAGGTGTGACTTTGATGGGAGCATGGGGCATTCGATTGAAGACTGTTCGGAGTTTCGGCAAGTTGTGTAGCGGCTAATGGATATGAAGCTTATCTTAATTGGTTGTGAATCAAATGAGTATGCCATCAATATGGTTGCTGAATCTACAATTTCCCCAACCCCAGTTAAGATAACCCCTTTTACTGTTGTGGTTAATCCTCAACCAATTCCTGAGCAAGTCACCCCGAGACCAGTGGTGATATACTATACGGAGAAGAAACCTTTGCCGGTTCCAAATGGGCCAACACCAATCATCATCCGAGTTCCAAGTCCTTTCCCTTACAAGGACACCAAAGCAGTACCATGGAAGTATGAGATGCAGGTCCAACCCAATCCTTCCAACGGGACTACTGTGGTCACCAACATTTCAGGAATTGGTGGAATGACTAGGAGTGGTCGCATTTACACTCCAGAGGTTTTGCGAAAGGGGGAAATAGAAAAGGAAGGAAAGGATCACAAAGGGAAAGAGAAGGTGGAAGAAATCCTAGATGACAAGGAAGCAGATTGGGGTGAGAATAAAAAGGGTGTATCTGATGATGAGGTAGGTGAATTCTTGAAGTTCATCAAGCAGAGTGAATATAGGGTTGTGGATCAGTTAAATCGGACTCCGGCTCGGATATCTCTTTTGTCTCTATTGATGAACTCTGAGCCACACAGAAGAAAGTACCGATGAAGGTGTTGAATCAAGCGCATGTCTCCCATGACATCACAGTTGATAAGCTTGATAACATTGTAGGTAACATAGTTGCTGATAATTATCTCACTTTCACCGATGACGAAATTCCAGCTGAAGGAATGGGGCACAACAAGGCGTTACACATCTCGGTGAAGTGTCGAGATCATGTCATGGCTAGGGTTCTCATTGATAATGGTTCTTCTTTGAATGTAATGCCAAAATCAACACTGGCAAAGTTGCCTTTCGATGGAACTCATATGAAGCCAAGCACAATGATTGTAAGAGCTTTCGATGGCACCCGAAGGGAAGTTATGGGAGAAATCGAATTGCCCATTCAGATTGGCCTTTGCACCTTTGAAATACTCTTCCAAGTAATGGACATTACGCCAACTTACGATTGTCTCTTGGGACGACCATGGATCCATTAAATGCGGAGCCATACCTTCCACACTCGCACAGAAAGTGAAGTTCATTGTCGATAGCAAGTTGATAATTGTTTCCGGAGAGGAGGATATGTTAGTGAGTAAGCCATCAACAACCCCTTACATTGAAGTCGCCGAAGAGGCTCTTGAGACCGCTTTCCAATCGCTTGAAATTGCTAATGCCACTTATGTCGGGGACGGTGCTCCACCCTTGAAACCTCAATCATCTAAAGCGTCCGTCATGATGGCCAAGGTTATGCTTGAAGGAGGATACCAACCTGGAAGCGGTCCTGCGGGAGGAATAGGCAAGGTGTCGTTGACATCCCGATGCTCACTGAGAACAAGGATAGGTTTGGGTTGGGATACAAACCCACTAAGGCCGACAAGATGAGGGCTATAGAAGAGAAGAAAAGAAAGAGGTTGGCTCGGCTGGAAAATCGTGAATACGAGGCTGAAAGGGTTCCCATCTGTGACATTCGGTGAGCTTCCGAGCGTAGGGTTTGCATTCCTGGACCAAGCAGCATTATTGAAGATGATTATCCCGCCGATCGTGGTATCAAACTGGTGTATCCATGCTCTCCAGGATACAGAGCTCAACAATTGCGAGATCATTGAGTTCCCTAAGACCATAGAGTCCTTTTCAAAGTAATTCTGTAATGCTTATCCTTTAGCTCTGCCCAAGGCTTTAGGAGTTTTGTTGTAATGGGCTTACTTGTTTCCGTTTCAGTATGACTTATCAATAAATGCATGCATTCGATATCTTTGTGTTCTCATCTTTTTTACTTTCGCTTTTATTCATCGCTCCTCACCAATAAATACAGTTTCTCATCTTTATCCGTTATTCATTTATCTTTCCCGATAACTACCAAAATGCAGATCTAAAAGTGACTCTCTTGAAAATGACCAGTGTTAATAACTCAAAGATACAATTTTGACTATCCTTTTGATCATGCTTGATGAGGTTGTTGATGATGATGGGGAAGTCCCTCCTGAATTATTGAGGTTGGTAGAGCAAGAAGCTGGGAACTTCGACCTCATGAAGAGCCGAGTGAACTAATCAATTTGGGAACCGAAGATGATAAAAAAGAGGTCAAGATCGGCCTTTCCCCGAAAGAAAATGAGCGAAGTAGATTGATCAAGTTGTTGATGGATTATAAAGATGTTTTCGCATGGTCCTACCAAGACATGCCGGGGTTAGACCCTAGTGTAGCGAGAACACAACCGCCATTAAAACCGGAGTGTCCTCCAAGAAAGCGAAGCTACGAAGGATGAAAGCAGAAATGTC
The DNA here is from genome assembly GCA_030762895.1 of Sophora flavescens. Lineage (NCBI taxonomy): Eukaryota > Viridiplantae > Streptophyta > Magnoliopsida > Fabales > Fabaceae > Sophora > Sophora flavescens. The sequence goes on from CM061067.1 coordinate 147,965,153, forward strand.
TCTAAAGATCAAGGAGGAGGTCAAGAAACAACTAGATGCAGGTTTCCTAGAAGTTGTGAAGTACTCTCAATGGGTTGCTAACATCGCTTCCCTGTTCCCAAGAAAGATGGAAAGGTTCGAATGTGTGTTGACTATCGAGATCTGAACAGAGGTAGCCCAAAAGATGACTTTCCTCCGCCTCACATTGATGTTCTTGTAGACACACGCCCAACATGCATTATTCTCTTTCATGGATGGATTCTCCGGGTATAATCGGATCAAGATGGCACTGAAGATATGGAGAAAACTACATTTGTTACTTTACGGGAACCTTTTGCTACAAGGTTATGCCCTTTGGCTTGAAAAATGCTGGGGCAACATATCAGCGGGCTATGGTGGCTTTATTCCATGACATGATGCATAAGGAGATAGAAGTTTATGTAGATGACATGATCGCCAAGTCCAGATCCGAAGATGACCATGTTGATAATCTGCAGAAACTTTTTGAGCGTTTAAGGAAGTTTAAGCACAGACTGAATCCAGCCAAATGCACTTTTGGAGTGAAATCAGGCAAGCTTCTGGGGTTCATTGTTAGTCAAAGAGGAATAGAGGTTGATCCTGAAAAAGTGCGAGCAATCATCGATATGCCAGCACCTCGAACAGAGAAAGAAGTTCGTGGGTTTTTAGGAAGATTGAACTACATTGCCCGGTTCATCTCCCAACCGACCGCGACATGTGAACCAATCTTCAAATTGCTATGTAAAAATCAGGCAGTAACATGGAATGAAGATTGTCAAAAAGCCTTCGAGAAGATCAAACAATACCTACAGGAGCCTCCGGTCTTGGTTCCCCCAGTTCCGGGAAGACCTCTTATCATGTATTTGACTGTGCTAGATGAATCAATGGGTTGTGTACTGGGGCAACGCGATGAGTCAGGAAGGAAGGAACATGCCATCTATTATCTAAGCAAGAAGTTCACCAGTTGTGAAGCCAACTACTCATTGCTGGAACGCACTTGCTGTGCTTTAGCTGGGGTAGCCCGCCGTTTGAGGCATTACATGTTGTGTTACACTACCTGGTTGGTGTCCAAAATGGATCCGATCAAGTACATCTTTGATAAGCCTGCTCTGATTGGAAGAATTGCTCATTGGCAAGTCCTCCTATCGAATACGACATTGTCTATGTCACCCAAAAAGCAGTAAAAGGTAGTGCTCTCGCAGAATATCTAGCCAATCAGCCAGTGGAAGATTATGGATCGATGCAATGCGATTTCCCGGATGAAGATATAATGGATCTGTTTGATCGCGAGCAATCACTAGAAAAAGAAAAGTGGACTTTGTTATTTGATGGAGCTTCTAATGCATTGGGGCATGGAATCGGGGCAATACTAATCTCACCTAGGAAAATGATTATTTCCTCACACGCAAGGCTTTGCTTTGATTGTACAAACAATATAGCCGAATATGAAGCTTGTGCGCTTGGGATCCGGCAGTAATAGAGGCAAAAGCAAAGATACTTTGGAGGTATATGGGGACTCTGCATTAGTCATCCACCAGCTAAGAGGGGAATGGGAAACCCGAGATGCCAAGTTAATCCCGTACCATGATTACATCAAAGGTTTGATTGAGCAGTTTGATGAAGTCACATTTCATCATATTCCCCGAGAAGATAACCAACTAGCTGATGCGCTGTCTACCTTGTACTCGATGTTCAAAGTAAGTGACGAGTGGAACCTACCACTCATCAAAATGGCAAGCCGTGATCATCCTGCATATTGTCAAGTGATAGGGGAAGAGTCTGATCAAAAACCGTGGTACCATGACATCAAATGCTTCATCCAAAGAAGGGAATACCCTCCGGGCGCTTCAGAAAATGACAAAAGAACTCTAAGAAGACTTGCAATGGGTTTCTATTTAGATGGAGATATTCTCTACAAAAGAAATCATGACATGGTGTTGTTGAGGTGCGTTGACGCAAAAGAAGCTAAACGGATAATTGAGGAGGTACATGAAGGATCTTTTGGAACACACGCGGCCCGGTCATGCAATGGCCGGGGAAAATCTTGAGGATCGCCAATATTGGTTGACAATGGAGGCTGATTGCTTTAATTATGCAAAGAAGTGCCATAAGTGTCAAATATATCTTGATAAGGTTCATGCGCCATGACTCCCTTGAATGTCATGTCGGCACCACTGGCCGTTCTCAATGTGGGGAATGGATGTGATCGGGCCCATCGAACCAAAAGCCTCAAATGGACATCGCTTCATCCTTGTTGCCATCGATTATTTCACCAAGTGGGTTGAGGCTGCATCATATTCCAGTGTGACCAGGAATGTCGTGATCAGATTTGTCAAAAGAGAGTTAATTTGTCGTTAAGGGTTGCCAAGCGAGATCATCACCGATAATGCGACTAACTTGAACAACAAGATGATGAAAGAGATGTGCGAAAACTTCAAGATAAAACATCACAATTCCTCCCTCAGACGCCCAAAGATGAATGGGGCGATTGAGGCCGCCAACAAAAATATCAAGAAGATTGTCCAGGAAGATGGTGGTGACATATAAGGATTGGCACGAGATGTTACCTTTTGCTTTGCACGGCTCACCGTACCTCCATTCGCACCTCGACAGGGGGCAACTCCGTATTCTTTAGTTTATGGGATGGAAGCAAAGTGCTCCCGATTGAAGTAGAGATCCCCTCATTAAGGGTACTGAGAGAAGCGAATCGGAAGAAGCTGAGTGGGTTCAGACCGACTCGACCAATTGAATCTCATTGAAGAAAAAAGATTAGGGGCATTGTGTCATGGTCAATTGTACCAGAAAAGGTTGATGAGAGCTTACGAGAAGAAGGTACGCCCGCGGCAGTTTCGGGAGGGTGATCTAGTGCTCAAAAAGATCCTACCGATCCAAAAGGATCATCGGGGAAAGTGGACCCCGAACTACGAAGGACCTTACGTTGTGAAAAAGGCTTTCTCGGGTGGAGCTTTAATTCTCACAAGGATGGATGGGGAAGATCTTCCACTCCCTGTAAACTCAGATGCAGTCAAAAGGTATTATGCTTGAACGCACTTCCCAAGAAAAAAAACGAAGGTGAAAAATGAAAAAGGAAAAGCTCGCTAGGCTGAAAATCTGAAAAGACAGTCTAGGCAAAAGTTAGAGCAACCCGCTAGGCTGAAAACCTGAAAAGGCGGTCTAGGCAAAAGTTAGGGTTCAAAAAAAAAAATAATAAACAAGGGAAGTTTCGTCAAGCCGATGAACTGGGGCGATCAATGGGCTAGATGCATGAAGATAGGGGCAGATAGCATTCTCAGATGTTGATTAGTAAGCAGTCGAGATGGTATGAGGGATATTAACACTAGTCATGGAAAGAGATGTCATTTGAGGAGATGTGTTTCCACTCCCCGACCTTTCTGCAATTCCATACTCCATTGTAATATCTGCTTTGTATACCTTCTCAGTCCAAATATAATGACATTGACTCTCCATTCTTTTTACCATTATCTATTTCTCTTAACTTTTGTCAATTGCGTGTGTGCATTCATTATGATGAGTATATACTGAGATGTGAAACATGTATTTGATGTCTTCAAGAGCATTTAGAACTTCTTTGAAAATCTCCAAGGGTCGTAAAGAACAAGATGGCCTCCCGACAAAGGGCACCGTGGTCTACTGACAGGAAGCATAGGGACAATCACTGCAGAGAAAGCGTACCCTTCCAAAAGCGCTTAGCCTTTGTTCTCCGCGAAGACAGGACACGTTTTAGTTCACCTCCGGGCTTGTCTGTGATCAATGCTTCAAGGGGTCAAGGGTGATAATTAGAAACACCTAAGCGATAATTTTTTTTTAAAATATAAATAAAAAAAATAATAATAAATAGTAACGTGTTACAGGCTCTCCTTGTGTTGCATTGAAATCATTTGAGGTTTCCATCAGGCATATAGAACATTTCTGGCATCATGCATTGCAATGGTTTATCTCCTGTGGGTACAAAACCCAGTAATTGCACAACTCCGCAAGATTCTAACCTTTTTTGTTAAGCTTCGACGGGTACCATACCCCGTAAGCTCTGCTTGTTTTCAAGCTTCAGCGGATACCCGACTCCGCATGCCTTTTACCTTTTCTGTCAAGCTTCAGCGGACAACCGACTCCGCAAGCTTTCAACTTTTCTTTCCAAGCTTCAGTGGATAACCGACTCCGCAAGCTCTTAATCATTTTGTTTTCAAGCTTCAGCGGATACCGACTCCGCAAGCTTGTCGCATTTTGCTTTCAAGCTTCAGCGGACAACCGACTCCACAAGCTTTTAATTATTTTGCTTTCAAGCTTCAGCGGACAACCGACTCCGCAGGCTTTTAATTCTTTTGCTTTCAAGCTTCAGCGGACAACCGACTCCGCAGGCTTTTAATTCTTTTGCTTTCAAGCTTCAGCGGACAACCGACTCCGTAAGCTTTCAACATTTCTTTCCAAGCTTCAGTGGATAACCGACTCCGCAAGCTTTTAATCATTTTGTTTTCAAGCTTCAGCTGACAACCGACTCCGCAAGCTTTTAATTATTTTGCTTTCAAGCTTCAGCGGACAACCGACTCCGCAAGCTTTTAATTATTTTGCTTTCAAGCTTCAGCGGACAACCGACTCCGCAAGCTTCTAATTCTTTTGCTTTCAAGCTTCAGCGGACAACCGAATCCGTAAGCTTTCAACATTTCTTTCCAAGCTTCAGTGGATAACCGACTCCGCAAGCTTTTAATTCTGTTGCTTTCAAGCTTCAGCGGACAATCGACTCCGTAAGCTTTCAACATTTCTTTCCAAGCTTCTGAGATACTCGACTCCTCACGTTTTTCGCATTTTGCTTTCAAGCTTCAGTGGATAACCGACTCCACGAGCTCTTTACCTTTTCTTTCAAGCTTCAGCGGACAACCGACTCCGCAAGCTTTCAACTTTTCTTCTCAAGCTTCAGTGGATAACCAACTCCGCAAGCTTTTAATCATTTTGTTTTCAAGCTTCAGCGGATACCCGACTCATGAAGCTTGTCGTGATTTTGCTTTCAAGTTTCAACGGATAACCAACTCCGCAAGCTTTTAAACTTTTTGTCAAGCTTCGACGGGTACGTGCACCCGTAAGCTCTGCTTGTTCAAGCTTCAGCGAACAAACGACTCGCAAGCTTTTATCTTTCGCTCGAGCTTCTACAAAGGTCCGTCCCGTAAGCTTTTAATTATGCATCTCTTTACTTGTCAGTGAACTCCGGTCAAAATTGGAGTTCATGTCTTTACCCGTTTCTTATAACGATAATAGGTTAACTGCGGTTACACCTACTATCTAATAAGAAACAAGTAAAGAGGGGCAGCTGTGAATACCCAATTTTGTCCAGATGCTATGTTTTACTTTATCTGATTAAAATTTAGAATAAAAAAATGAATAAAAAAGGAATAAAATCCATCTACTTGGTCCCTGTTCCTTTATCCCAAAGCCCATTTAAAGATAGAAAAAACAAAATATACAAAACAAAACAAAAAAAACAAAAAAAAACAAAACAAAAAAAAAGAAGAATGGGACAAACAAGTGCAGGAAGAAGAAGCAAAAGGCCAAAATGTTTTAATGCATATCAGCACCCAAAAGAGCAATGGCATTGTTAAGCATTTTGCAATAAACATGGCTTTCAAATTTAAGCATCAAGAAGGAAATATTGGAACAAGCAATACTGCTCCCTCACTTTCAACCAGAGTCAAACATGAACCAAAGAAAAGATACTAAAAGAAATTTGCAGCACACACAGATTGAAGCAGTTAGGCAGAAACACTGAGAAGGAAATAAATGAAAATGACTATCCATTGTGGCCATTGGGTTCTGTTTTTGGAGTTTTGCAAGCAAGGAGGATTTAAAAAGGGGGAAGTTCAGAACAGAAAGGGAGGACCAACAGAAAAAAACAATTCTCAACCACTCTCACCTCACTCCCTCAAAATTTTCGTCACCTTCTTCTCTCCCCACACTCACCCTTCTCTGTTTCACGCCCTTACCACTCTCCTTCCTCCCATCTGAACAGATCGTGCCACCATCGTACAGCCGCAACATAACCGCCGCTCGCCTGAGCTCCGACCGCACCTGCTCACGTTTGGTTCACACCCTGTTCCGATCGCATCCCTGCTCGTGAAACGCACTAGATCCGCCACACGAGCATCGTTCCTCCGCTCCGCCGTCATCACGCTCCACTGCTCCAGGAGGCCGCCGCCGTCCTCCGTCTGCACAGCGCCGTTATCCTTCTCATCCTTGCACAGATCACCGTTCTGCACTGCAAGGAGGCCGCCATTCTACTCTTCACGGAGGCCACCTTTCTGCTCTGCAAGGAGGCCTTCACTCTCTCCTTAAAGCTGGTTCAATGTTGCTTCGTCCATGAGTGATGTGCGCCTCACTTTTCCCTCCCTTGGCTGCTCTGCATCCTTGCCAAACAGCTCTTTTGTTAGGTTAAGTTGTTGTTAGAAAGGTGTGGGTACGTTGTTTTATTCCATTTTGTTTATTTCTCTTTTATTTCTTATTCCTATTTCCTTTCAGTCTGACCTAGTTTTCTTTTTTGGAGTATATGGGCTTGGGTTGAGTGCTTTGGTGGGTTGAATAGCTTAAGTTAACAAAATTCTGAAAATAGTTATTAGAGTCTTTTAAAATATTTTCAATCATCGATTTAAATAAAATTATGCTACTAACCTCTTTGAAATAAAAAGAATCTTTTGAGTTCACGCAACAATATACAATGTTGATGTATGATCTTTCATCCTCAAGTGTTGTATGAATTGTAGGGGTTTATCGTATAGCTTCGCTATCTTTAACCCTGTGCAAGAGTGAATTCCTTCTTTCTGTAAAATTTAAAATGTTTTCAATCTACTCTTTTTAACAAAATTTTATCCAACTTTACAAAAAATTAAATTCCTTTGAATTCGTGCAACAATCTACAATGTTGATGTATGATTTTTCATCCTCAAGTGTTGTAAGAATTATAAGGGTTTACCGTATAACACTGTTATCTTGAACCCTGTGCAATAATGAATTCCCTTTTATTAAGAATAATAAAATATTTTCAATGTGTTCTTTTAATGAATTTTATCCAACCTTTTTGTAAAAAATAAAATAGAAATCTCTTTTTAATTCACGCAACAATCTACGACGTTGATGTATGATTTTTTCATCCTCAAGTGTTGTATGAATTGTAAGGGTTTATCGTATAGCACTACTATCTTGAACTCTATGCAAAAGTGAATTTATTCTGAAATAAAATCTTCTTTAAAATAAAATAAATAAATCAAATCTTTATCAAAAATTAAAATCAATAAACCAATCAAATTTTTCAAGAGAACTACGTGGCTTTGAGTTTCCCATCGCACCCGGGAATACGTAGGAGCAAGATAAATCATCTTGTCGGGCCAAAACTAAATTTTCTTTTCTTTTTTGTGTGTCTCTTTTTATGTTAAAATAATTAATCAAAATAATTAAACTTTTCTCTTTCTAGGGATGCTCTATGGACACGGTGCCATGTTTAATCCCTTAGATTTGAGGTTGCCCTGTGGACTCATGTGCCATGTTCAATCTCATTTAATTTTTAAAAAAACAATAAATTTAAAAAATGTAAAAATTAATAAAAATTTAAAATATTAAAAATTAAAAAATAATTATTTCTTGTAAATAATTTTGGGGTAAAATAAATATTTAAAAGGTTATTAAAATGTTTTTGCACAATTAACTTGAGGTACCATTTTAAACGGGCGATGTGGGGTGCTAACACCTTCCCTACTCGTAACCGACTCCCGGACTCACCTCTCTCGTTTTCTTTTTAGACCAGTTTACCTTTAAATAATTGGGTTTTCTAAGATTTTCCCAATAAAAATCTTAGTGGCGACTCCTCTTTTTTTATCCATCTTTTCGCGCCTCCCGGACGGGACCGTCGCGACACATATTTACTGAATCAAGTATATATATGTTATGCATCAAAACTTTTAGCAAAATATAACTTCAAGACATTAATATTCTAAATAGTCTCATATATGTCATTCCAACAAAAGTATTCAAGAGAATGAGTGATAAAAATATGAAAAACAATACTCAAATATGAGTAATACTATAATTTAAAAAATATTAGTATATGTATATAAAAGATCGGTTTAGATTGGATTGGATTTTACTAGAGGATCCAAAATCCGGTCAAATCCAATGAAAAAATGTTATTTTTTCGGTTTTCGGTTTTTGCGGTTTTAATCGGTTTGGATCGGTTGATGAACACCCCTACCATTAACTATCATACTTCACCCGTTTGTGGTCATGCACGACTTATGATGAATTTTGTCGATGGAAAAATAATAAAAAGTGAAAACGTGCACAGTTTTAAAATTCAAATACCTGAAAATTATGCAATTTTGTTCACTTTTCTTTAATTTTTAACGGCATAAATTCATCATAGGCCACGCAGGACCACTAACGGGGCAAGAAGGTTGATTAATATAACACGTAGGTAAGTAAATAGACGTTGGAACTAATCCCGGGACTAATGTGTCCTGCTTTAAAAATTTGAGGGACTAAATGATTAATTTATTTTTTTCAGGAACTAAAAATGGGTCCCCAAAATTTTTCATGAACCAATTTGGATATTTACTCTAGAAAATATGCATCCCGAATACAAAAAAACAAAATAGACATTCCATTCTTATCTTCAGGATTTTTTTTTAGAGAATCTTCATCATTATTTAAACCAAAGGATTTAGGGTAACGATTAAGGAGATATGTTTTAATTATTCGAGTTTGATGTGAGGGATGCCCATTTTATAGGCGTTATTTTTTTTTTTTTTGACGGGATTTTATAGGCGTTATTGTTCTATAAGATAAATGATAAAAATATAAGAAAATATAACTCAAAAACTTCATATTTATCGCAACATGTTATGTGAAAATATCAAAACAAAACTCTTCAAATTTGTCTAAACGATAATAAATCTGAAATATTTAAATAAACTTATTGAGCAAATTAAATTACTCAATAAAGAAAATTAAGGCTAAATGAGAGCATCGGTGCAGATGTGTAGGAGACCTACGATTGAAATTTGATGTTATATCATGAACCATCGCTGGGTGATGTTGGGCAACTGCTAGTCCCTTTTTTTATCAATCAATATGTTCCAAGAGTTATGATATTTTAACATAAATTTTAAATATTATATGTGATATTGTATATTTTTATCTCTAATTTTTACTTATTTTTTATCTTTTTTATATACACATTTTGTAAAAATATATTTAAAAATCAAAAGAAACATTAAATGATATCCCATATTTATGTACAAAAAATCATTGCTTATGTTGCTATCCCCCCTCCCCCTCTCCCATAGTCCCCAATGGGACACTCCTAGGGCAAGTTATAACATCCTGTGTACTGTTCATTTTTACTATTCATTCACACTGTTCATCCACTCTTCTTTTACTGTTCATATTTACATCGCACTATTCACCAAAACCTCGCTTTTCACCCTTTAATGTGGTTATCTGTATCAAAGTACAAATAATTAAAAAAATTAAAAAATAAAGAAAAGACCGATCAACACGATTTACTGTTTAACATGTATAATTAAAATAAAAATAAAATATAATGAGAAATCATTATTTAAAATAATAATAAAATAAAATAACATAAAACTTACTATTTAATATTTAATCATATTAAACTAATCATAAACTTTTTTGTGTAATTATCGTCTAGATTTGAGTGAATTTTGGAAAACGAAAAATTCTAATTATTTTGAAATTATTTAATAATTAATAATTTATTAACGAGAATATATTAATAAATATGGTTATTAAATAAATAATGATAGATAAATATGAGTGACAAATTTTGTTTATGAAACCAGATTTTTATACCCATGCGATGCACAAGCTTCATAATTTAATGGCTAAAATATTATTTTAGTCCCTTAACTTATTTTTTAGAATAATTTTGGTTCCTTAACTTTTAAAAAGTTTAATTTGGTCCCTTATTTTGTCTCTATTGACCCAAGTTAATCATCTCTGTCAATTAGTCGGTAACGGTGTTAACTTTTTGAGGATTAAGTTGAAACTCATTAACAATTTAATAATAAAATAATTATAGATAAATTTGAGTGACAAACTTTGCTTATGAAATAATGATAAAAATAATAATAATAATAATAATAAATATAAAGTTGTTCTAGAAAATTAACCGTTTGTAATAAAAAATCAAGTGATCAAATAGAGTAACAAAATGGGGAGTGGGGTAGCTCAACTGATTTGAGCTAAGGGTATAAGGAGTTAGAGGTCCAAGATTCAAACCTTGACAAATGATAGAAAATAACATAACATCTAACATATTAATATTTGTTTATAAAAAAGTAACAAAATATATTATTTGAAATAATAATAAAATAATAAAAATAAACAATTGAACATAGTGGGCAAAGACTTTTTAAAATAATAATAAAATATACATACTTAACAAAAAATTTCATTTAAATAATAATAATATATTATAATAAATTAATAAAATAATATGCTGTGAAACAAATTGAGAAAATTTATTATTTGAAATAATAATAAAATTAAAAAATGAAATTTATCCAGAATTTTTCAAATAATAAAAAAATGGAAAATGAAATTTAGCAAAGAAAATCATTATTTGAACTAATTTATATAATAATAAAAAATGAAATTGAGTGAAAAAGACGCTATTTTAAAAAAAATCATCAAATAAATAAAAATAAGACTTAACAGAAAAAGTCACTCTTTAAAATCATTAATATAACAATAAGATATGAATTTCACACAAAAAACAATAAGAGATGAATTTGAAAAAGAGAATTCACTTATTTAAATATTTATAAAAATAATGATAAATAAGACTAAGAAAAAATTTGTTAAAATAATGATGAAATAATAAATGGTATGCAAGAAATGTACCTAATTGATTTATCAAGAATATATTTATCATAATATCGTTGTTTATATTTGAACTCTTCACTTAATACATATTAAAATTAGGACAATATTTTTAAGTAGATTTTTTTAAAACGTATTTTAAATAGCTATTTAATTATTTTTCAACTTTTTTAAATGCAATTTATTAAATATTTGTAAATGATATAGTCATCGAAAAAATTGTAGTCCTACATTACTTATAGATTACAATATTTAAAATTTGTAGTTCTACTTATATTTTGTTTTACTAATTTTTTAAATATACTTTTGGTCAAAAAGAAATTTCTTCAATATACTTATGGCCTGTTTGTTTTAGATACTAATGGATGCAATTTGACAAAAATTTTCGTTTAAACCTCCGTTTGCAGAAAGCAACAAATTCCAGCTTTGGTCAAAAGCTGGTTCAAGTGCCTCGGGACGGTACAAAATGCAGTTGGCATTGGCTAAAAGCTAAAACAAACATGGCTTTAGTGTTTAATTACTGTTTTATGATAGTGTAAAGCCCTTATACATAAATATTCAATCATAAATTATCATATCAATAAAAAAAATCTTATCCTAATTATATTAAAAATCATTCATACTATATATATATATATATATATATATATAATAAAACTTTTGAGTTTAATTTGTATGAATTGTCAATATAAATATTTTTATATTGATAACAAATTAAAAATAATGGTATTGATGACTTTTAAGATAGTTAGGATAACGATCAAACAATTTTAATGGTATGTCAATTTCTGATTTGTTGATAATGTAAAAAAACTTTACACTATCAATATATACCAATTAAATCCTAAAACTTTATACCATCAATATATAACAATTAAATTCATATAGTTGTATCTTGAAATTTTTTAAATAGGTCCGCATACTTTTAAAAATTTTGAATAAAAATTTACTAACAATTATCTTTGGTTTATATTTATATGATACACATATTATAAAATTATAGTGTATCTATAAAAACAAAGTCCTAATCACTATTCATTTTTATTATCAGAAAAAAAAAACTATTCATTTTTCCTTCTCCTTTACGCTGTTCGCTATGCGTTTAGATCCTCTCAATTTATGGGATTCGAATTCCCTGCTTTTTGGGAGCGCAAAGGCACCTGCCTTTAGTCATTATAAGTCGTTGGATCTATGATTCGTTTTGATCTATTTATAAATTTAATTTATTAATTATGATTTTTATTAAATCTATTATTCTATCGTATTCTCTACAATCACAATACTCACAGTGATATTCCATGTGTTTATTACATGTATCAGTGGCTTCAGCTTTTAGTTCTTGTATTAGTTTAGTTAATACATCTTGATTTGTTAAGTCGAGCATACTTAATTTATGTACTAATTTTTCTATATTTCAAGGATCCTTAAGTAATTAGCTTTGATACCAAAATGGTATCACCCTATTAATTTTCTTTTTTATAATTTTATTTTCAATTTCAGGATAGTATTTATACATAATTTGGATAATGTTCATGCATAATTTGGGTTACTAATAATTCATACCCGTAATTAATTATATCTTCATCTATTTCTGTTAATTCTTTAATTATTTGTATTCGTTCTTCTTTGCAAAATGCTAATTGTACTCTTTGTACTACTTGTTTTAGATAAAGTTCTTCTTGCCAGTGTTGATGTTTTAATTTGTTAATTATTATTCGCTTACAATCTTTGGGTATATTCATAGCCAATACACTTAATATTTCCCAATCCATCTAATCATCTAATAAATCATATTCTTCATATATATCAGATAATGATAGTCTATCAATTTCAAAGTCTAATCTTATTTCTTCCATGTAGGTTCACTCTATATCCAATGATATATGTATTAAATAATAATCTTCTTGTCTATATCGAGCCTTTATTTTTTCAATTATTAATTGTTTACGGTCGGTAGGTAAATACATTATTAATACACTTATTATTTCATTTTCTGTTTGAATATCAAATTCAGAGTATAATTCCATTATTTATTCGCTACTACTATCTTCGAAGGGTGGTGCAGTTAACCTAAAATAATTAGATGATTGTATTTTTGTTAATGTCATTTTTTCTATTTTTCTATTTTTTCTATTATTTGTCTTTTATATTTTTCTCGGTTATTCTTTATATTATTGAGTTCTTTTTCTTTTTCTATAATATGTTTTTCCATTTGTTTACGATTTTTGTCTTCTAGATCTTTTTTAAGATGATGATCGTAGATGTTCAAAAAATCCTTCATATTTCTTTTATCTTGTTTTATTTTTCCGTAAGATTCTTCGTAAATCTTTCTTAATTCTTTTTCTTTATTCATATTCTATTTCTTAAGTATTGAGCTAAATCTCTTACTTGGTTTGACAATTTATTTATATTTTCATCTTCATTTGTTTTATTTGTTTCAGGGAAAGTAATTGGTTTTGGAATTTGTCTATAGCTTAGTGATCTTGGATTTCTAATAGATATTCCTAGTTCAGTTAATTCATTTCTTTTAGGATAGTAGATTTTTCCTATTTCTTCAAAAAGTCTTGGTATATCTATTCTATCATTATTTCTGAAAGTAATACTATGATGAGAATTTGTTAGTGCATAATTAACACAGTAAGTAATTGAGAAAATTTTATCTCCTGGTCTCATTAAATTATTCCTTAAGAATCTATGTTCCATAGTTAATGATTGATCTAGTCTCTGGGTATCTAATGGTATATCAATATTTGGATGTATTTCAAATTTTAACTTAACGTAAGCCAAGTTTCCTTCAATCACTCCTAATATTTTGTCTTTCGGATCTGTTATTCTATCATCCTTTAATACTAATTCTATAAGTGAATTTATTCCTTCTTGAAAAGTTACTTTAATTAAAACTTGTATAGCTCCTATATGAATATAGCTAATCTTTTTCTATGTGCTTCTTTCTTTAAGCTTCTTTTTGGATCTATTAATTTCTTTTTATTTAATAATTGTACACAAGTATTTCCTTGTGTTTCAGATATATTTATTGGGGTTTCATTAATTATCTTTCCATAGTATATTATATTTTCTTTCTGATTAAATCGTTTCATTATTCCTCATAGTTTCTTCATGTTAGCATCTTTAGCTAAGTTTAAGTCCTCCTTTTGTATTTTTTGAAATAATTTTGGATCTATTAAAATGCCTCCTTCATAATTTCCATCTTCTTCAGTAATTTGTATATGTTCTACATTAGTATTATCAATCTTTTCTCCTTCTATTTCAGACATAATTAATTTCTAATATAAGATGAATAAAATTAAATGGTTGATGAGTCATACCTGATCTGGGTTCTTTGAAATTATATTTGGGTTCTTAGGTCCACCGCAGCTTCCGTTTAAGTCAAGTTGAGATTTGATCACAACGAGTAGTTGAAAGTAATAGAGTAGTGAAGTAGAAAGATATATGAAAGTAGTGTTTATTTATGATCAGTAATGAAAGTACATAGAACTATTTGAATCCACTCTCAATGATTCGACTAGCATACATGAGGCTAGCACAAAACTTCTCAAAGATGAGAGAGAAGGGTGAGAATTCAAATTCTTCGAAATTCTGATTTACCTCGGCATAAGATGGCTTATTTATACACTCAAGAGGGCTAGGTAATTTACAAGAAAGTCCCTACATTATTACAATCTATCAGACTTTTAATAATTCATGATGACGTCAGTGCTTACATCATTCCTCTATTATTGCTTCATCTGAATCCTTATCTTCTTGCCGACAGTCCTTTTTTGCTACGCATCTTTCACATGCGTGGTTTCCATCTTCTTTAATCATTGAGCACAATAAGTCGAGTACAGCTGGCTGATAGTTCATAGAAAGTCCTTGGAGCGTGTAAAAGGGTAATTCAAAGTTTGTCAGTATTTCCAAGTCCTTTTCTCTGATCAGCTTTCCGCTAGTCTTGCTTAGAAGCAAAGTATGTGGTCCTTTGTATAGTGCTTTGATGAAAGAATCTTTCCCAATAATTTGACACTGGGTAAAGATACTTGCTAGTTGATTGGCTATTATTGCAATAATCTTTTCTTCATTATAGTCCTCGCCAGTTGGTTCATCCCTCATGGAAAAGTTGTTATTGCTTACTCCAATGAAGATTAAGTTCTTTGGTGGTTGCTTAGTAGTGAAATCTGGATAAGTTGAATATAACTTCAAGAAGATAGTTCTATCCTTTACAACATTTCTTCTATAATTCTGGACGGCTTCTTTGAGATTATATGGAAACAGACTAATTTCTTCTAAGTCTTTGCTCAAGTAGAGACATTCAATAAGTCCAAATTGGAACATATTAAATGTAAGAATCGATGATTCTCCTGGAGTAATTATGGTTTTAACACCGAAAATCTTTCGGTTTACCATGTAAAAACAATTAATTTTTTATTTTTCAGACCAGTGGGTCAATCTTTTCAAATTTTCTTGAAATTTTTCTTTGGAAAATTGGATTTACAGTTCATGGTCTTTTCTTGAAGTAATTTGGTAGTCATCAATGGAAGAAGGAATTCTTCCAAGTATTTTCAATGAAGTCTTTGGTTCTGGTGGAGTTCTTATTGTTTCAGAGAAATTTCTTGGGCCAAGATAAACTTCTTTTCCCTTGTTATGTTCTTTCTGATAGTCTATCAAAGCTTTCTCAGCTTCTTCCTTGGTGCGAAATCCTTTGTGATGAACTCCGGGGAGTCCAATGCAGTGAGGGGCTGCTTTGTGCCATTCATCATAAACACCTGGGTGTGGTCCATTAAAAATGGTGTACCATTTTTCCTTAGTATTTTCTTGTACCTGTTGTTTTATATTCTTCATAGGATCTTCTTTCACAGATTCTCCTTTTGCTTGTAATTGAAACTCCAGTACTTCAATATTTTCTTTAATCAGGTCGAGCTCCATTATTTTTTGTTTCTCCAGCATCCTTTGAAGTTGGATCTGTTTCTTTATATCTTCAATTGTTTGCTTCTCCATTCTCTTGATAATATATCTGCAACGACATTTGTATCTCCTTTAATGTGGGAGATTGAGTAATTGTATTCGACAAGTTTCATTTGCCATCTAATCAATCGTCCTTGTTTGTAAGTTCCTTTATGGTTTAAGTTCTTAAAACCTGCAACATAAGTAGAATCGGTTCGGACAATAAAGCCCTTATCCAGTATATAAATCCGATATTTTTCCAACATTCGGATCAAAGCCAATGTCTCCTTTTCATGAGTAGGATAATTAATCTCACTGTCTGAAAAGGTTCCTGACATATATCGGCATAGTAATTCATTTTTGTATCCAGGGGGTTTTGCTTTCATAACACCTCCCCAACAGTCATTTGAGGCATCAGTCTCAATAATTATTATATCATCATCCGATGGGTGATAAAGCTCAGGAAGATCCTGGCATAAGTCTTTCATTTTTATAATAAGTCTATCGTCTTCATCAGTCCATGTCCAAGGGACATCTTTTTTCAGCTTTTGTTGGAGTATTCTTCTCTCCGCTGCAAGATTCCTGATGAAACCTTCATTTGAAATATATGTTAATAGTCCAAGAAATCTTTGTAGATCCTTTTTATCTTTTAATTTGGTTGGAAAATTTTGAGGTTTTTTCTAATACATGTCGCTGCATTATTATTTTTCCTTTTTCAATTTCTAATCCTAAATAATTAATCCTATTTTGGGCTAAGACAACCTTTTTCTTACTTAAGACTATTCCATGTTTATAACACTTATTAAGAACTAATTCTATCTTTTTAAAATGATCATCTAATCCCTTATTTGAAAAGATTAATATATCATCAATATAAATAAGACAAAAGTCTTTGAATTCTTTGAGGATTGAATCTATCCTTCGTTGGAAGATTCCTGGTGATTGCTTTAATCCCATTGGAAGTACATTCCATTCATATTGACCTTGAGGACAGCTGAATGCCGTTAATGCTTTTGATTCTTCAGTCAATCTGATTTGGTAAAAACCTGATTTATAATCAAAGGTGCTATACCAATCCATATTTCTAATTCTTTTAATAATTAAGTCTTTTCTAGAAAGAAAATAGGCATCTCCTTCCATGGCATCATTGATTTGTTTGTAATTAATTACCATCCTTCTTTTACCTCTTTTTATTTCATTATGGTTTTCTACATAAAAGGCTGGTGCAGAATGTTTGCTATTTGATGGTCTAATTAATCCTTTTTTACACATTTCTTCAATATCCTTCGCGAATTCATCTTTATCTATTTTTGTATAAATCATTGGTTTACATTTTACTTCTCTTGTTGGGTCTTTTAATTTTAGTTCGACTAATTCAGTATTTTTGTTAATTTTTGGATCTAAAGGGTTTTTGCTACAAACCTTGTCCAAAAGTTCTTCTATATGAGCTGTAATTATTCTATTGGGTTCTAAATTTATTAGTACATGGCGAATTTTTGTGCAAATTAAACTAATAATCTCACCACGTTTCAGCTGTTGAAACTTTGACGAATAAGTACAGTTAGAAGAATGAATAATTGGAATTTTGACAATCTCACGTTTTTGCTTTTGATAAATATATGATGTTTTTAGAGTAATATATTTCAGATATTGGCAAAATGGTGCATAAAGTCTTAAGAAATTGTTTCCAATAATTATATCAATTCCGGTTTCCTGTTTATATAGTGTAGGTATTATAAATATCCTTTCTTCTATTTTTAAAGTAATTCTTTTTGCAATCCAATACAGAGAATGTATTGATTCATCTGCAATTTGTATTTTTAGTGGTTTTTCCAATTTTTCCCAATTATCAAGCAGTGCTTCTGTCGCAAGACAAAGACTTGCTTCAGTGTCTATATAGGCTTCTGTTTTCTTATTACTTTTTTCTATTAGTATTTTTATATATGTACTATTCGGATTTTGCTTCTTCTGAATATAATTCATCTTTTGAAGAGTATTCATATATACTTACATCTGAATTACTTAGTTATTCTTCTAATGGTTCGAGTTCATATATTTGAAAAACCTGTTTTATTAATTTCAATTTTTCCTTAAAATCTTTCTCCTTTCTTTGAGGGCATTCATTAGCATAATGTCCCTCAATATTACATATCCAACATACATATTTCTTTTTTCCCTTTGGGCAGTATTTTCTTGGTGTTGATTTCTTTCTTCTAAAATATTTTTTTCTTATAATTTTTATAATAAGTTTTCCTTCTTGGATAAGTCTTTCGTAAGTTTGGTTTCCTATAGTATTTTCTTTTTCTTTTTCTTATTTTATCACAACCATAGTTCCCTGGTTTTTCTATCTCTGGGATGTCACAACAAATGACAGTACTTCCTCTATTCAATTGTCTTATTGTTTCTCTATTCAAACATTGTTCTCTTAATTCTTGGTATAAGAGTTTAATAACTCCCCCTAAAGTATTTGCAGTCTCTTCTGGTCTTGATTCCCAAAGTCTACTAATTTTTGAATTAAGTGGATATGGTAGTTTTTCTATAAAGATATATTTATATATTTCTTTAGTTTCTTCATCTAGTTGATAATAGTATTTTTGATATTCGCAGATGAAACTTTTAATCTGGCACATATCACATATTTGCATTCTATTTAAATGTGATTTAGCATTTTCAAGTAAAGATTTATTTGCTTTATCTTTGTGTTCCATCATATTATACCCTAGAAATTCTTGGTGAATTAGAGTCATAACTAATTTAACATAATCCATGTTGTTATCTACCATTCTTCCGTAATTAATCCAGTCTTCATCTTTAATTCCTGTTAATAATTTTTGTACATTTCCTGAGGTTTTAAATGTTACAAAATTCTTGGTTTCTAAAAAGTTTAGTTGTTTAAATCTTTCATCAGTCAAGATTATTAGTATCATTTCGTTAGTCCATTTAAGTAAGACGTCTTCCTTATTCCTTATACAATCCAAGTCTAAAATATTTCCTGTATTATTATATCGAGGTTTAAATTTTCTTAAACTTTTGTCCATTTATTATTTTTTCTTGCATATCCTTTATTACACATAGTTTCATCCTCATATTTATCCCAAGTTCCTTTGGGTGTATATTTATATTCTTCCCATTTTCTTTTAGGGCTTTTTCCACTATATTTACCTCTTTCCATTTTTATATGATAATCTTCGGATGATGAGCTATAGTTTAAAATTATTTCTTCATTTTCATCATTTTCTGTATCTTTTTTATCGATCTTTTCAATTTTATGTATTTGATTATTTTCTTCTTCAACTATTTTAAGTTGTTCTAATAATTTATGAGTTTCTTCTAAATCATTTGACTTTCTTAATGTTTCCATATATTCATCCTTTATCCTTTCCATACGGATACTGGTGTAGGTATTTTTGAAGATTCTCGATCTGATTCTTTTTTAATTATTATTTTTTCTGGATTTCTTATTTCTAAAATTTCTTCTAATTCCTTTTTTGTTATACATCTGTTATTTTCCTCTTTTTCTAAAAGATCTTCTAATTGTTTTAGAATAATTTTTATTCTATCAATATTTTCATTTTGGTCTATTTCTTTTCCTCTGCTTATATTATCTAACGTTTCTTTAATTTCTTTTATTTCATTTTGTCCTTTTTGTATTCTATTGCAAGTGTGATTTGAAATTTTATTTGTATTTTCAATTAGTTGAATAATATTTCTGTTTATTTTTTTCATAAGTCTTTCTAGTTCTTTGAATCATGATTCTATCTCTTCAGATAGTCCCATTATCCTATATAATTTTCTAATTCTTGTTTTAATTTTTTGATTCTTTTTCTAACTAATTCTTGTTGGTGAATAATATAGTTATTTTGTTCTAATTTTTCCAATATTTCTCAATATTTTCTTAGTTCGTAAATATTTTATTTTATTGTTAATACTCTATTCATTTATTTGGTTTCTTGGATCAATCCGATGGATCAAAATCAATGAAAATTAGGTGACTTTCAACTTTGAAAGTCAGGGGATTCTAATTCCAATTGTACTGGACATGTCCAGTTGATTGTTTCTCCAGCTGCCATGTGTCCAAAAAATAAATCAACGGACCTCATTTTTTCATGTAATAAATCAATTTAAAATAATAAAAATAAAATAGAAACATGCGGTCTCAATCCCAGTTTCTTCTTCTTCATCAAAACGCCCAGGTGACCGGCCGCGCCCCCCCCGTCCCGCCGCCGCCCCATGCTGTGCCGTCTCTATCACCGCACTTCCCAACCTCGACCTGTGCGATCGCCGAGCCGCGCGGCGCCACCCCGCCCCGCCCCTGTTTCCTCCTTACAGACCGGCTCCGCCATGTTCATTCTGCTTTATTTCTCGTGATCAAGGTGCAAGATCTGCCATCAGTCGTTGTATCAAGTATTTTGTCAAATTGTTCATACCCTTTTGTCACCATTACAAGCATCAAAAAAATAACTTGTGATAAATAATTTGTTTTTTATCAAGTATTATGAAAAAAATGCTAAGACGCTCTTGCATTTGTGTCAAGCAGCGAAAACATTTTCCCTGCTACCCATTTCATATGCCGTATGGCATTAGTTATAGAAGGAATCATGTTTTGATATTTTTCTTCCCTTGGTCATAATCGTGGCCAAATTTCCAGTAGTAACTTGTGATAAACAATTTGTTTGTTCATTAAGAAATGAAATTCATGATAAATGTACAGTAACAACAAATTCAATGAAGAGCTACAACAAGTCTAATGTGAAGTTACCGCGAATAAATTTATTGAAATAATCACCAATCCACTGGATTGAAACTAGCTGAACGGTGGGTGACCTCAAATTGTACTTTTCCTCCCTCAAAAAATTTAATTGTATATTTAGTTTTCTAATTTATCGAATCGTTCAAAATCAGTCATTCCGTCCATGACTAGTCAATGTACAATTAAAATTTTGAGGGATCAAAATCCCACAATTTTAAAAGTTGAGAGATGAAATGTGCAATTAAAATTTTTGAGGGACCAAAATCGCACAATTGAAAAAATTGAGAGACCAAAAGTGCAATTTAAACTTTTGAGAGACCAAAATCGCACAATTTAAAAAATTGAGGGACTAATAATGCAATTAAGCATAATTTATATTACATTTGTTATATTTGAAATGGTACTTCAATGTTTTTTTTGACATTTATATTTATTAGTTTATACAACATGGTTCCTAATTATGTAGTCACCATGTCCTATTATGCAATCACCATGTTCTTTGTGCTTGTGAACATCCATTTTTGTCCGTCTTTTATTCTACGATATTATGCTTCAAGGAGACTGATAATAGTAATAAAGAGAGAAAGAAGAGAAAGAAAATAATAAAGAAAGGAAGTGGGCTCATAATCAACTTGCTGCTGGACGCGATCCAGGCCATTCCATCGGACTTACAGTTGGACGCGGTCCGGGCTCGTCCAGTTCACTGCATTTTCCAAATGGACAGGGTGGCCCTGTCCAGTCACTGAAATTGCCAAATGGACGGGGTGGCACCGTCCAGTCGTTGCATTCACCAATGGACGGGGTGGCCCCGTCCAGTCCCTGCACTTGCCAACACTTGCCAATGGACGGGGTAGTCCCGTCCATTGCTTTGCACTTGCTGATGGACAGGGTAGGCCCGTCCATTGCTTTGCACTTGCGGATGGATGGGGTGGTCCCGTCTATTGCTTTTCACTTGCCGATGGACGGGGTGGTCCCGTCCATTGCTTTGCACTTGTAGATGGACGGGGTGGTCCCGTCCATTCCAATGCATTTGCCTTTGAGCGCGTCCAGCCCATTACATTTAATTTTTTGTTGGACGAGGAGGTCATGTCCGTTGCATGTTTAAATTTCTGTTGGACGAGGAGGTCCGTCCCGTGTATATTCACTTTTGCATATCTAAGTTTCTGTTGGACGAAGAGACTCCGTCCACTGCAATTTTGTTTTCAGGCTGGAGACTCAAGAATAAAGAAAGAAGAAGGAGAAGATAATGCAAAAGGGATGAAGAAAACAAGGAGAAAAAGACAATCAACAAAAAGGAAAGGAAATTGAGTTATGTCCACTACCTACTTTACATATCAGACAAGACCTCTTTTCCTCCTCTACCCTTTGGTCCTTCTTCCTCATCTCCTCCCTCGTCTTAACCTAACAGCCCTACTCCTAACCCTAAAAAGCCATCATACACATCAGACAAAGCTCCCATCTCCCTTTTTTTTCAAACATGCAACCTTCACGATAAATCACCTCCTTCCTGCTACTCACGCCCCCCATCTGGACACACGCTATTTTTGCTCAGAACCCCCCTTGCACTTGCTCTACCCATTGGTCTTTCTTCTCCCTCATCTCCTCCCTCGTCTTAACCTATCAGCCCTACTCCTAACCCTAAAAAGCCATCATACACATCAGACAAAACCCCCCATCTCCTTCTCTTTTTAAGCATGCAACCCTCACATCAAATCACCTCATTTCCACTGCTCACGCCGCCCCCATCTGAACACACGCTCTTGCTGTTCATGCCACCCCCATCTGAACACACGCCATTGCTGCTCAGAACCGTCTAAGCCTTGGATTTCGTACAAACCGACCTTGAAGCCAATGGAGAAGAAGCAAGAAGCTCTCTCCTCTGTCTATAAAAGGGGAGGAAAAAGAGGAGAGAAGGAGGGGGGACAGATTTTTTCGGGGAGGGACTTATGGTCTGATATTTCCGGTGTGAGAAAAGAAAGAAAAAGAGAGAGAGATTTCTATCTAACGTTTTCTTTGTAAGGAAGAGAGATTAGAGATCTGAATTTCCTTTTCTCTTCCCTATTACTAGGGTGGTTAAGAAGGAAGAGTTGAAGGAGCCAGTGAGATTGAATGTAAAGACTTCGATCTTGAAATCTTATCACTAAGAATAAACAAAATCACTCTTATTATGCTCTCATTTGGTAATCCTTGTTCTCTTTATTGATATTATTTCAATAAGTTTCTCGTGACATTCTTATTTTTCTGTGCCACCGCTCACTGAATAAGTTAGCAAAAAGTTTCATTTCTACGTTTCATTTCTGTCTTATTTTCAAGAAGTAAAATCGTTTATTTACATAAAAATAGAGGATGATCACTTGAGCAAAACAATCTTTTTGGGTTGTCCTATGACAAATGTCATGTTCAACCCTTCAGGTTTTAAGGTTGCTCTGTGGACTTACGTGCCATGTTCAACCTCACATAGGTTCAATCAAAAGTTCACAACTGAGGATGTTTCTTTCTTTGAAAAACGATTCTTGGGTAGAACAAATATCTTCAAAGTTATTAGTAATTTATACAACTAATTTTGGGTAACCATTTTGTGGATGTTCTAGGGTGCCATGGGGTTAAGTCTCCATGCCTTCCCTAGACATAATCGACTCCCGAACCTAAAGCTTTTTTCTTAAAGGGTTTTCCAACTTCCCTGAAATTAAATAAAGTTGGTGGCGACTCCATGTTTTCTCTCTAAGAGGAAAAACTAGTCTTTTTTCTTGGTCGCTACAGATGGCGACTCCACTGGGGATTTTCCAAGAGAGTCAAGCCCATAAAAATTGGTTTTGCAAATTTTTAGTAACGTGTAGCTTATTTGTTTTACCTTTTAGTGATGTCTGTTTGGGTTCGTCCACCTGTGTCTCCTCGATTATAGTAGGCATGTTTGTTGAAAAAGAAGGAGTCTCCTGAATATCAAGATTTGAATCTTGATTTTCATCACTACCATTATACATGCTTTTTCCTTGGAGAACCACGGACAACCTTTTGTTAGAAGGATCAGTGATGTAGAACACTTGTTTTGCTTGGGAAGCCATTATGAAAGGCTCATTTATATGACCTAACTTGTTGAGGGCTACCAATGTGAACCCCAATTCGTCGGTTTGTACACCACCGTTACTATCAACCCACTTATATTTAAAAACCGGCACCGTAAGCTTAGTGTAATCGAGCACCCAAATATCTTCAATATATCCAAAGTAAGGTGTCGGTGCTTTAACGGGTTTTGTGTCCTTTGCACTAGAGAAGTGCATTGCTTCGGCCACGATCATAACCCCACTATTTTGCATGGTACTCTTGTTATATTGTTCCTTTGTATAAAAGGAAAAGTTATTGATGTCGTATCTGCTCCAACATATGACGTTGAAGCTAGGCCCACGTGCTAGCCATCTTACGTCATCAGAAGCAGTACTACCATCCTTAAGCATTTCTTCCTTGAACCACGGTAAGAAAGTCTTGTTATGCTTGTTCAACAACCACCTTTCGCTCATTCGAGGGTTTTCTTGATTGACTTTTCTTTTATGTTCAAATAAGAAAGGCTGAACACAATCGATGTTGTTCAATACATACAAATGTGCTTGAATCAGTTCCTCCCGACCCTTGCTATTAATTCTTAAGCCATGTGTACCCTTACCTTGACATCTGATCTCATCATGCCGAGGCTTAGGAACCCCTATAGGATCTGTGTTATGAAGGTAGTCCGAACAAAACTCAATAGCTTCTTCTGCAACATACCTTTGAACAATAGATGCTTCCGGACGATGTGGATTCTTCACGTACCCTTTCAAGATCTTCATGTATCGCTCAACTGGGTACATCCATCTCAGAAAAACCGGCCCACATAATCTAATCTCCCTCACCAAATGAACAATTAAGTGAACCATTATGTCGAAAAAGGAAGGAGGAAAATACATCTCCAATTGGCACAAGATTGTAGCAGTCTCAACTTCCAAGTCATCCAACATACGGGGGTCAATGACTTTGCTACATATAGAATTGAAGAATGAGCACAACCGAGTAATGGCATGTCTCACATTTTTTGGAGCAATACCACGAATAGCAACGGGCAGAAGTTGTTGCATCAAGATGTGACAATCATGAGACTTTAAGCCAACTAATTTAAGATCACTAGAGACAAGCCTCTTCGTATTTGAAGAGTAACCATGTGGAACTTTGATGCCCTGAAGACACCCGCAAAAACTTTGTCTCTCTTTTTTTGACAAAGTTTGACATGCTGGCGGCAAATAAGTCCGCTTACCATCCTCAACAACTGGAGCTAACTGCTCTCGTATACCCATAGCAACAAGGTCGAGACGAGCATTGACACCATCCTTTGTCTTGCCCTGAATGTTGAGAAGCGTCCCGATCACACTATCACACACATTTTTCTCCACATGCATCACATCAATGCAGTGTCTGACATCAAGCTTGTGCCAGTATGGAAGATCAAAGAATATCGACCTCTTCTTCCATATGTTTTTCTCAGTAGCTTTACCTTTCCTTTTGGACTTGCCGAATATAACATCGATGCCCTTTACCCTCTGATAAACCTGCTCTCCAATTAAGGCCATCGGAGCTTCTTCTGTCTCTTGGCATCCATTAAAAGCTTTTTTCATCTTACGATATGGGTGGTCACGTCTAAGAAATCTCTGATGCCCAAGGTAAACCGTCTTCTTTCCATGATGCAACTGAGTGTAGCATGTGCCTTCTTCACATATAGGGCATGCTTTATGCCCCTTGACACTGTACCCGGACAAGTTACCATATGCTGGAAAGTCGTTGATGGTGCAAAATAACATGGCACGAAGCTTGAAAGTCTCATGAGAATACCCATCAACTACATCAACACCTTCCACCCACAGCGTTTTCAAGTCTTCAATCAAGGGACTTAGATAAACATCTAAGTCATTTCCCGGTTGCTTTGGGACCGTAATCATCATAGACAACATCATGTATTTGCGCTTCATGCACAACCAAGGGGGAAGGTTGTAAATTATCAACAGAACAGGCCATGAACTATGAATACTACTCATGTTACCATAAGGATTCATTCCATCCATAGCAAGTCCAAGCCTTAGGTTTCTTGGCTCATCGGCGAAATCCGAAAACATACACTACAAGAATTTTCGCTGTTTCCCAGGGCCTATGACCCTGGGAAATCCATAAAATCCATGGGAAAATACACATTTCCCAGGGATGACCCACAGATTTAGATCCCTCGGTTTTCAGCTGGTCGGAAACGTTTCCCACGGCCGCAGGAAATACCCAGGGTTCTGACCTTGGGAAATTTCCCAGGATATATCCGGGAAACTTTTCCGAGGATAGAAACCCGGGAAACTTTTCCCAGGGGATATATCCGTGGGAAATATTTCCCAGGATAGATCCCGGGAAATTTCCCGTGGTTCTAACCCTGGGAAATATATGTTTTGAGTCCATTGCATATGCCATGGTAACCTCCTTCATAGATCTTTAGAGTCTTATCCTTGCTAGATGCTTTCTCATAGAGGAACTGGCTCACTAATGGATTTGTCACCTTATCTTCTGATCCATGAAGAATCAATAATAGAGCTGAAACCTGATATCATCCCCAAAATAAAATAAAAAATAAATGTTGGTTCTGATAAAGCAATTAATGATCTCGTGCAAATTAGAATGTGGAAAGTAACAAAAGATAGTGAGCAAAAGCAAAAACTAACCTTCTATAATTGTGATTCGATATCTTGTGTGGCCTTCAAAAGTTCCATGCCAGTTTTCAATCGTGTTGGATCATCATAAGAAATAACATTATAAACAGCCTAAAAAGAGAGAATTAACACCACCAATCAGGGACTAGTTTTTCATCCAATTATGTAAGTGTACAACAAACTCAATGATAGAAGAAGATAAATGGATTTTGGAGCTCATTCAAGCATTGGAAAATGGAAACAACAAATATAAACAAAAGATTCTCTCAAGTTTAAATGTGGGTGCATGTAACTTAACAGAAATATCTTGTGTAGATGATGACATGATCCTTCAAACCTTGCAGAAAATATACGTGAGACACTTGGAAAGGTGATCGAATGGCATCCACTAAATTAACAGAAAGTTATTAACACACGTGACATAATGAACATAAGTAATATCGAACCGTGTGTGTGCATGATAAAAAATCAATCGGATAAGAATGAAGATAATGGCTTATACACATGGGTTTGGCTCTTGACTCTTGACTCATGAACTCAAGTTATCCTGTTAAGTTGGTGATCATCATGTGTATTAATTTAAGATACATGGCAATGATGTGAAAATTTAACCATGCAGATAATATATGGATATAGAGTGAAGCATAAATTATGAGTTACTGAGAAGGACACTTTGGTTATTCATTTCACTTTGTATAGCATTGAAGAATCGGGGATTGACAAAGTTCTTGACCAATTTTCTCTTGCCTGGTTCTCCTGAAGATCAGCTCGAGATAAATCTTTGTGCGGGAACAGTTTTGCTTTTGGCATCACTTTAGACAAGAGATTTAATATCTTCACAAGTGCAGCTGATGGTAACATGCCCTCTGCAATCTTAGCACCAAAGCAAGATCAGCAAATGACACTTCATCCGGAGATATACTAATAATCACAACCATGAAAGGCCATTCTTGAATGATGGATGGTTCTATTTTCCTATTGATTGGTCTTTGACTCCTTTCAATGTTGATTTGGACAATGTCTTCCACGGACATTTTTATGACAAGCATTGATTTTTGCAATTCATTGAAAATACAAGACACCAAATAGGCATTATATTGAATTCCAAACAACATATAAATGGTAAGGAAATTAGACTTCAAATCAGGTCCACACATAATTAGATCCCAAGATTCTATGATTTATATTACAACTTTCTTTGTACTTCAATATTGACAATGCCTATGGAAATAGGATGAAATAATCACATATTGGAGGGAGACATTGCTGGTTTGATATTAAGCTGTGATCATCACATATTTTACTTGCCAATGTGAAAAAACAGAAATTCAATCCTAAGCTGTTGTGAATAACAATTAAAATTTCCAAATAACATAAGAAGATTCCAAGGCAACGACTTTGGAAAAGATTTTCACAATGTTTTCGGGAAGATGTAAAAGCTTGCATTGGAAAATCATCTCCACCACTCCAATATTGGAACTCTTATAAATTAATGAAGTGTGTTGGAATAATCAAGAGACTAGAAGATAAACTTGGTATGTGATTTTCCCCAACACTAGCATTGGTTATTCCCAATATATACTTTCCAGGATAAACTTCCAGCTTTTAGAAAAATGAAATTGAAATGAATCCAGTGCTCTCAATGACTCAATCTTTGAAATGAATCAAAGGTTGAAAATTATAATAATAATGAAGCTGGAAAACATCAACTAGTAAGTAGTACAATACAGAGGAATGAACTTACTTTACACATTGGTGCTACAAGGATTACTCCATCCCAATAATTTGGGTCCTTCAAATGAGCTTTGAGAGCAATTGCTCCACCCATTGACTGCCCCAATATAAATCGAGGCAACTCACTCACCTCAGACCTTGCTGTCAATTAAAAATATATATACAAAGCAATGGTAAACAACATTATGTATTTTCACATATAACATATTTAAAACAATGATCAATGTCACCATGGATATACTAAAAAGTCATACCTGTAATTCTTGTATAATTTTCTATAACATCACCAACGAGATTATCAAAACTTGGTATGTAACCATGCAATCCTTCGGAAAGACCAAAACCCGGATAGTCCACAGCATAAACACCATACCCAGAAGCAGCAATACGCTTGGCAATACCTGAACAAAAATTCCCTTATAACATGTGATAAATCTCTAGCTTTGTTAAAATTTACTAGTTACTACCCATACCAACTTAACTACTTATTGAATTGAAATTATGACAAACCTTCAAAGAAAAAGGTGCAAGTACTGCCATACCCATGGCAA
Source organism: Sophora flavescens (assembly GCA_030762895.1). Classification (NCBI taxonomy): domain Eukaryota; kingdom Viridiplantae; phylum Streptophyta; class Magnoliopsida; order Fabales; family Fabaceae; genus Sophora; species Sophora flavescens. The sequence goes on from CM061067.1 coordinate 147,993,730, forward strand.
AAACACAAAGCTGCCTTCATTGCAACGCGGTTCGGCATCCAGCTTTTGAAGAAAATTTCCAATCCCCTAGAATTCCTTTCGTACCACTAATAAAACAAAACTAAAATAAACAAATTTTTCTATAAGTTGCAATGAACTAATCAAAGAAAATACTTAAGAATATATTACTAGAGATTTTAGCAAGCGGGTGAATCAGGAAAAAAAAAAAACAATTACTTCTTCAGTTTTGATTCCAGCGAGAGCGAGTCTAGTGAATGCCAATGATCAAAGCGTCAAAGATTAAAACATCGTTACTGGTTCTTTAAAACAATTGCAAAAGCACACATAGTAAAGAAAAACTAAAGGGACATTGAACATGATGAAGTAGAGTGATCAGCTAATTAGGACCTTGAATAAGTAATGGTTAAGCTGTTGGTGCACTTGAGGTTACCATTGCATATGCCATTACATGCATCAATATTCCAGGGGCAAATATAGAAAGAGGGAAAGAGGTAAATAGGAGAAGAGGTAAATAGGAGAAGATGAAGAGAGAAAGAAGGGACAGAAGAAACTAGGACCAGGAGGAGGAAGAGGGAGGCGCTGACGGCGAGAAGGGGGCGATGGGGAGGCGTCGTTCGCGAAAAGGACGTCTGAAGGAGAAGGCGCGCGCGGTTCACATTCAGGGACTGATGAAGGGTTTGTATCTACATATTTCCCAGGGCTTCGCCCCTGGGAAACGACGCTCACTTTGCGACGGGATAGTCCCTGGGAAACGCCGCTTCTTTTGCGATGGCACAGTCCCTGGGAAACGCCGCTCTTGTATCTACATATTTCCCAGGGCTTCGCCCCTGGGAAACGACGCTCATTTTGCGACGGCATAGTCCCTGGGAAACGCCGCATCTTTTGCGATGGCACAGTCCATGGGAAACGCCGCTCCTTTTGCGACGGCATAGTCCCTGGGAAACGCCGGACAAACATGTTTTCCCAGGGTCTAACCCGTGGGAAAACAAGCGGGAACACTTGGCGCCCTATTACCCACGGCCCAACCTGTTGGAACCAAAGTGAGAACTTTCCCAGGGCCTTAACCGTGGGAAAATTCAAAATTTCCTAGGGATTGTTTGCCCTGGGTAATATGCCCTAGGAAATAGCTTAAATTCTTGTAGTGATAGTATCAATATTCTTCCGTTGCATAGAATCAGCAAGATGACGAACCTTTCCATCACATTTCCTCTCATCATTATGCCATCTAAGATTCTTCGCCTCTTTCGCATTGGCAAACAATCGCTTGAACCTTGGAATTATTGGAAGATACCACAACACCTTCGCAGGAGGACCATTTTTTCTCACATCATCAAGATCATCATCATCATCACCACCCTTCACTTTGTATTGTGATAACCCACATTTGGGGCAATCGTGATTGTCTTCATGAACACCGGTGTACAATATGCAATCATTGGGGCATGCGTGTATCTTCTTATACTACATACCCATCGGACACAATACCTTCTTGGCCTCATAGTTAAGGTCAGGCAATGTGTTGTCCTCCGGAAGCAAGTCTTTCAACACTTCAAGCAATTCCGTGAAGCTTTTATCGGTCCAACCATTTCTCGCCTTCACACAAACCAATTTTAGCACCGCCGACAATCGTGTATGAGTAGTACACCCTGGATATAAAGGCTTATCCGCATCACCGCACAACCTATCATACACATGAGCTCGATGAAAAGATTCTTGTCCAATATCACGGATCATGTTCTCTACTCGATCATCCTCCATATCAACGTCAACGTCCTCACTTTGGGAGACACTTGCCGTACTACTCAACAATACATCACCATGCCATATCCATCTTGTATAACTAGAGCAAATCCCTTCACAAATCAAATGAGTACGTATATCCTTCACCGTACATTTCCTCGTATTCAAACACTTGACACAAGGACAACATAACATTCCATTACTATTAGGAACATTCCTTTGAGCAAATTCTATAAATTCTCTCACCCCCTTCAAATACTCAGCACTAGTGCGCTTACAAACCATTCAACTACGATCCATAACTAGATATGTTATGTAGATATACAAAACATATATCCAATATAAGGACAATACGGGAGATTGAAAACTAGTTTTTGAAGATTGGCAAGCACTGGTCACGGCGTAACGTGCCAACTGAACCAGACCCTCATTGGCAAACCTGATCACGGCCTAGCCGTGATGAGCATCACGGTCGTGACAGACCAACCAGCAGAGCAACATACATTCAAAACCAAAAATAGAGACATTCCAAACAACTCAAACTAACAGTTTCAAGTTTCAACTACTGAGACTACAGTTTCAACATACATTCAAAACCAAAAATAAAAAAATGTGCCCTAAAGACTCACCAGAAATAAGTGCTCGCGTGGTGGTGGGGAAGGGAGCTCGAGTGGTGGCCAACGTTCGATGTGGTTACTGAGAGCAGAGGGACAAGGAGAGTTAGTGAGCGGGAAGGGGTAAAAGAGAGATGTCAAGTTATTGCATGCAAAGAATGAGCGGGAAAGACAGAGTTAGGGGTTAAGAGTGTACCTCACGGTGGTGGCGAAGAAGCCCTCGCAGTGGTTGCGATGGAGATGAGCTCGTGATTAGGGCAGAATGCGAGTGAGAGTGAGAGTGAGAGTGAGAGTGAGAGTTGAGAGTGAGAGTGAGCATGATGAAAAGAGAAGAACAGAGACGTACAGAACGAAGTGTAGAAGGCGCGCGGGTGTAAACGTTATAATCAAAAACCAAAAATAAAACAACAGTTTATGTCAGTTGTCTTAAACAACTGACGTTAAAGTCATTGTGTAACGTCAGTTGTATTAAACAACTGACGTTAAATATTAATATTTTTTATTTAAAAACACTTTTAACGTCAGTTGTTTAATACAACTGACGTTAAAAGTGTTATGCAAAAATCATTCCTTTGACTGCTCTGCTACTTACCCATGACTACTGTGCCTTACCCGTGCACATTGTAACCTAATCCTCTTAATGAGCATTAAGTTTATAGATCAGTTTTCAAGAAAATCAGCTAGTCTCTCTTCTCTATATAAAGTACCATTCTTCTCAGATCGATCATGTCTGACCTCTTCTTTTCCTCTATATTTCGTGCGTTTTCTATTCCTTCACAAAATGACTATGAGACTTTTGTTATTTCTTCCTATACCTAGACTTAAAGGTCTCTGTCTTAATGGTCAAAAAACTTGAGGTTGAGTAAATCACGTAACATGGATGGTAAAGTTGAGTAAATCACGTAATGTGATTCCCTCACTTTATTTCATCTCAGTCATCCCTTTCACTCTGCTTTGGCTGCCAGTGACTGTGGATTCAAAATGATGCATCAAGGAATTCCAGTGAAGGAGGTGATGCAAAGATCCCTTTCACTTTGCTTTCGCAGCTAGTGACTGGATTCACGATGCATCATGGAATTCAAGTGAGGGAGGAGATGCATCCATTGGAATTTCTGAGGACAGGACTGAGAAGAAAATGATGTTGAAGCAGAAACTTTTTTATATTTTAGGGCTATGTTGCAGAAATTTTTTATCTTTTAATCATGTAATTGTAACTTATGAATCGTTTCAATGAGATACGATTCGATTATACATATATAACTTGTTTTATGTTAAGTGTTTATTTATCTTAATTTGCACAAGAATTTGTTTACTAATTCAAGCTAATTAATTAAGATTAAAAATAAACTTGTTTAAAAAAAATGTTTAGAAATAAACTGCACTATATATATGGATTGACCTGTGTTAAGAATGACAACAGGGCATTTCAGATAGGGATATAGGATTATTTACGTCAGCTATTTATTTAACTGAAGTAAAAATCACACTTTTAACGTCAGTTGTATAAAAAACTGACGTTAAAAATAAATATTTTTTTTAAAAAAAACACTTTTAACGTCAGTTGTATTAAACAACTGACGTTAAAAGTGTATAAGTTTTCATTCCTTTGACTACTCTGCTACTTACCCATGACTGCTGTGCTACTTACCCATGCACATTGTAACCTATAATCCTCTTTATGAGCATTAAGTTTATACTTAGACTTAAAGGTCTATTTCTTCCTATTCCTTCGTGCGTTTTCTACTCTGCACGTTTATAATATATGACTGCCAACTCCCAATGCGCCTTGGAACCTAATGCTCTTAATGATCAACTTAATTTTTTAGCAACTTACGACGCCTAGTAACTTCATCCCCTGCTCCTATAAATAGCTTCCTTCCTTCCTTTTATTTTTCTGCTTCACAATATGGCTCTGTCATGGAGATTAACTTCATCACTCTTTCTTCCTATTCCTAGACTCAAAGATCTTTGTCTTAATGATCAAACAACTTCTGAGGTTGTGTAAATCACATAACATGGGTGATAAGGTTGTGTAAATCACATAATGTGAGTTGCTCACATTATCATCCTTTCGGAGAATCGGCAGCTACAATTCCAAAACGTCAGCTTTGGAAGCAAGTGACTGTTCCAAGACCATTGCTGAAACAGATCGAGTGCACCCTTCACTCTGCTTTGGCTCCAAAGTGACTGTGGATTCATATGGAGCATCAAGGACTTCAATTAAGGGAGGAGATGCATCCATTGGAGTTTCTGAGGACAGGACTGAGAAGAAAATGATGTTGAAGCAGAAACTTTTTTATATTTTAGGGTTATGTTGCGGAAATTTTTTATCTTTTAATCATGTAATTGTAACTTATGAATCGCTTCAATGAGATACGATTTGATTATACATATAACTTGTTTTATGGTAAGTGTTTATTTATTTTAATTTGCACAAGAATTTGTTTACTAATTCAAGCTAATTAATTATCATTAAAAATAAACTTGTTTAAAAAAAAGGATTAGAAATAAACTGCACTATATGGAGTGATTTGCGTTAAGAGTGACAACAGGGAGATTATTTACGTCAGTTATTTATTTAACTGCCGTAAAAATCACACATTTAATGTCAGTCGTATAAACAATTGACGTTAAAAGTGTTAAAATCACTTTTAACGTCAGTTCTTTACACAACTGACGCAAATAGTGATTTTATATTTACAAAACTGTCATCGCCTCATTTTTAACGTCAAACATATGGTCAACTGACGTAAAACGTTCACGTATATTACATTACTTCCACTAGTGCAATCACATTTCTAGACTTGTTTTCTGTTTTCATTGAAATGGAAACAGAAAATGACCAAAGCAAACAGGTCCTTAAGTTTGAAATTTCAAATACAAGACCAAACATAGCCTTAGCACCAAATGAAGACAATGAAAATAAAACTAATCTACCGTTTTTAGGTCACACTGAACTTGCAGAGTGAATCTTTGCTCTTAGGCTTTATTGTCCCATGTAAAGCACAAGTCACTTATTTTTTTCAAGAAAAGTGTTAACAACACATTCATTTAAACATTTTTTTTAAGACATTCTTGTTTGTTAGATGAATTTTATATGGGACCTACTAAATTGAGCGAGTCCTTCAAAAAATTCATGACTCACATGAAATTCATCAAATGACAAAGAATGTATTAGAGAGAGTTTTGAAAATAATATGTAGGTAGGATCGTTCTTTTTTCAAAACACTCATGCTCGGTGCAAACCTTCTAGACACATTTTTTGAAAAATATTTTTTCGATTTCTTTCCACGTTCATGCTGTAATTTCTTTTCTTGTTATTGCAAAGAGCAAAATATAATTAATCTAGACATAAAAAACATAAAAGTAAGCTAAAATATACAGAAACAACTTCCAAGAACTCAAATAATCAACATCGGGACAATTTAAACAATGACAATTCATAATAAAAAAATTAGGAAAATGATCTTATGTCATCATAAATCTATTGACAAAAAAAAACATAAAATCATGAGATATATAAACTAAAACTCAAGGAAAAAAAATCAAATAAATCTAAAATTAAATCTTCTATTCTTTGTCAAATTATATTTCTGAGATTTAGACGTAATCGTTGTGAAATTAGATTCAACATCGACATTATTCTGCTCTGCTGAAAAAGAATCATTCATTAAGAATCTTCATATCATGAATAAGTTAGATGTATATAGGTAGAATTAATCACGAGAGTCTCAAAATCCTTACCACCAATATATATATAGCATATTATCAATTATGTCACATCACATGGAGGTACATGAATATTTTAGATTTGATTCTATTTATTTTATGTAAACAATCTTCCTAATTAGAATTTCTTTAAAACATTAATTATTTTGGTGTACAACGCACAAGGCAACTAATTTTCAAGTAAAAGAAACTAAAATGAGTTCACCAAAAAATAATATTTAAAATGATGCCACTCAATCAAGAGTAATAATATTTGGATATAAAAATGATATTCAATAACATATAAAAATATTATGTTTCATTTATTTATTGTTTTATTTTCTCATCATATATTTTATTACTCTTAAGACAATCATCAATTCTATAATATTTATACAAGATATTCAAAATATGTATCCAAATATTTTTTACTCCTAAATAAATGTGAGTATAAAGTATGATAAAAAAAAAATTCGTGAGTCTAAAATCAAAAGTGATCCTTATCCAATTTTTCTTGAGCCGCATACGTCCTCTCAAACCAAGAAGAGGATCACCTGCAGTTGAACTAAAAACTCCCCGGAGTGCAGTTGTGAATCTAATGGTTCAGAACTTGAGATACGTTTTAGTCAAAAAAAAAAACTTGAGATACGTTTTATAATTTTTGTTAATAAGTAAAATCAAATAAGAATTATTTGTGAGTTTGATAGGGGAAGAAAGAAAGAAATGGATGAGGGAAAGGAAGTAATTCTTTAAAATCTTTCAAAATTCTCTTTAGTTTTTTTTTAGTTCCATTCTTTTGTTAAAAAATTGATCTGATGTAAGAAGGAAAAATATCATTTCCTTCCTCATCTTTTTCTCTAAGCCTTCTCCTCATTCTCCTCAGACCGTTCAATTTCATTAAAGCACGTGTTTTGTGAGGAGAGTTCCGTGCTTGTTTGTGAGCCACTAAGCTCCAAATACGTGGCATGGGGTCCATATCACTGTTTTGGAATTTAGCGAAATTACAGCTGTACTCGTGTGTTATGCAGGGATTCGGATTGTCTGAGTTTAGTGGGGGGTGAAGGCACCGAGCCTTTCCCATTTTTTGGATCGTTGGATCAATCTATTGTTTCATAAGGTGCCATGTATCGAATTTTTTATTTTTTTAAAAAATGAAACTGGATTGTAAGAATTAGGAACACACAGGAAGAAACAAAACAAGGAACAACATTTCATCCTCTCCATCCGCCACGTCACTGTAGCCAACTGACCACTGCCATCAACTTTATTATTAAATACTAACATTAATATTAATATTGCCATAAAAAAATATCAGTGTTATAATTTTTTTTTTAAATTTATCTTACACGTTACGTTTTATCTATATATTAGTTCTTTTCGTCAATTTTGACCTAACATTATTAGTTTTAACCTTATGTGACTATCATGTTAGTCTGACATGTAACTTTTAATTTAACCCCATAAGAATGAAATTGTCGAAAATAACTCGTTTGAAAACAAAACGTAACGTGTAACACAAATTTTTTTAAAAAACCTTACATGACTTTTCTAACTATTTTGTCAATATGTCAATTCAAAATTGAGTTGTTATTTGAATATAAATTTTAGATATCATATATAATCTTGTATATGTTTATTTTTTTATCTCTCACTTATTTTTTATCATCTTTCTATACACACATCTTAAAATACATCATAAAAAAAAAAACAAAAAGAATACTATAAGATATCTCCAATTTTGTTTTCAAAAAACATCCACTTCAAAATTAGAGTGTTGGTTTGTCACGAGGGATAGCATGCATCTCCCTATAAATAAATAGTTGGATACTCTTTCTCATAATCATCGAGCTCAGCTCAACAAAGAGAACCAAAACACAACCCAAAATCATGGCTTCCAAAATACAATCACTGATACTTATTCTCTTGTCCCTCTTCACACTCTCCTCCGCCGTCAGGTCTTCACAGGAGTCCAAAGGTGGAATTGCCATCTACTGGGGCCAGAACAACGGCGATGGCACCTTAACCGCCACATGTGACACTAACAAGTACGAGATAGTGCTCCTGGCTTTCCTCGTTCAGTTCGGCTGCAACAGAGAAGTCAAATGGAACTTCGCAGGCCATTGTGGTGACTGGAGCCCTTGTACCAAACTTCAACCCGAAATAGAATACTGTCAGAGCAAAGGTATCAAAGTGTTCCTTTCCCTTGGAGGAGCCCATGTGGCAGCATATGACTATGGTCTTTGCTCGCCCCAGGATGCAAAGAATGTTGCCACTTACCTTTATAACAACTTTCTCAGTGGCCAATACGGTCCACTAGGAAGTGTTACCTTGGATGGCATCGATTTTGACATCGAAGTCACTGAACTATATTGGGATGATCTTGCTAGGGAACTTGACACTCTAAGACAGCCAAACAAGAAGTTTTACTTGTCTGCAGCACCTCAATGCCCCACTGAACCAAAAATCTACTACCTTGAAAAAGCCATCCAAACTCGCCTTTTCGATTACATCTTTATCCAGTTCTACAACAACCCTGTATGTTCATATTCAACTTCATCAGGCACTGGTCCATTGTTGAATTCATGGGACAAATGGACCTCTTTGGTTCCATCCAATAACACGCTATTCGTAGGACTGCCAGCAGCGCCTGATGCAGCTCCAAGTGGTGGTTATATACCACCTGAGGTGGTGAATTCTCAAGTGCTTCCGCATGTGAAGAAAGCATCTAACTACGGAGGAGTTATGCTGTGGGACAGATTCCGTGATGTTCAGCATGATTTTAGCGGTAATATTCTGTCCAATGTCTTGAAACCTGTGTTGCAGACTGTGACATCTGTTTCGGACGCAATATTTGAGTGTGTGTCGGCAGCGATGCGCCGCGTCTTGCCCAATGGTCTTTAGAATATGCGAAAGCAGATGCTGACTCGCTGCTATGCGTGTATGCAATAAGTCACTTATGCCCTTTGTGGTATATTTGTCAACCTCTGCTTTCCTTAGGTTATGTATAAATAACCAACGCAAATCCAAGCCTGCTCGACCTCATGTACTTTGTGGATTTCGTTATAAATAAAGGCTTTATTGCTCTCCTAAGAATCCAATGAGACCAGTTAATGAGTTTTTTATTTTTTTTTAAGTGACAAATTATCATTAATAAAGGATAGAGAAGGTGGTAGGAATATATATATATATATATATATATATATATATATATATATATATATATATCAAAATATAAATAGATCAGGTGTCTCAAGGGACACTGTATTATTTGCAAATATGAGAGGAGTAAATCTGAACATTTGAATCACACATGAATTATCAAGATTAGAAGAAAAAGTCATTTGACATTTTTAAGTGATCATATGACCATCAACTAACTTCTAATCCTCACCATTCATGTATGTTTCAATGGCTTAGATTTATTCCTCTTATTATCATAATAAAACACTCCTAGCTCTCACATATTATTTATATATATATATATATATATATATATATATATATATATATATATTATACGTGCATTTGTGTATTATATACTAGTAGAAGTACCCGTGCAACACACGGGTTATCTAATATGTATATCATTTGAAATTGAAATTTAACTTCAAATATTATAAGTATGGATATGATAGGATATCAATTGAGATTGAAAGTTAATTAAAATAAAATTTACAATATTATAAGTATGGATATGGTATATAGTAGATTGTAACTTGGAAGTAAAAGTTAATTATAGTTGGCATAGTATATCGTGCTTAAGTCAGCTGCTTAAAGTATTACATAGCCAAATAACAAAACATCATTCAAACTGAATAAGTCATTATTAGTTTTATAAATTTTAAACACCATCATAATTCAATAATTTTAACATATGAGGTGTAGTTTTAATAATGAAATAATTTTAACTTAGATTCTGTCAAATACTTCATCAAAATGTTAACAATGTTTTTCTCTTGACACAAAAATGTTAACAATGTTAGTGCTACCAAAATACCCTGTAAGCACATATGAGGTGTAGTTTTTTAATTCCTCTGTTTAAGGTCTGCTTTGTAATACCTACCGCACAAATACCAAGTTTTGTACTTAACAGTTTATGCAGACTGTCTAACCACATGGTCATGAAACATTTATGACCCAAAACTCTAATAATGGGCAACAAATACTATTAGGCTCAATGTATTTAATCTGTTAGTTAGTTAGTTAAGTCAGTTAGTTGGTTAGTTAGTTAGCCAATTCTGTTATGGTAGTTATTCTGTTATTTAGCTCTCTTACTCTCTTATGATATATATCAGTTGAGCTCTGCAGTTTGCAACTCACATTTCAAGCCTAATTCATTCTGATTCTTTACCATAGCCACTGATTCTAACAGTCTTAATATGGTATCAGTTGGAAAATTCCTCTTCCGCAAACTCTGAAAAATTCTGTTCATCTTTTCAGCCTTTCTTGTTGAAGTTCTTGTTTCTGTTTCTGTATCAAAGGCAAATGATGACGCCAATAATCCTCTTTTTCTTCATCCCTCTGATCATCCGGGGATTGTTCTTGTAACTTGACCCTTGATCGGTGATAATTTCAACTCATGGTACAAATCCATGGAGTTAGCCCTTAGTGCCAAAAACAAGCTTTGCTATGTCGATGGATCTTTCCCTCAACTTGATGGTAATGATTCTCAGCTCCTCATTTCTTGGAAAAGAAATGACAGTGTCATTCGTTCTTGGCTTCAATTCGGTATCCAAGGACATCATTCCTAGCATCATCAATGGTACATCTGCGGCTCTCATGTGGAGTGATCTCAAGAATCGTTTTCAAAGCAAAGCAATGGACCTCGCACCTACCAAGTCGAAGCAGTTGGGGAGCGTGTCTCAAGGTTCTCTCATCTTGTTACTCGATATTTCACCAAACTGAAATCTCTTTGGGATGAATTTCGAGGAATTCAAACCCGTATGCAATTGTGTTTGTGGTCTTTGCGAGGCCTCTACTTGAATTTCTTGAGCATGAATATGTTCTTATGTTTCTCGTGGGGCTTAATGATAGTTTTTCTCATGTTAGAGGTCAAATCTTGCTCATGGACCCTCAACCTCCAATTACTAAGGTTTTCTCCATGGTTCCGCAAGATGAGACACAAAGGGAATTAGGGATTTCTCTCCAAGAACCTTCCGGTTCTCAAGTGGCCTTTGCGGTGAAAGGTTCTCGGCCTAAAAGCAACAGAAATCTTACCCGGCAAGAAGGATAGACCCGTCTGTACTCATTGTGGTTTAATTGGACACACTTGTGGATCGATGCTACAAGGTTCATGGTTATCCACCTGGCTACAAAGTCAAGAATCCTAATCCTCGATCGTACATCGATTTCTGGACCTTCCGAGATTTCTTCCCCAAATCTTGGATTCACTACTCGATCAATGCAAGATGCTACTCTCCATGTTGTCGATCAGTTAGCACAAGCTGCAACTCCAAAGGCTGAACATCCCGCCATAGAATCAAACTCGGGTTTCATTCTTTTTCATTGTTTCAAACACCAAATCTGGTGTATCCTTTTCACACAATTCTTGGATTCTAGACTCAGGGGCTACTTGTCACATCACTTGTTTACTTGATCACTTCAATTCTTACAATAAAGTCTCTAATTCTTTTGTCACTTTGCCAAATAAAGAACTAGTTCCTGTCCATTCTGTTGGCTCAGTTATACTGCATCCTGAAATTACTTTGCACAATGTATTGTATATTCCATCTTTTAGTGTAAACCTCCTGTCTGTCAGTGCCTTGTTGACTTCTTCAAACACAACAATTATATTCCAATCTAATACTTTCTTTATGCAGGATCTCAACAAATTGAAGATGATTGGCAAGGGTGAATTACTACAAGGACTTTATGTCTACACATCTCACCCTTCCTCACCTACAATTTCTGATAGTTTGCATAAGAAGTGTACAACACACTCTACTTGTAAATCTGTTTTTAATTCAACTTGTAATTCTGTTTCTACTTCAAACAATGTTTCTGTCCACCATTTGTGGCATAGTAGATTAGGACACTTGTCAAATAAATGTTTACAGTTCATCAATAAAAGGTTCGATTTACACATTCCTGAATCTCAATTTACTCAAACTTGTTCTATCTGCCCTATGTCAAAACAGAAACGACTTCCTTTCCAGTCTCTTAATCACATGTCTAATTCAGCCTTTGAGCTTGTGCACTGTGATATCTGGGGGCCTTATCATGCTCCTACATATGATAACAAAAGATACTTTCTTACCATAGTGGATGATCATACCAGATTCACCTGGATATATATGTTACAATCTAAATCTGAGGCAACAACTTGTATCAAACAATTCTTTGCTTTAGTGGAAACACAATTCCACCTAGTCATAAAACAGATCAGAACAGACAATGCAAAGGAATTGGCCTTGACACAATTCTTGGCTGAAAAGGGCACTCTACATCAGTTTAGTTGTGTTGAAAGACCACAACAAAACTCTGTGGTTGAGAGAAGACACCAGCATCTCCTCAATGTGACTCGAGCACTTTATTTTCAAGCTAGGCTCCCCATTGTTTTTTGGGGAGAATGTCTGAAAACTGCTGTTTTCCTCATCAACAGAACACCAACACCACTCCTTAAGGAAAAATCCCCTTATGAAATGTTATTCCGAAAGGCTCCTAATTACTCCAACCTCAGATCATTTGGATGCCTTGCATATGCTTCAACACTGCATTCTAAAAGAAACAAGTTGACACCTCGGGCAATCCCCACTGTATTTGTTGGATACCCTACAGGATACAAGGGTTACAAGCTTTATGATCTCACTAGCAAGGCATTTCTCATTTCTAGAGATGTGGTTTTCCATGAGGAGTCATTCCCATTTCACACAATTTACCCCTCAACCAATACAGTAGATCTATTCCCTGATTTAGTCCTGCCCATGCCCATACCAGAAAACACCGTCAATCCAGATTTCCAGCCCAGTATCACACTAAATACCACACCTGAACCCGATACAGTCACCTTATTGCCTAGTTCCACACCACAAAGCCCTTTGCCTGATCATACTGTCCAACCTACCAGAAGATCAACTAAATCAACTAGACCACCTTCTTACCTGCAGCAATATGATTGTCACCATGTTGCTACTTACCCCATAACCAACCACTTATCTTATCATAAACTCTCTCCTACATATCATGCCTTCATTAACCAAGTTTCTAGTTTCTATGAACCTCAATTTTATCACCAAGCATCTAAACTTCCTGAGTGGAAACTAGCTATGACAGAGGAGCTTGCTGCAATGGAGGCTAATAACACATGGTCCCTTGTGCCCCTACCTCATGGCAAGCACACCATTGGATGTAGGTGGGTCTATAAAGTCAAGACCAAGCCCGATGGTTCTGTTGATAGGTTAAAGGCCAGATTAGTAGCCAAAGGCTACACACAACAAGCAGGTGTGGATTTTAAAGACACTTTCTCTCCAGTAGCTAAGCTGACCACTGTTAGAGTTCTACTTTCCCTTGCAGCCATCAAGAATTGGCATCTTCTGCAGCTTGATGTTAATAATGCATTCTTAAATGGAGATCTCTTTGAAGAAGTTTACATGGACTTGCCCTTGGGATACCAAGTTAAGGGGGAGGGTCTTGTGTGCAGATTGAATAAATCAATCTATGGTCTAAGACAAGCTTCACGCCAATGGTTCAACAAGTTTTCCACTTCCATTGTACAGTTGGGTTTCACACAGTCCAAATGTGATTACAGCCTCTTCACTACTTGGTTCGTGTAACACCTTTGTGGCTTTACTGGTTTATGTTGCTGATATTATCATAGCTGGGCCTAATAATTCTGCCATTCATGAAGTGCAAAAGACACTGCAGCGACTGTTCAAACTCAAAGTGTTGGGAAACTTGAAGTATTTTCTTGGGTTAGAAATTGCGAGATCAAAGCAAGGGATCTACTTATCTCAAAGAAAATACACTTTATCTCTTCTAGATGACACTGGTTTTTTGGATAGCAAACCTAACAATCTTCCTATGGATCCAAATCTAAAACTCAGTGCCTTAGATGGTGATCCACTACCTGATTCTGGCCAGTATCGAAGACTGATTGGAAGGCTCCTATATTTGACCATTTCGAGACCAGATACCAGCTTTGCTGTGAACAAGTTAAGCCAGTATATGTCAGCCCCCAGAACATCTCATCTAGATGCAGTACATCAATTGTTGAGGTATCTCAAGTCTGCTCCTGGCACAGGATTTTTATTTTCTGCAAAATCTGCATTATCCTTAAAAGCCTATGCAGATTCGGATTGGGGAAATTGCCCTGACACAAGAAGATCCACAACTGGTCAATGTATATTTTTAGGCGAATCCCTCATCTCTTGGAAGTCAAAGAAGCAGCATGTAGTGTCAAGATCCTCAGCAGAAGCCGAATATCGAGCACTTGCTAGTCTTTGCCGGTGAAGTGCATTGGTTAACCACCTTGTTAAAGGATTTTGACATCACAATTGGACCTACACTTCTATTCTGTGACAGTCAATCAGCAATTCATCTAGCCACCAATCCCATCTTCCATGAAAGGTCGAAACATATTGAAATTGACTGCCACTTCATACGGGAAAAGGTTCTAAATGGCATTATCAGATTGGTTCATGTCAAGTCTGCTCATCAACTTGCAGATCTTCTAACAAAGCCTGTGACAGCTCCCATCTTTGCTACTTTGATGTCCAAGTTGGGTATCAAGGATATATACCTTCCAACTTGAGGGGGAGTATTAGGCTCAATGTATTTAATCTGTTAGTTAGTTAGTTAAGTCAGTTAGTTGGTTAGTTAGTTAGCCAATTCTGTTATGGTAGTTATTCTGTTATTTAGCTCTCTTACTCTCTTATGATATATATCAGTTGAGCTTTGCAGTTTGCAACTCACATTTCAAGCCTAATTCATTCTGATTCTTTACCATAGCCACTGATTCTAACAGTCTTAATAAATACAACACTTGGTTATGCAGAAAAATCGAAGTCCTGAAAAAAAAAAAACCCAATTAAATAACAGTAAACTTAATAGCACTATTTTGCTATTTATATAAGTTTTCTACAACCATTAAACTAATAGAAGATAAAAAATAAAAAAAAACACTTCAAATTAAAAGCGGATAAGGCTTAACATAAGATCCAAGTTATACAAAAAAACACCACCAGTAGAAGCACTAATTCATTCTTATCCACCAAACTTTGAACTGCATTCATTCTTACACCCCACTTTGAAAAGCAAGGTCTTATCCACCAAACCATAAATTTCCTTAGGAACTGTTCATTGACCAGAACCTACACAATAAACAACGAATTTAGCTATGCTAATGAACTCAAAGAAAATAATGTATCAGACATTTCATAAAATGACCGTTGATAAATTTGTTCTGTCCGTAGTGGCAAAATGGGATAAAAAAATCAAATCCTTATGAATATTTTTTTGGTTTCCAATCCTTATAAATTTTCTAGTCTCAACGTTAGGACTTGTCTGTAACTTATTGAGAAATAGAACAATTGAAGTGTACACAAACTCACCTAAAGATCAAATCTACGGAATTTGGAGAAAAATGGAAATGCAAAAGTTTAAGCATATTAAGTCAACATTAAAAAAACAAAACCAAATTTCCATGTCAATAGGTCAATAATCCAATGGATCGTCGCTTTAAGCATAGGGGGTTAACCCCCTTTCTTTCATAACCTTCAACATTCACAACCTCTTCAACTGTCATTTCATCATGACAAAGAGAACTAATAAAAATGCCATAGGTCACAACGTTTGGCTCAACCATTTACCATTTTCCTTCAATCAGAAGACCCTTAGCAGAATATTGTAAGAAATCACATAAGAAGCACAACCCTCATGCATTGTATTTGAGATTAGTGAAGATGGTGGCCATTGATTGATCGTTGCTAGATGATGGTTAACTGGTTAATATATATGGTTGTGTTTGAGCCTTGAGGTTGCTTTTTTTTTTTCGATAGTTCAAAATTTTATTAATAGAATCCAACTCTAGTATCATAGTACTCACACTCCCAACCTTCTAGAAAGGATTGAGGAGCAAGTACCCTACCATATAAAACAAGGTACAATCAGTTACCTGGTACATCCAAAATCTAAAAATAAAGCAGAGTACACACCCTCTATAGACATAACGCCTCTATTTAAACATCCAGCCACCTGCTTTTACACCTTTCTATTTCAATGGAGTTCCTCTGGCTCCAAACACCCATAAAACTAAAGCCAATACAATAAATATAATCAAAACAAAACTAAAAAGTAGAGAATAAAAACTTCTAGTAGCTCCTCATAGCAGCATCTATCTCATTCCTCCACCCCAATCATTGCATCATAGTATACAAACAAAGATAAAAAAAAGTTACAATTGACAAAGATAAAATTAAGTAAATAACAGAGTTATTAGTTATCACTAGACTAGGACGAACTTGTCCCATACTGAAACTTTAAGGGATAACTATCGGGAAAAAAAATAGAGTTAAAGGGACAAAAATTAAAAAAAAAAAAGGCTTAATTACACATTTCGTTCCACGGCTTTTTTAATTGTGTGTTTTTGGTCCCTCAAAAATTTTAGTTGCATGTTTTGTCCCTCACCTTTTTCAATTATACGATTTCGGTCCCTCAAAAATTTTAATTGTACATTTCGTCCTTTAATTTGTAAAACTGTGCAAGATCAGTCCTTACTACATGTTGACTGGTCATGAATGGAATGATTGATTTTGCATAATATTACAAATTAGAGGGTTAAATATGTAATTAAATTTTTGAAGGATCAAAATCGTATAATTGAAAAAGTTGAGGGACGAAAATATAATTAAGTCATAAAAAACAAATAAAGTTATCAAGAACGTTGTGATAAAAAAGTGGTGCGAGAAAGAGAAGTCTCCTGTTGGTAACCAATGCTGGGTTAAAGTAGTTCTAAGGTCTAATTATTTGTGTTAGTGACCAGACTAGGCTTTATGGTGGGTTTTGTATTAGGAATTAAAATAAAGAGATTTAATTTAAATAAAAAGTAAAGTATTTAATGTATTAAGATTTAAAAAACTTCCTTAAAAAATATTTAAAAAAAACTATTTTTCATGTATAGAGAAAATAAAGATATTATTATGGAATATAATTTGCTAACGTATTTGAAAAATATGTTAAACTAAAATAATATAAAAATAAATAATACAATTAATTAGTGTGATTATAACATATATTAAATCAAAATAATATAATTACTTAAAAAATATATAAATGATTAATATAATTAAAGATAAAATATATAAAATATACTTAATTTATATGAAATCACGTGGCTTATATTTAAAAAGAAATGTCATAGGATGAAAAAGTAATAACTCAAGCTTTTAATATGCTACTTGTAAGATTATTACATTAGGTTGGTTCAAGTGGAATTAAGATAAGATTTCTTAAATAAGTTTTTAGGTTTAAGTTTTGTGAATGAAAAAAATAATAATTAGGAGACCTTATTATAGGTGGCAAGTTAGGTTCATCGATGGAGATTATCATTGTCAAATTGGTGAATATCTTGTACTTATGTTCATGATAAAAAAAACTTAAGAGAATACTAACTAGTATTTTAAGGACATTGATTAAAGATCTAAAAATAAAAATTTGATATTAAATTTTGATATATTTTATATTTTAAAAAATATCCTTAAAACACTTATTAGATACTCAAAAACTTAATATGCCGGTATTGATTTTAACTTTTTATCGTATACGTGTGCTTAAACAGATAAGGATGAATAAATTTATTTATTTTTTATTAGCACGCTTTTAGTGTGACAACTGACATGTACGGTACGGTATATTAAAAGAAAAATATTTTTCTCACTACTTTTCTTTTTCAGTAGAAGGTTGTGTAGGCATTATTTGTATCGATAACCTGTATCCATATGTATTGGTTTAGGACATTAATTAAGTAACATATAAAAGAAAAATTTTTATTGAAAAACTAAATTTAATATTTTCGATATGTTAAATATATATTTTTCGATACAAAATTTATATTATAATTTCTTAAACAATATCTTAAAAATTATTATTAACATTTTCCTTATATTAAATGTTTGAAATGGCACACTCATAATTTATGTTTGGCTAAAATACATTTTTATTCTTTATTTATTGATAAAAATTTATTTTGATTACTTATGTTTTAAAAGATTCATTTTGATTTTTATCTTTTAAAAAGGGTCATTCCGTCATATCTGTTATCGGATTCTGTTAATGAGCCATCAGAATCTAGGCATTTCATCTGAATCTGAGCATTCCTTATCAAAACTCATTTCTCTTCGTCTTATTTCTTCTAAAATCAAATTACACACTCATTCTTCTTAAAACCTCTTCCACTTTCTCTCTTCAGAAACCCCTTTTCACTCTGTACTTGTGGCAGATCTTAACAAACTTTTTTAGGGGAGCCAAATAATGTAACTAAAATATATTTTCCGTTCAAAGATGAAGTTGAAAGAATAAAGAAGGGTTGAGATGGAGATATTTGTGGCACATTCTTTGGGCTCTTTGAAGACCCACTTATGACACTTATCAGATGCAACCTTCCCCATTATCTTGTTCCCAAAACCGGACACCACCACCCAATCAGAGAGGAATTGTGCTTGTAAGTTGTGACTCTCTTTAACATGGTATAGAAAAATAAAAGAGAAACAGAGTTGGATTGGAAACCACAAACACGGTAAACACGTGTCCACTACCCACCCTTCTCCCTTCTCCATAATTATATAAGTGATGAAAGGACATTTTGAAGCATGCCGCTGCAATGTTTTTTTAGAAGAAGAATCAGTGTTGATGGAGGCTAGGTTTGTGATCGGAGAAGAGTGAAAAGGGATTTCTGATAAGATAAAAGAGAGGTGTTTTGAAAAGAATGAGTGTGTGTAATTTGATTTTAGAAAAAAAGAGATAAAAGGAAAGGGGTTTTGAGAAAAATGAGCGTGTATAATTTGATTTTAGAAAAAAAGAGAAGAAAAGAGACAAGGGGAAAGGGATTTTGAGAAGAATGAATGTGTGTAATTTGATTTTAGAAGAAAATAAATAAGGAGGAAAGAGTTTTGAGAAGAACGAATGTGTGTAATTTGATTTTAGAAAAAATGAGATGAATGGGAAATGTCCATATTCCGGCGAAATGCCCAGATTTTAGTGGGTTTCCGATGAGTCATTAACGGAATCCGGTAACAGATCTGGTGGAAGGATCATTTTGAGTAACATTTGAAAGATAAATGATCAAAATAAATCTTTTAAAAGATAAAGGACCAAAATAAATTTTCACCAATAAATAAAGGGCAAAAAAGATATTTTATCCTTTATATTTCTTAACTTAACCAATTAAATTAACTTAAGAAGACTTCTCTTTCTCTACAGATGTTGTATGGGACGGAGTGTTGGGCGGTAAAAAATCAACACGAGAGTAAAATCAATGTAGTAGAGATGAGAATGTTGCGCTGGATGAGCGGAAAAACTAGACGTGATAGGATTAGGAATGATAGCATTAGAGAGAGAGTTGGGGTAGCACCTATTGTAGAAAAGATGGTTGAATCTCGACTTAGGTGGTTTGGGCATGTATGGAGGAGACCTTTAGATTCTGTAGTAAGGAGAGTGGACCAAGTGGAAGGCAATCCAATAGCTAGAGGCAGAGGTAGGCCAAGAAAAAACTATAGGAGAAACTATTAAGAAATATTTGGAGGTCAATGATTTAACTATTAACATGATTTATGATAGAACATTATGGCGTCGTATGATCCATGTAGCCGACCCCACCTAGTGGGATAAGGCTTGGTTGTTGTTGTTGTTGTTGTTCTTTTTTATCAAATCGTTTTTTACAATCAAATTATAATCATTTATTATTGATCTATTTTAATTTTAAAAGAAAATAATATAATCAATATTGTAAAATAATTGTGAAAAATATATAAAAAAGGAATTAATTGGTAAGTATTACCAGCATAAATTATTTTTACACAATCAATAAGAAATTATCATATAAGTTAAAATGTTTAACTCTTACCATAACTATCTTAAAAGTCATTCATGCAATGAATTCTAATTGATTGACATTGTACAAAACTTTACATTGTCATTACATAGAAATTAAACTAAAAAAAACACAAGAAATTCAATATGGTTATGCGTTAATGCTTTGTTTGTTAGAGTAAAAAATGGGAAGAGAGAAATAAGAAGAGAGAAAAGGAGGAGAAATTGTATTTTTCTCTTGTTTGGTAGATGAGAGAAATAGGGAATAAAGAATAAAATTGATGGGACTCACCTTGATTTTTTCTCTCTCACCAAGTGAGAAGAAAATGCAATAGGGAGAGAATGTTTCATCTAAAATGACTTTCATACAATTCTTTTTGGGTTCTCATTCAATTATTTAATAAATTTAAATAAACAGAACTAAAATAATCATTTGTTAAATTAAATTAAATTAAATTGAAATTAATAAAATAATTATATTAAACAGATAAATTTCATTAGTTAAAATAACTTAAATCAATTAAATTATTTTAAATTATTTTATTATTTAAATTTATTTAATTAATAAAATTAAAATATTTGTATATTGATTTTTTAGTTAAGGAACTTTTTGTCTTTTTAGAAATAATTATATTTATCTCTTTTCACTTTCTATCCAACCAAACAAAATGAAGAGAGAGAACACACTTCTTTCTCCTCTATTTCTCTCATATTTCTCTTATACCCAAACAACATATTAAATATACTCTATTTCTCATATTTTTTTTCTCTTCCCATACTCTTTCTCACATATTTCTTTCTCCTCCTTTTCTTTTCACAACCAAACAAAATATAAGCATACATCCGGAGGGTACAAATCCCGTGTCTCAAATATATGTCTCACTTTCTATCCATGAATAAAAAAAATATATCATATAATTTTCTTTTTTAATTAAAAAATTTAAAAATGAAAAAATATGTATATTTCTCGTGAGATATGATTTGGCACGAGATCTGGGGACGGGGACTACAATAATTAGGCTTTTTGATCAAAATAGATTTCTTTTAGAAACTATTTATCAATAGGAGGTCCTTTTAGATACATGGCATATTTTTTTTTTTTCACTCTGATGGATCAAAGGCGTCAGTCAGACTGATGCCTACCAGGGTCAAAGGCACTAGTCTGACTGGCGCCTACCAGTATTAAAAAAAAAGACAATTAATAGCAATAACATGAGGCATAAAAAATAGCAATAATAATTTATGCCAATAAATATTCATCAATTGTTACAGTAGTAAAACAAAATTTTACCTTGTAAGAATTAAAATAAAGCTACCAACAATTTTAAAGAAACACTGCTAAAAAAAAATTATACTATAAGTACAGGGAGTAACGATGACATTACATATTCATCAATTATATTGTAATAATGGATGAATATTCATTAGTGTAAATTGTTATTGCTATTATTTTTTTATGCCTCTTATGATATTATTTGCTACTTGTTATTAGGGGATTTTTTTTATTGCCTCTTGTTGTTTTAAATAGATACTTTATCATTAATATAGTCGTTACTCCTTATACTTATAGTATAATTTTTTTTTGTAGCAGTGTTCCTTTAAAATTGCACGTAACTTTCTTTTAATTCTTACAAGGTAAAATTTTGTTTTACTACTATAGTAATTGATGAATATTTATTGATGTAAATTGTTATTGCTATTATTTTTTTATGTCTCTTGTGATATTATTTGATACTTATTATTAGGGGATTTTTTTTATTGCCTCTTGTTGTTTTAAATAGATACTTTATTATTAATGTCGTCGTTACTCCTTGTACTTATAGTATAATTTTTTTTGTAGCAATGTTCCTTTAAAATTGCATGTAACTTTCTTTTAATTCTTACAAGGTAAAATTTTGTTTTACTACTATAATAATTGATAAATATTTATTGGTGTAAATTTTTATTGCTATTATTTTTTTTATAACTCTTGTGATATTATTTGCTACTTGTTATTAGGGGATTTTTTTTATTGTCTCTTGTTGTTTTAAATAGATACTTTATCATTAATGTCATCGTTACTCCATGTACTTATAATATAATTTTTTTATAGCTGTGTTCCTTTAAAATTGCTGGTAACTTTATTTTAATTCTTATAAGGTAAAATTTTGTTTTACTACTGTAATAATTGATGAATATTTATTGGTGTAAATTATTATTGCTGTTATTTTTTAAGCCTCTTGTTATTGCTATTAATTGTCTTTTTTTTAATAATGGTAGGTGTCAGTCAGACTGGTGCCTTTGACCCGTCAGAGTGGAAAAAAATAAAATATGTCACGTATCCAAAAAAACCCCTTATTGATAAATAGTTTCAGAATAATCATAAACCGATAAATAATTAAAAGAACCCGTTTTAGTAAAAGTCCAATATTTACCTTTCCGTACATTTTGTAAGTTTGTGTTGGTTTTTCTTTGTCGTATTAATGAGTCCCTTCAATTATTTGTACGACAAAGGTGTGTTTTTTAGAGTTATACGAACGAATAAGTTAAATATTGAAAATATGCATTCCGAATACCCAAAAAACAAATAGACATTCCATTCTTATCTTCATGATTTTTTTTAGAGAATCTTCATCATTATTTAAACCAAAGGTTTAGGGAAACGATTAAGGAGATATGTTTTAATTATTCGAGTTTGATGTGAGGGATGCCCATTTTATAGGTGTTTTTTTTTTTGACGGGATTTTATAGGCGTTATTGTTCTATAAGATAAATGATAAAAATATAAGAAAATATAACTCAAAAACTTCATATTTATCGCAACATGTTATGTGAAAATATCAAAACAAAACTCTTCAAATTTGTCTAAACGATAATAAATCTGAAATATTTAAATAAACTTATTGAGCAAATTAAATTACTCAATAAAGAAAATTAAGTCTAAATGAGAGCATCCGTGCATATGTGCAGGAGACCTCCGAATGAAACTTGATGTTATATCATAAACCATCGTCTGGGTGGTGTTGGGCAACTGCTCGTCCCTTTTCTTACTAGTAATGTTTGTTGAACACAAAATGAGGATATCAAAATGGTGTTCCTTTTGTTTTATTGTTGATATTCTTGAAATACGTGTATATAAAGATGATAAAAATAAGTGAGAGATAGAAACAAAAATATACGATATCACATACGATATCTAAATTTTGTGTTCAAATAACACAACTCTTTTCTTATCAACCCATATGTTGCTATTTGCCCTCCGTCTTCCCCTTTCATAGTCCCCAATGGGACACCCCTAGGGCAAGTTCTATCATCCTGTGTGTATTGACCGAAAATATAAGGTCGAGGACTTGTTAATAAACTGGACTAACCGAGCTTTCTCTTATAAATGGGTCTTAATCCGAACTCCTTCAAAGCCGAGGACTCGTTAATACACTTGTCAACCGAGCATAAATACTCGGACCTATCACATAATAAGACCGTAGAGGAAGACACCACGGTCCCATGCAGTCCAGTC
The DNA here is from genome assembly GCA_030762895.1 of Sophora flavescens. Classification (NCBI taxonomy): domain Eukaryota; kingdom Viridiplantae; phylum Streptophyta; class Magnoliopsida; order Fabales; family Fabaceae; genus Sophora; species Sophora flavescens. The sequence continues at coordinate 148,017,310 of CM061067.1, forward strand.
ACACCTGACTGAGCCTGACTGAGTCAAACATCTCGCCGGTCCAAACATCCCTCCGAATAACTCGGAGCCTTATCCTTAACTTTATCTAGTTATGATAACAATCCGATCCTAACAAATAGGATCTCAATAACAGTCCAAGTCAAACTGTTATACCAAAACATCTCTATAAATAGGGGTCCAACCCACTCACTCAGAACTACGTTTGCTTTGATTCCCATTTGGATACGTAGGAGCAGAATTCCGATTCTGTCAAGCTATTCCAAAAACACTCCCACAAGAATTTCTCCGGACGAGTATCTTTCACTTGAGATATTTGGACGGAACATTTGGCGTCGTTTGTGGGAATTGAAGCAAAATTTTCCCATACCACAAACAATGGTGAGGACAAGGAGCGGGAACTGTAGGAGAGAGGGGCCAGAGAATGCCAACAATGGGGATAATGGATAACGATCCATAAACCCAGCGATGACGACCAACAATCCCATTATTCAAGAACTTCTCGCACAAGTGGCAATGCTGAGAAGGGAGAATGAGGAGATTCGTTGGCAGAACAGCCGTCGTGAACGAGAACAAAGCAGAGAAAGGTCTGCCTCTTCTCCTCATGAGAGAGAGCGCCGGACAGCTGAGAATGAAGGATCCAGAAACACGCGCAGAGAAGAAGGAATCCCACAACCCCGTGTTTCTCACCATGTTGACCGAAGAGGCGAGGAGGAATTTCCTAGGCAGGTGTTGTGACTCCGGCAAGTGTACCGGGTCGTCGCAAGTAATAAAATAAACACGGTAAGTAATTACCGAGGTCGAACTCAGGGATTGGGCTACCAATTCGACTAATCCGCGGGAAATCGGATACGATCGGTCAAGTTACAGAAGGTGGTTGAGAGAGAGAAGAGAGAATGGAATCGAAATTCAATTAACAAGTCTAAATAAACTAATTAACTAAAAATCAGAAAACTAAAATGTCCAAGGTCACAAATCCACCTACCCAACATGTACACCCAAGTGATGATGAATTCCTCCCTAAGTTCAATTGCAATGTCAACCGGGACCCCTAAATTCTCCTAAATCCACTCTCGTGCTCATTAGGACGTATTCGACGATTGGATTAATTACTTACTAGGTCTCATAATCCTAATCTCGAATTCTGTTAATTCATGTTCCCTATAAGGTCGCACCGATCTCCTACTCACTCGTGCAATATTCGATCGATGATCCTAATTCAAGTTCTAAACGTGAATCGCTGACTAAGCCTCATCAACGTTAACAAGTCAATCACGCAACACATATGATTAACACAATCAAATCGGAATTAGAAAACATTTATGATCCCGATTCAAGTTCTCAAACGCGAATCGTCGTTAGGCCTCAAACACGTTTAAGCGATTAATCACGCAAAACATATGATCAAACATTCAAATCAGAATCGGAAAACAAGAATTGAATTAAAGGAGAAAGACATACATCATATCGGATTTACATCGCCATGGGTGGCTTCATCGTTCCCTCGGACGACGGGGATTAGTGCCTCATGCTCATAGACAAACACTCGGACATAATCACCATCGTAAAATAAAAAGAAACCAGAAAAGGAGACGCAGCTCCAAGGAGAAATAAGGATTCGTGAACTCACGCCCCTAACCTAAGTGGAAAACTGGATCCCCAATCGATCCGCAATGACCTTTAAATAGGATTCCCGATCTGCGCTCGTTCAGGGGCGGCAGAGACTTTCGCGAGGCGAGAATTAAAATTGGCGCGCTTTCAATTTGAACTCTCGCGAGGCGAAAGTGTGTTCGTGGGCGAGTCTTCAATTTCAGTGTGTGACCTTCATCACGGCCGGGCCGTGATGGCCTCCGACTTCCAAGTCTTCATTCTCTCGCGAGGCGAGATATCTCTCGGGGCGAGTCTTCAAACCTCAAACTGTTCACTGGGCGTGGTCTTCATTACGGCTTGGCCGTGATGGTCTCTCGTCTTGCAGTGTCTTCATGATTCGCGGGCGAGAAGAGTCTCGCGTGGCGAGACAGAAATGTTGACTTTTGTTGCTTTGTTGACCTTGGTCTCGCGAGGCGAGAATACACTGCTTGGGCGAGTGTCTCCGCACTTGCAATTTCCACTGCGCCGACTTTCCTTGACTCCCGGAGCTTCACTTATTTAATCTGAAACAACAAAAGCACCCACAAGCGTAATTCTATTCAGAATAACCTAAAAACTACACAAAAGACGCAAAACGAGTCAAAGTCCAACTTAGGAAAAAAACAAGGCAAATTTGGGCGAAAACGAGAGTGAACTCGAATAACTTGGCACATAAACCTTAGTTCATCTAGTCATAAAACTAGATAAGCCAGAGGCTTATCAGCAGGCCCCTGAACTTTCACTTCAGGCAAATAGGCCTAATGAAAGGACCGGCGCGCGGAGGCCGAGACATCCCTTCACCGACGCCATCATGGAGGTTCCTCTACCAGCCAACTACAAACCAATAAATATTGACAGGTATGATGGCACCTTGGACCCGGAACGTCATTTAGATGCTTTCACTACTCAAATATATCTCTTTACCGACGATGATGATGTCATGTGTAAAGTCTTCCCTACTACTTTGAAAGATGCTGCGTTAAGCTGGTATACTCAGCTACCGCCAGCATCAGTTGACTCCTTTGACACGTTTATGACTAAATTCAATGCTCAGTTTGCCACGAGCCGAGCTCATCAAAAAGCCTCGGCCTCGTTGGTAAATTTTAAGCAAGAAAAAAACGAGTCTCTGCGTGATTTTATGGCCAGGTTCAGCAAAGAGACTGTTTTGATCCGGAATCTTAGTGCCGATGTCGCACTACATACTATCTTGACCGGATTACAGCCTAGCCCATTCGCTAGACACCTAGCTCGGAAGCCTCCATCCAATATGGATGAGTTGAGGAGAAAAGCTGCCAGATTCATTAATATGGAGGAAATAGAAAAGTCTAAGAAAAGATAAAGAACCGATGATTCAGATAGACGAGAAGGGAGAGAGAAGAGGAGGGCTGGAGGTGACAAGCATAAATTCAAAAACACATCTGAGCATTTACATAGGGGGCCAAAGTATGAGCACTATACCCCCCTCAACACCAATCAAGCTCGGGTATTTGAGGAAGCTTACAACGCAGAACTTTTGCAGCTCCCCAACCGTGGCCACACGCCCCAGAATGCTGATCGACAGAAGCATTGTCGGTACCATCGTAACTACGGGCATACCACCGAGGAGTGCTGGGTCCTGCGTGACAAGATTGAAGAGTTAGTGCAAGCTGGTCATCTGAATAATTTCGTTTGGAGAAATCACAACAATGGTGAAGGGTGTGGCAGAGGTAGAAGAAGAGGAGGTGGCCAAAGCCCCGGAAGGGGCGGCGGTCGGCAAAATAATGAAAGAGAAGAAAATAGGGAAGATCAGAATGAAAAGAGGGAGGAGGATAATACTGTCCGAGGTGTAATAAACACTATTTCAGGTGGATTTGCGGGAGGAGGCACAACGAGTTCAGCTCGGAGAAAACACCTGCGGGCTATTCGGGATGTAAACTCGGTAGCTGGCAAACCCCCGAGGATTTCCCCACCGATTATTTTCTCCGATGAAGACTTCTTGGGTGTGGATCCTAATCAGGACGACCCAATGATAATCACAGTGCAATTGGCCAACTTCTCGATCAAGAGAACTCTCGTCGACCAGGGGAGCTCGACTGATATCCTATACTATTCAACATTTCAGAAGCTCGGGATCCCAGAAAAATCTATTCAGCCATACGACAGTAAACTCGTCGGCTTTGCTGGGGAACAGGTGGATACCCGAGGATACATATACCTCTTAACTACTTTTGAAGATAGCAAAACATCCAAAACTATTCTGGTCAGGTACGTGTTGGTTAATGCAGTAACATCGTACAATATCTTGATCGGAAGACCATCTTTGAACGAGCTGGGAGTCGTGGTTTCTACCCCCCACCTTACTATGAAGTTTCCTTCCAACTCGGGAGACATAATTGCTATCCGGGCTGATCAAAAAATGGCCAGACAATGCTATGCCGATAGTTTGCGTGTAAGCAAACTCAAACCTACACCTGCAGAAACACTAGACAGAGGAAAAGACAAGTCTGTAAATTCAGTTAGTTCTGTTGAACTAGACCCGATGATTGACATGAAAGAACAACGGCCACAACCCATTGAGGAGTTGGAGAAGTTCCAGCTTGGATCACAGCCCGATCAGTGCACTAAGCTAGGCAGTCAACTTGAGCCGAATTTAAAAAAGAAAATAAAGGAAGTACTCCGCAGCAACACCGATTTGTTCGCCTGGACAACATCAGACATGCCGGGGATTGACCCCGATTTCTTATGCCACAAACTGGCAACCTGTCCTGAGGCAAAACCGGTAGCTCAGAGGAAAAGGAGACTTGGTGAGGAAAGGAGAAAAGTGGTGGAAGAAGAAACAGCAAAGTTGGTTAAAGCCAACTTTATTCGAGAAAAAGAATACACTACTTGGATGGCCAACGTGGTTCTGGTTAAAAAAGCAAATGGCAAGTGACGCATGTGCACCGATTATACAGACTTGAACAAGGCCTACCCAAAGGACTCTTAGCCTTTACCAAGTATTGACAGGTTGGTGGATGGTGCTTCCGGGTACAGAATTTTGAGCTTCTTGGATGCATACTCGGGGTACAATCAGATACGAATGTATCCCCCATACGAAGAGAAAACAACTTTTATAACCGAAGGCTCAAACTATTGTTACCGGGTAATGCCATTCGGATTGAAAAATGCTGGGGCAACCTATCAAAGGCTCATGGACAAAGTGTTTGAAAAACAGATCGGGAGGAATATGGAGGTTTATGTGGATGATATAGTCGTAAAATCCGATGAGCACAACAACCACCCGAGAGATTTGGAGGAAATTTTTCGGCAGTTGAGAAAGTACAATATGAGACTGAATCCAGAAAATGTGTTTTTGGTGTCCAAGGTGGAAAATTCCTCGGTTTTATGTTGACACACCGGGGAATCGAGGACAATCCTGACAAATTCCGAGCTATGATTGAGATGCGAAGCCCACAAAATGTTAAAGAAGTGCAACGACTTGCAGGGCGGCTGGCATCATTATCTCGGTTTCTCCCCAGATCTGCAGAGAAAGCTCGACCTTTCTTTAGATTATTGAAGAGGCCTCAAACCTTTGCGTGGACTGAGGAATGCGAGAAAGCCTTTGTCGACTTCAAGACCTTTTTGTCTTCACCGCTAATATTAACTCGACCTATCCCAGGGAAAGAGTTATATTTATACCTGTCAGCCACCGAATACGCCATCAGTGCGGTCATTGTGCAAGAAGTAGAGAAAACGCAAATGCCGATGTATTTCATCAGCAGAGTCCTTCATGACGCCGAAACCCGGTATCAAGTCATAGAAAAACTAGTTTTGGCTCTGGTAACTGCAGCTCGGCGATTGCGTCCATATTTCCAGAGTCACCAGGTGATTGTCAAAACTGATCACCCTATTAAGCAGATTCTCAAAAATCCCGAGTTGGCAGGCCGCATGATTGCTTGGTCGGTGGAGTTATCCGAGTTTGGCCTCAAGTACGAGTTGAGAGGTCCTCTGAAAGCTCAATGTATCACCGAATTCGTAGCCGAGCTCAATCCACTGCCGATTACTAAAGATTTATGGTGGAATTTGTATGTGGATGGATCCTCGAACGTCAAAGGCAGTGGAACTGGGGTAATACTGGAGGGTCCGGGAGAGCTAATCCTAGAGCAATCATTAAAGTTTGAGTTCAAAACCTCAAACAACCAAGCTGAATACGAAGCCTTGATATCAGGGTTAATGCTGGCTAGGGAAATGGGAGCGAAAGCTGTTAGATGCAGAAGTGATTCACAGCTGGTCACAGGACAAATCTCTAGAGAGTACCAAACAAAAGAGTCTCAACTTACCAGGTATTTATGTATAGTAAACCAGTTAATTTCCAATTTTGAGAAATTTACTATTGAACACATTCCCAGAGAAGAAAATACTCGGGCCGATCTGCTGTCCAAATTGACCAGCACGAAGAGGCCAGGCCAGCATAAAACAGTTATTCAGGAAACTCTTAATGAACCGAGTATTACACTAGGAGAAGTGATGGCCAATGAATCAGCTGACCGAGAATGGATGACCCCCATATGGGAATATTTATCCTCAGATACTCTGCCCCCAGATCACGCCGAGGCCAGAAAGATCAGGCTCAGAGCAAGTCATTTTGCTATTATTTCCGGAGAGTTGTATAAAAGGGGATTCTCGGTACTGATTTTAAAGTGTCTGACCAAAGCCCAGTCAAAATATGTAATGGAAGAGGTTCACAGAGGAATCTGTGGTTTTCACTGCGGGGGCAGATCAATGGCCTCCAAGGTAGTCCGAGCAAGGTACTATTGGCCTACCATCCGAGCAGATTGCATCGAGTGGACGAGACAATGTGATGAATGTCAAAGATTTGCCAATGTAAGTCGTACCCCGCCCGAAGAACTTCACACATTAAACTCGCCTTGGCCCTTTGCTATGTGGGGGATGGATATACTTGGACCATTCCCCATAGCCAAAGGTCAAGTCAAATTTCTCTTGGCAGCGGTGGACTACTTTACAAAATGGATTGAAGCAGAACCTTTGGCGAAAATTACTGCCGAGAAGGTACAAAAGTTTGTGTGGAAAAACCTCATCTACAGGAACGAAATTCCCTTCACAATTGTCACTAATAAAGGAAGGCAGTTTATAGATAAGACATTGCGAGAATTCTATGTCAATCTCGGTGTTAAACACCACGTCACATCGGTGGAACATCCCCAAACCAATGGGCAAGCCGAGGCGGCCAACAAAGTCATTCTAGGAGAGCTGAAGAAGAGAGTGGGAAAAGCCAAAGGAGCTTGGGCAGAAGAGTTGCCGAGTATTCTTTGGGCCTACCATTGCATGCCACAGCCCACTACTCAAGAAACACCCTTCAGGCTGACATACGTAACAGACGCCATGATCCCAGTTGAGGTGGGTGAGCCGTCTTTTCGGCGAATGCAACATGAGCAGAGTGAGAATGAAAGCAACTTAAGGGTCGAACTTAACTTGGTGGAGGAGATCAGAGAGGAGGTTAAAATCAGGGAGGAAGCCTGCAAACGAAGAGCTACTCGAAGGTATAATTCAAAGCTGAAACCGAGGAGTTTCGTGCGTGGAGACTTGGTGCTAAGAATGAAAGGAGAAGCAAGAAGAGATCATACGGAGGGCAAGCTAGCAGCAAATTGGGGAGGGCCATTCCGAGTGGTAGAAAACTTGGGAAACAGAGCATATAGGTTAGAAGAATTGTCAGGGAAGCCTATCCCGAGAACTTGGAATGCTTCCCATTTGAAATTTTATTACAGTTGATGTATATAGTTAGGTGATGTACTCTTTTTCCTACCTCGGTATTTTATCCCAAAAAGGGTTTTGACCGAGAAGGTTTTAACGAGGCACACCGCAGACTTTCTTTTCTATCCAATAAAAGAAGTTATTATGAACATTGGTCTCTTTTCTTATTTTGCCGATGTATTTATTCTGCGAACATTAAATTGTTAAGGCCGAGTTCGAGCCATTAAATTGTTAAGGCCAAGTTTGGGCCTAAAGGCCGAGTTCGAGCCATTAAATTGTTAAGGCCAAGTTTGAGCCTAAAGGCCGAGTTCGAGCCATTTAAATTATTAAGGCTGAGTACGAGCCATTAAATTTTTAAGGCCAAGTTTGAGCCTGAAGGCCGAGTTCGAGCCATTTAAATTATTAAAGCCGAGTACGAGCCATTAAATTGTTAAGGCCAAGTTTGAGCCTAAAAGCCGAGTTCAAGCCATTTAAATTATTAAAGCCGAGTTCGAGCCTAAAGGCACAGTTCGAGCCTTGAAATTGTTAAGAGAAATCAAATACAAGCATCAATTAAAAAAGAACAAAGTTCGAATCTAAAGGCCAAATATGAGCCATGATTTTATTATGGAAATCGAGTACAGTGCTGAGACTTTCTCTCAATCTCTGTCAATTCTCGGTTACAGAAACGGTCCAGAGCAGCAGCTCGGAGACAGTAGACTGAGAGGGCCTCCATGCTAGACCGAGCCCCATGTTGCTTGATTAAGCGGAGATCGGCAGGCTTCAGGAAATTCGAGTCAAAAGAAGGGAAGGGATTGAAGTTTTCGCCCCAGAGAGACGAGGTTCCTGCTTTCAGAGAAGTGTTATACCACTTCACCTCGGTAGAAGGAGGAAGTTGCTCCTCTCGCCCCGTAGTTCCTGTCTCATGAGTGGTAGGACGTGGGGGACTCGAGCGAGGAGGGGAAGAATCTCCGGTGTCAATTACCATCTCTACCCTTTTTATTTTATGAGGGGCGGATGATGAGGCCCCCTTAGCAGTGGCCATAGCTGCGGCCGGAGGAATTCTTTTCTTTTTCTTCTCGGTCGCTGAGGGACCCTGGCCCTCTTTCGCGGCAGATTTCAAAAGCTTAGAGAAGTCGAATTTGCCCATGATAACTGTCGAAAAGAAAAGCTGTTAGTACGAGAACACATACAAAAAAGATTTAAAAACTAAAAAGCCGAACACTTACTTTTAAAATCGGCTTTCGGAGTGGATGAAAATGGGAGTTTCAGAAGACGCCCACAATGGAGAGACCGAGGAAGTTTTTCTAAGATATCTATATCCCGTTTATCCTCGGCAGGAAGGGATTCGTATTCAAAATCAACGAATTTGGTATGGGATGATTGCCAGTACAAAGGAAACCTGGCACATCCGTCTTCATCAAAAAAGAAGGAAAGGTGAGAGCCCGAGGGGTGAACTCGGAAGAAGCCGACTTTGAAGTCTTTATACGACGATGTGTATAAACTAATCAACCCTCTTCGGTTCAGCCCATTGAGGGAAATCCACCCAGTTTTATCACCAAATCTGGTTTGGTAAAAGTACAGAAATTTGGGAGTAGTGGGCTTCATCCCGATGTATTTACACAGAATTTGAAAGGATTTTAGAAAAGCCCAACTGTTGGGATGAAGCTGAGTAGGTGCGACATTCATGGTTCTTAGAACGTCACACTCAAACTCAGTGAAGGGAAGAGACACGTGCAGCTGAGAAAATAGTGTTTTATACATATATGTAAAAGGGGGCTCAGAAGGATGAGCCTTGAGGAAAACATACTTGGTACTCGAGCATGGAGAACAAATAAACTCGGATTCGTCTCTGGACACCGAGATAGTAATCTGGGACCGAAGACGAGCAATTGAATCTGAAGATTGATAGTTGGAAAAATAAACCCCAACTTCGCCCTTAACCCAGGTGTACCCAGGGAGGGTAATATCGAGAACAGGGTCTTTTGGAACCCTTTGGCGTCGTTTGCGTGCGGCAGGTTTGGAAATTTTGGGGGAGGGAGAACCAGACCTAGAAGAATCAGAAGAACCCGACCCAGAAGAAGACGACCCGGAGGGGGACGACCTTACCTAACCGACGTCTAGTTCCTGTGAAGGAACAGAAGAAGTGGAAGGAGAACCCCCAATGGGGGAAACCTCGCGCTCCACCAGAGGTGAAGTGTTCGACTCAGTGGACTCGGATGAACTCATGACCAGAACCCAGAAATAAACTTAGAAATATGAAAGAAGGAAGAAGGCTGGGCGTACCTGGAGAGCGAAAGGCAGAAAAACAAGTGCAGAAACTTGAAAGACAGAGCGGAGGAAGGTAGTGGGCAAGGGGGAATAAGGTGGAGTTAGAGGAGATATTTATAGCTGCTACGGTTGATGATGAGATATGATCAACGGTCCGCATTCCTTAAAATAAAAAAGGAAAATGGGCGCGACTTTTAATTTTCCCCCTCATTAGATGAGCGCGGAACTCTAGGGTTACTCACCCATAACGTGCAGCAGAAGATTGAAGGGAAATGATAACCTTCTCTGACAGGAGGAAAATTCAGTTGAAATGACGGTTTGAAACATGGAAGGAAGAAAGTCCAGCAGTCGAAGCATAAGCTCGGTTTGATACTTGTCAGCTCTTTCGCTTATTGAAGCTCGGAGCTCGGGGGGCTTGTGTACTGACTGAAAATATAAGGCCGAGGACTTGTTAATAAACTGGACTAACCGAGCTTACTCTTATAAATGTGCCTTGACCCGAACTCCTCCAAAGCTGAGGACTCGTTAATACACTTGTCAGCCGAGCATAAATACTCGGACCTATCCCATAATAAGACCGTAGAGGAAGACACCACGGTCCCGTGCAGTCTAGTTACACCTGACTGAGCCTGACTGAGTCAAACATCTCGCCGGTCCAAATATCCCTCCGAATAACTCGGAGTATTATCCTTATCTTTATCTAGTTATGATAACAATCCGATCCTAACAAATAGGATCTCAATAACAGTCCAACTCAAACTGTTATACCAAAACATCTTTATAAATAGGGGTCCAACCCCCTCACTCAGAACTACATTTGCTTTGATTCCCATTTGGATACATAGGAGCAGAATTCTGATTCTATCAAGCTATTCCAAAAACACTCCGACAAGAATTTCTCCGGACGAGTATCTCTCACTTGAGGTATTTGGACGGAACACTGTTCATTTTTACTATTCATTCACACTGTTCATCCACTCTTCTTTTACTGTTGATATTTACATCGCACTATTCACCAAAACCTCGCTTTTCACCCTTTAATGTGGCTATCTGCATCAAAGTACAAATAATTAAAAAAATTTAAAAATAAAGAAAAGACCGATCAAGACGATTTACTGTTTAACATGTATAATTAAAATAAAAATAAAAAATAATGAGAAATCATTATTTAAAATAATAATAAAATAAAATAACATAAAACTTACTATTTAATATTTAATCATATTAAACTAATCATAAACTTTTTTGTGTAATTATCGTCTGGATTTAAGTGAATTTTGGAAAACGAAAAATACTAATTATTTTGAAATTATTTAATAATTAATAATTTATTAACTAGAATATATTAATAAATATAGTTATTAAATAAATAATGATAGATAAATATGAATGACAAATTTTGTTTGTGAAACCAGATTTTTATACCCATACGATGCACAAGCTTAATAATTTAATGGCTAAAATATTATTTTGATCCCTTAACTTGTTTTTTAGAATAATTTTGGTTCCTTAACTTTTAAAAGGTTTAATTTGGTCCCTTAATTTGTCTCTATTGACCCAAGTTAATCATCTTCGTCAATTAATCAGTAACGGTGTTAACTTTTGAGGATCGGATTGAAACTCGTTATCAATTTAATAATAAAATAATTATAGATAAATTTGAGTGACAAACTTTGATTATGAAATAATGATGATAATAATAATAATAATAATAATAATAATAATAATAATAAATATAAAGTTGTGCTAGAAAACTCATCGTCTGTAATAAAAAATAAAGTGATCAAATAGAGTAACAAAATGGGGAATGGTGTAGCTTAACTGATTTGAGATAATGGTATAATGAGTTGGAGGCCCAAAATTCAAACCCTGACAAGTGATAGAAAATAACATAACATCTAACATATTAATATTTGTCTATAAAAAAAGTAACAAAATATATTATTTGAAATAATAATAAAATAATTAAAATAAACAATTGAACATAGTGGGCAAAGTCTTTTATAAAATAATAATAAAATATACATACTTAGCAAAAAAATTCATTTAAATAATAATATAATAAATTAATAAAATAATATGCTGTGAAACAAATTGAGAAAATTTATTATTTGAAATAATAATAAAATTAAAAAATGAAATTTATCCAGAATTTTTCAAATAATAAAAAAATGGAAAATGAAATTTAGCAAACAAAATCAGTTTTTAACTAATCTATATAATAATAAAAAATGAAATTGAGTGAAAAAGACGCTATTTAAAAAAAATATTCATCAAATAAATAAAAATAAGACTTAACCGAAAAAGCCACTCTTTAAAATCATTAATATAACAATAAGATATGAATTTAACACAAAAAACAATAAGAGATGAATTTGAAAAAGAGAATTCATTTATTTAAATATTTATAAAAATAATGATAAATAAGACTAAGAAAAAATTGTTAAAATAATGATGAAATAATAAATGGTATGCTAGAAATGTACCTAATTGATTTATCAAGAAGATATTTATCATAATATCGTTGTTTATATTTGAACTCTTCACTTAATACATATTTAAATTAGAACAATATTTTTAAGTAGAAATTTTTTAAAATTATTTTACATAGCTATTTAATTATTTTTATACTTTTTTAAATGCAATTTATTAAATATTTGTAAATAATATAGTGATCGAAAAATTTGTAGGCCTGCATTACTTATAGATTACAATATTTTAAATTTGTAGTTCTACTTATATTTTGTTTTACTAATTTTTTAGATATACTTTTGGTCAAAAAGAAATTTCTTCAATGTACTTAGTGTTTAATTACTATACTCAGATAGTGTAAAGTCCTTATACACAAACATTCAATCATAAATTATTACATCAATAAAAAAATTCTTATCCTAACTATATTAAAACTCATTCATACTATGATTCATTGATATATATATATATATATATATATATATATATATATATATATATGTTTAATTATTGAGTTGATCTCTAAACTATTTGGGAATTTTTAATTAGGTCCCTGAACTAAAATTTTTTTTAATTAGGTCCCTGAACTTATATAAAATTTTCAATTGAGTCCCTTAACTAAAAAATTTCTAATTGGGCCCCTAAACTTATATAAAATTTTCAATCGGGTCCCTAAAGTATAAATGTGACTATATATAATAAAAAATAAAATAAAATAATAGATGATGAAATTTAGAAAATAGAAAATACTATTTGATATAATAAAATAACAAAATGACAAAAGATGAATATAAGAGAAAAAACTCACTATTTAAAATAATAATAATAATAATAACAACAACAATAATAATAATCTATACAATAATATAATGCCAGACTAGCAAAAACAGCAGTTTTTTGTGTCAACTTTTATATCTTACAAATATACCCCTACTACTATATATCTTCTATACTAATACACTAAATGTTTTTACTGTTTAACCCTCCATCCCTCTCATCTCACTAACCGCAACTTACAACAAGTTCGTACAGTTTCTATCTACACTTTCAACAAATAAACGTGGTTTCTATTATTTTGAAAATAAATAAATAAATTAAAAACGGTCTCTGATCATCCCACCATCCAAAATCATAACCTCCCCCTATCAGTACTTCAATAAAGAAAACGGTTGCTTCATCCTCCATTCCTAAGCGTAAACTTCATATAACTGACATATTTGAAAGAATACATATATCCTCATTTCTTACTTCATCAATTCAACAGTCTCAAACGTAACCAATCTGGAAAAAGTAGAATAAAAACTCCATTCAGCAAGGCCTTCTCTCTCAATGCTATTATGCTATGCTTAATCATGTTTCACCCAAGAAAGAAGATTTGGTCAATTAATCATGAAGAGAAAGAGGCAACAGTGGTCTCTGAGTCATAAACATGGCATCCCGCAATGGTTTGATGAACGTCACTTATTTGGTTTCTGCATTCCTCTCAAGTGCCATAAAAAGGTTCACTTTTTTTCTTTTACCCTTTTGCACTTTATGATTTGCTATTTTTTTTATTCAATCTTAACTGTTCACAAAATTTCTTTTTTCCATTTGCTTTTAAGTTCTAAAATGAATTTGAAAGATGGGTTGTTGAATTTTCATGAAATTATCTATTACCCATCCTAGGAAACGTTGGGGTGATTTTGGGGTTGTTTCTTGCACATTTTATCTTGGACAGTCCACATGTTTACTTTCTTTGTTTCCATTCTCTCTTTCTCAAAGAACTTCCCTATGTGACTCCATTTCTGACCCAAAGGATCCTTACATCTGCGATTTTGGTTAGTTTTTTTTCTGTTACTTTTTTCTTCTGAAGTTTACGATTAAGAATAAAACAGGTTTTGACCTTTTGGTTGCAGATCTGGATGTGATGTTGAGAAGTGAAAGTTCGATAGTTTTTTTTTTTGTTGGCTATCATAGATTAATATTTTTATTTAGATTTTATGTTTAAAAAATTACTGTTGTGGTGTGAATTTGAATTTGGGTGTTGACACGAGAGCGAAGTTTGTGTTGCCGTGGCGGCGAAATATCTGACCAAAAGGATAAAAACCGTTGAGAAGGATCAAGCAGTGTTTATGCTTTGGATTTGGTATACACTTCACGAATGCCATTTTGTGTTAATAATTGTTTTGAGTTTGGAGTAATGGACTCATTCAGATAGATTAATATATTTTGCATTGTTTTGCACTCTATTTTTTAAGTCAACGTAAGTTCCTTCTTTGCCAATTTGGGTGATACCTCATGTGCATCATGTCATCCAAATATTTTTAGTTTTCTTTGGGTGTGATGAACCTTTTGAGATGCCTTTTTTTACAAATGAATAGTTGTTGAGAAATGATCATGTTATGCGTATAAATTAACTTCCTATGATCTAATATTTGTGATGTACCAATGTACAAGTCTTCCCTCCCTATCCGCTTTGATTGGGAATTTAGATGGACAATGAAATTGAGGATAGACATATAGTTTCAGTAAGGCCTCCCCTTCCCCTTTTTCTGTTTTCCAACCCATCTAAAAAAACATAATATTCAAATTTCATTTCACATTCCTTTTTCTTTTTCTTTTTCTTATTCATTACATACTTACATATTTGAAATATTTTTTGTCAGATCAATTCCTCACCCTCCCACTGCAACACCGGTGCCGTCGAAGCCACAATCGCCGAACTTGACAGCCACCGTGACCATCACATGTCCACGAATTTCAAGCCGTGGTGATTGCAACTGACAACCGCCGTAGTTCTCCTTCATCTTTGACAGTAACCCTTATTTACTTTTATTTTTTTTTTAAAAATTGTATTAGTTTATATTAGACAATTGGCTACCTATGTTGGCCCAACTTACCCCTTTAATACAGAACCTAAACAATATGTTTCATCATTTTTTTTTTATATAAATGTGGAGTACTCAAGTATTGCTGAATTTTTTTCTTTCAAAAAAAAGTATTGCTTAATTTTTTCAATATTCCTTATTGTTTTTACTGACTTTAGGTTACCATTTGCTTGAGTTTTTTTTTTGACTCACTTTTTGCTTGAATTGTTTCATTTTCTATGAATTATCTGTGATTATAGTGTCTTAAGTTATCTTCGGAGAAAGCTTTTAATTTTCTATATTTTTTTTGACTGATTCAAATTATATCCTTTTACCTCTAAATATATATATATATATATATATATATATATCTTTTTATATATTCCTAAATGCCATATATAGTAACCATATATGCCATATATATATTAGTAATCTTTATGATAGATGTTTGGCATGGTGTAAAACTCTTTTTGATTATTGTTTGTGCCATTTTTTCCTAAAAAACTCTAAATAAAATTCTATGATTCATATTTCATGATCCTCTATTTTTTTTATAGGCAAATATTAGATTATTAGATGTGTTATGTTAGTATGTGTTGTGTTAAAAAATTAGATGATTTGGGTATTGTCTTTGGTCCTCCACAAATGTAACATGTTTCCAATCTCATATATTCCTTTCTAATTGAATTGATATGATAACTAAATATAACTTTTTTTACAAGATGTCACAACTCAAATTAACTTTTTAAAAGTTATATTATTTTGATTTTGTATGACTGTTCTATTAATTTTATGTTCCTACATTTTGAAATGCATTTTTTAAGGAATTTTGAAATTGATTTTTAAAATATGAAAATATTAACGTTTTGAATTTGTGAAATATATATATATATATATATAATAAATAAATTATAGATTTTTTTTAAAAAAATATGATATTGTTATATCATTCAACAAAATATATAGTAATATTCTATACATCTATACAATAAGATAATGGCAGAGTAGAAAAAAAACATTTTTTTAGTGTCAAATTTTAAATATTACAAATATACCCCTAGAACTATATATATATATATAAATATAATAATAATAATAATAATAATAATAATAATAATAATAATATAACCCACTAACTTAGATACTGCCGCAACGCACCCAATAAGACTAACTCAATTTTTCTTAAACCATTCTATTCAAAACTATAACTGCATCCGGCTCTAATGATTAAAAAAAACTAACATTTTTTTATATAAAAAAACTAAAGAGTGGAAGTATTGATGAAAAATTATAAGGTATTTATTTAAGTTAATAAATTAAAGAGTGGAAGTATTGGGAAAAATTAGTGCCCGTGATATACCGCTAACCTTTGTTAAAACTTAAAATATACACAACCATAATTGTTAATCCTTAAAATATTCACTTAAAATCATTAATAAGACTATCATAAAATCACAACTACTATTTCCCAGGTGTTCAACTATTTTTCTCACATTTACTATTGATTAAATGGGATTTTCTTTTTAAACAATGATTAAATGGAAACTTTACTACAATGGGATATGGTAATGATATTCACATTTTTAGAGTTTATCCTTTATCATGGCATCAAAATCAAATTGTATGCATGAAAACTTACAATGCTTTAATCTACATGCTATTTATTTATTTTTTAGCCACAAAATAAAATTAGATAAAAATATTGTATATATATATATATATATATATATTATGTGTGTGTGTATTTGTCTTTTTTTTTTGAATAAATAGATATACACAATTTAACTAAACACTAACTCACATTACATTAATAGTTTTTTTTAACCCAAATACATTAATATTTTAATATTTCTATACAATATTTGCCTCAAAAAATACACCAGATAATATTGTGGTCATTTTGTTCCATTTTACTAAATTGTTTTGTGATGTTCTTAGCTAACTCCTACTTAATCAATAGACCATATTGAAGTTTCTGTAAAACTATTTTCATAATTTTAAAAAAATATAAAACATAATTATTTTAAAATCTTTAATTAATGCCATTTTATAAATAACTAGGTTTTATTTCGACATGGAAAATATTAACAATCAACGATCTCAAGAGCATCAACGAGCGATGTGGAGGCAATTTACAAGAAGCAGAAGACAGAGAATGACCGCAGAGCAACGACAAGAACAATCAGCTAGACGGCGAGAACATTATAGACGTGGAAGGAATATAGTTTCTATGGAGTCAAGAACATTGAGATTGACAACTATGCGACGTCTTGCACGATCAACCAATGATCAACAAAATAGTACAGGTATAAAATATATAAATATATCAATATATATATATTTGAGAAAAGGTATAAATAATTTTGTCATTTATTACTTTTATTTAAGTTTAATCATCAAGGTAATTAACAACTATATTACTTTATATTAATGGTTTATCTATAAAGTTCTGGCCTAGAACTTATTCTTATCACCAAAGTTTCTATTTTTGCACGTCAAATAATGTGATATTTCTCATTCTCATTTTTTAATGTCCGTATATATAATCATTTGCTTACCTTATTTTATTTAATAATTCTTTTTTCAAAACTAAATCATCCAGATCCTAATATTGCTTCAACGAGGTTTCGAGGAACACATGACCATGAAGCCGGAACAAGTAGCGGACATGGTTAGTGATGGACATTTAAAAAATATAAACTTGAAATTTATGCCATCTTTGAATTTAGTATTTTATATTATAATTTTAAAACATTGATTATTTTTCCTTTTCAAATAATTAATTACACTTAGATATCGTAATTTGCCAACAAAATATATATTAGTTAATAATAAGTAAAAATGAATTATCTATAAAATTTGGAAGCTTAAAACTTATCATTATCAACAAAGATTATATATTTGTAATAAATAAATGTGATATCTCTGATTCTTATTTTGAATGTCTCTATACATAAAAGTTTGATTACCTTATGTTATTTAATTATTTTTTTGTGTTAACAATAAATAATGTAGAACGTATTATTGCCTCAACACCATTTCAAGGAACACATGACAATGAAGCTGGAACAAGTGGTGGACATGGTTAGTTGTGGAATTTTATAAATTTTAATACTTAAATATTTGGCAGTTTGTACCTTTTGATATTTTATATTTAAATTTTATATATTAATTAATCACTCTTTGTAGGTAATGTCTCATCATCGCATTTCTAATGCTTTTGAATATCTCTATACATAAAAAATTTATTATCTTCAGTTATTTAATAATTCTTTTTTCACCAATAAGTAATGCAGAACCTAATATTGCCTTTATTGATGTTTCAAGGAACACATGACTATGAGGCTGGAACAAGTGATGTACACGGTTAGTTATGGACATTCAGAAATATTAATTTATAATTTTTTTGTAATTTGTACGATATTATTGAATTTCATACATTGAAAATAAATTATTGTATAGATTCAGTGATCTTAATTTCTAAAATTGATGAAAATGGATCTAGAACATTGTCCTTATATGACTAAAAAAACAAAATAATATGCACATTTAAAAAACTGTTATGTATTTTTTTTAAACGCAGATTTACAGTTTTATTTCCGACCAAAACATAATAGTGCAAGAGATTTTCTTAATACTTCACCAATGACCGCTTCCCGTTTGCCACCCCTAAGCACATGTACACGTTGCAATGCACGATTATTTTATCATGAATCATGTGGCATGTGCTGCTCTGGTGGGAAGATATCGTTAGAACAAGTAGATGCACCTCCAGAGTTGCTAGAAATATTTTCAGACAGTTCAGCCGAAGGAAGACATTTTAGACAACACATTAGGAGTTATAATCATGTGCTCTCATTCACTTCAATGGGTGTACATATTGATGAGAATGTCGCTCCAATTGGACGTGGCATATATAGTTTTCGTGCTCAAGGTGCAATTTATCATAAGATAGGAGGATTCTATCCAACTGAGGGTTCAAGACCACGATTCTTGCAAATGTACATCTACGATACAGAGCATGAGTTACAAAACAGGATGCTTGAAAACCCTCAACTTCAACAAAATATTGTTCACAAGTTGCAACAAATTCTCCATGGTTGCAACCCATATGTGCACGCATTAAGGCAACTTGCACAGTGTCCAGATGTACATGATTGTAGTCTACTCATCAAGGAGCGCCTGCTAATCAACCACAGTATAATATGCCAACTGCATTCCAAGTCGCAGCAATTGTCGTTGGTGGAGACGCGGTATCAATCTCAACTGAAAGGGATATCACCGTGATGAGTCATGTTGGGAATCTAATAAATGTTAAAGAAACTACGGGATATTATGATCCATTACAATATCCTCTATTATTCCCTTACGGAACGTTTGGATGGGACCGCGAAACCACAAATGATGAAGGACAACCTATAACATGTCTAGAATATTACGATTTACATGCTTGTGTACATAATGTAATTTCTACAATATTTTGATTTATAAAATATAATAATTTATACAAAATAAATTTACATTAGTCATTAATTGTTTCATGGATTGTAGATTCGTTCCAATGATTATTCCATATTGCTAAAATCGGGACGACTACTACAACAATATGTTGTAGACAACTATGTCAAGATCGAAGCGACAAGGTTAAGGTGGGTCCAAACTCACCAAAGTAAATTTCGCTCTGAATTGTATTAAGGCTTGCAAGATGCTTTGCATGTGGGATAAAATCACTACAGGTACTCTTCCTAACATATATCAAAATTATTTATACAAACATATATGTCGAATACATCAAACACCATCAACACGTACAATTACTCTTTGTATAAAATATCGGACGGAGAACCATATTGCCTTCATCATTTATTGGTAGCCGTCGAGACATGACACAACGGTATGAAGATGGTATGGCTATTGTGCTTCACGACGGCAATCCTGATATTTTTCTTACCATGACATGCAATCCTTCATGGATTGAAATATCATCTGAACTTGGCCCATATCAAACTCCACAAGATCGTCCAGACTTGCTGACAAGAATCTTCCGTTCATAGTTCGAGCAATTGAAGCATGACCTAATTAAAAAAGGCGTCTTAGGAAAGGTCATAAGTTATATGTATGTAACTGAATTCCAAAAACGAGGATTGCCTCACGTGCATATGCTACTAATCATGGAACCTAATGACAGATTACGTAACCCAGAAGAATATGATAGCGTTGTTAGAGCGGAAATACCAAAATTTGAATAAGAACCACAATTACATGCCGCAGTGCTAAAACACATGATTCATGGACCGTGCGGTAGACTGAATCCAAGATCACCATGTATGAAGGATGGCCAATGTAAGAAGGGGTTCCCAAAAGAGTTCATTGTTGTGACTCCGGCAAGTGTACCGGGTCGTCGCAAGTAATAAAAACACGGTAAGATTCTACCGAGGTCGAACACAAGGATTGGGTTACCAATTTGACTAAATTGTCAAGAAATCTGATACGTTGGTTAAGCAATAGAAGGTGGTTGAGAGAAAGAGATTGAGATTGCGAATTTAAGAATCGATTCAAATAACGCTACGGTGATTAAATTCAGAAATAAAAGCATCTAAGGTTTCGAATCCACCTACCCAATCATGCAAAGTACCCAAGTGATGATATTCTCCTCCCTAAGTTCAATCTTAATGTCAACCGGGACCCCTAAATTCTCCTAAATCCACTTCCGTGCTCATTAGGACGTATTCGATGATTTGAGTTAA
Organism: Sophora flavescens; assembly: GCA_030762895.1. Lineage (NCBI taxonomy): Eukaryota > Viridiplantae > Streptophyta > Magnoliopsida > Fabales > Fabaceae > Sophora > Sophora flavescens. Next base: position 148,037,981 of record CM061067.1, read on the forward strand.
TTACTTGCTAGGTCTCTTAACCCTAATCTCGAATTCTATTAATTCTTGTTCCCTATAGGTTGCATCGATCTCCTACTCACTCTCGTGCAATACTCGACCGATGTTCCAAATTCAAGTTCTAAAACGCGAATCGCCGCTGCTAGGCCTCAACACGCTTAACTAGTCGATCACGCTAGCATATAATCGACACAATGAAAACAGAATTGGAAAACCATAATTGAATTAAAGGAGAGAGAGTTACATTACATGAACACTATGCCGCCATGGGTGGCTTCATCGATCCCCTAGACAAGAGGATTAGTTCCTCATGTCCGTAACAACAACAACGCACGTACAATCGGAATTCATCCTAAGCCTATGAATTAAGAGAAAAGAAGAGAAGAAGAAATCCCCTGAATAAGGGTTACAAAAAGTCTCTGAAAATTCTGATCCAAAAAGTCCTCTTTTCTGTTCTGATCTGCTCTATTTATAAGGAGGCCACGCGTCACGGCCGTGATGGCCATCACGGCCAGGCCGTGACGGCTTCTGCTTCTGGCGCACTTCTGGGATTTGAACATTCGCGACGCGAAGGATGTCTCGCGACGCGAGTCTTCTTGTCACGGCCCGTGATGTCAATCACGGCCAGGCCGTGATGTTCTCTGACTTGGGTGGAGTTTAGGTCAAGGCCGTGATATACATCACGGCTAGGCCGTGATGGTCTCTGACTTGTATGGCTTTTAGGTCACGGCCGTGATATACATCACGGCTAGGCCGTGATGGTCTCTGATTCTGGTACTTTTCTGGAGTTCACACACTCGCGACGCGAAGGACGTCTCGCGACGCGAACCTTCCTGTCACGGCCCGTGATGTCAATCACGGCTAGGCCGTGATGGTCTCTGTCTTCCCAGATCTTCAAACTATCGCGGGGCGAGCCTCCTCTCGCGGGGCGAGAATCCCCAGAATGGCAATCTCCACTATTTGTTGACTTTCCTTAATTCTTAGAGCCTCACTTATGGACCTGAAAACAACACAAGCAACCACAAGCGTAATTCTCTCCAAAATAACCTAAAAACTACACAAAAGACGCAAAACGAGTCAAAGTCCAACTTAGGAACAAAACAAGGCAAATTTGGGCGAAAACGAGAGTAAACTCGAATAAATTGGCACATAAACCCTAGTTTATCTAGTCTTAAAACTAGATAAGCCAGAGGCTTATCAAAATACCCCAAACTTAAACCTTGCTTGTCCCCAAGCAAGCTTAAAACTCAAAAACGACTCAAGACTTGGCAAGCCTAAAGATCTAATCAATTTCGCACAAATTTCATGCGACTTTACAAAACAATTTTTCTTCTTTGATTCCCCCCTTTTTCATCAATGTAATCCCCACACTCATCTACTTTAAACCATTGAGAAATTATCATTCATGCAATCATTAATCTAAGTTGAGGATCAGGGTCACACACAAAAGAAAGATCACCAATTTCAAACAACCGCCTTCCTCACAAAGGGCATTTAGTATTTCACTCATTCGCTCAAGTTTGTCTAGGCTTTCAACTTTTTCACTCCATTTCACTTATCAAGAGCACTTCCCATGAATTTGATTTTCATCTCAAACATAGTTCCCACGAAAACATGCATGCAACATCAAAAGGTCTTTTAAAGGTTGTAATGGGGCCTGGCTGAGGGTAGGATAATCAAGGATATTTAGGCTTAAGTCCCTAGGAACTAAGAGAGCATGAGCATTAAACACATTTTCCACTCAAATTCCTTTCTTTCCATTTTTCATTTGGGTTCGGGTGACTACAACCTTTTCCTTGATATTATTTTTGTTTTGCCCCTTTTCTTTTGGCAAATTTTTTTTTCTTCTTTTCTTTTCTTTTCTTTTTGCCTTGGGTCAACCTTTATTTTCTTTTTCTCATCACAATATGACACATACCTTGTAGCCACCCCAAACTTAGTTTCTCACAACCTTTCTCTTGCTCATTTCCATGCTCTCCTAATCCTAAGATTGGGTTAACATGGTTTTTCAGATTTTGGCTCGTAATGTAAGGTCATCAAGAAACAATAGGTCAATTGGGCTCAATTTGGCTAACTAGGGAACATGCATCAGGGATGGTTCTTTTCAGGCCAAGTAGTTATTCAAAGAAAATTGCCTAAATCATTTGATGCAACACATAATCATGCAAACCATATAGAGATTCAAGCAAATTCGGGAAAGTGCACTTAACAGTGATTTTCACATTCAAAAACAGAGTTGGAGGCTCAAATTCCTCACCTGGACATTTTGCAAATTGTTTGACCGAGATACGATTCCTAGTGTGTGCACCCCCTCACCCCAAACTTATCATAAATCAAGTAATCACAATAAAATTCTCAAAGTTCAGTTTTCAATTTTTTTAGTGGGGATAAACTTTTCTATTTTCAGACCCTAGGGGAAATCATCAATGATCAAGTAATTCATGCAATCAATCATGCTCAATTCAATTAACATCCAACAAGCTTGCCGACTCGACATTCATACAACAACTCTTGATCTTCTCAAATTATTCAAGAGTGACAACAAAAACAAAACAAAAAGCAAAAATAAAACAAAGGTTAAGAGAAAAGAGAGATACCTAACTTGGGTTGCCTCCCAAGTAGCGCTTGTTTAACGTCCCGAGCCTGACTCAAGTCGCCCTTAAGGGTTAAACCGGAGGAAGATCCTTCTTGCCATGCCATTCCTTGGCCCGTTCTTTGTAGGTTTGTGCCCCTTTACATGCTCGCAAGCGGTTCCCGGACAGCTCATTTAAGTCCAAAGATCCTTCTATAATCCGCACGCACTCTCCACTCCGCGATGGTCTTTTTTGGGATCAACTTGTTGTCTTTATTGACCACCACGGTGGTGCTACCTTTCAACCTTGGTGCTTTACCCTTCTTTTTCTTGCCCTTGCAACTGAGCTCTTCCTTTGCACATTCTTCCCTTGGGAGACTCGGTATGGGTTCCATGCCTCGTAGCCACTCAAGGTAGACTTCATCCCCCGAAGGACCTTTTTCCTCACTGTCTTCCTCATGAGATTCTATCGATATTGTTGCGAGTGAAGGATCATGGTCTTCTCGAGTTGCATTTACCTTTTCAGTTGGGTCCACCAAATCCACTTGATACACTGCTGACTTCTCTTCCGGGTGCTTAATTGCTTCAAAGACATTGAAGACCACCTTATCATCATTCACCCTTAAAGTGAGTTTCCCTTGCCGCACATCTATCAAGGCATCCCCGGTGGCCAAGAAGGGTCTACCCAATATGAGAGGGATCTCAGCATCTTCATCCATGTCGAGCACCACGAAGTCCACTGGGAATATGAACTTGTCAACTTTCACGAGCAAGTCTTCGACTACTCCATAGGGATATTTGATAGAACGATCGGCCAGTTGGAGTGACATTCGCGTATCCTTTACCTCTTTGATCCCTAGCCTCTTCATCATCGAGAGGGGCATCAAGTTGATGCTTGCCCCTAGATCACATAATGCCTTTCCGAAGGTAATTCCCCCAATGGTGCATGGTAACGAGAAGGAACCGGGATCCTTCAACTTCGGAGGCAGTTTCCGTTGAAGAATGGCACTACACTCCTCGGTCAAAGCAACTGTTTCTTCATCCACAATCTTCCGCTTCTTAGTGAGAAGTTCCTTCATAAACCGAGCATATGATGGCATTTGTTCCAAGGCTTCCGCAAATGGAATGTTAATCTGAAGTTTTCGGAAGACATCAAGGAACTTATTGAATTGCTTATCCTGTTGAGGCTTCTTCAATCTTTCCGGATACGGAACCTTCATGTAGGGTGGAAGGTCTTGGGGTTCAACCCACTTCTTCTTTCGGAACTCTTCATCCACAAGTTTCAGCCTTCCCCCTTGCTCCGGTCCCTTGTCACTTGCTAACCCTTCTTTCCCTGGTTGCTCTTCCTCAACTGGTAGTTGTTCCGGGCCCTTGTCATCCTGAGAACTAGTGGTACCCCTGCTAGGTTCCAACACCCTTCCGCTTCTAGTAGATATGACATTGCATTGTCCCTTGGGGTTGTTCTCAGTACTACCTGGAAGAGTGCCTGGAAGACGCTCATTAAGTTGCGTCGCGAGCTGTGCTATTTGTGTCTCCAGATTCTGAATTCGCGATCCTGTATGAGTCGCCAACTTGTCAATGGCAGTATTTGTGTCGATTGACAACTTCTCCATTGCTGTATTCATCTTCTCAAAAGATGTGCCTGTAAAGGTTGACAACTTCTCAAAAGCCATCTCCCAAGGTTGTCTTCCACTATCTCCATCGATTAAATCGAATAGGCCCCGGAAGAGCCTGCTGAGTATTGCGCTGCTGAATTCCAATGTTCGGTCTCAGACCCTGTTGAGGTTGTTGCCAATTCTGTTGCGGATGTTGTTGACCGGCTAGACCACCATTAACATCACTCCAAGCAAATCCCGGATGGTCTCTTCTCATGTAGCCCCTATTCTGATTCTGATTGTTCCTCTGATAGTTGTTCTGGGGCACAGTGTCATAAAAATTGTGGCATGAGTCCACATGTTCCTGAGGGAAGTTGAATGGACAGTTTCGAGTGTCATGATCTCCATTACAATTACCACAACCTGGAGGCATTCCCTCGTGTATCGCATTAACCCTCTTGTTCCCAGACAAAGCCTCATTTTGCATCTTCAAAAGTCTGTTTTGCTCTAGAATGGCTTCCATTGTCCCATAACTAATTCCACTCGAGGTCTCCCTACCACGGTTGTAATCATTATATGACATCTTCTCTAACAGTGCCCATCCATCCTCAGCCGATAAATATACAAAAGAATCGCCAGCTGCGGCATCACAGTTCATCTGATAGCGTCCTCTCAACCCATTAAAGAAATGTTGCACTTTGGAAACCGGGTCAAAGAACGCAGAGGGACATCTTCTCAACAAACCATTGTACCTCTCCCATGCTTCATTGTATGTTTCATCCTCCGTTTGCCTGAATGAAGTGACGGCTATTCTTGCTTGTGCCGCCTTCTGAGGAGGAAAGTATTTGGTTAGGAACACTTCGTGCCATTTGCTCCCAAGTTCGATCTTGTTCCTATCCAAGTTGTCAACCCAATCGCGAGCGACATCCCTAAGAGAGAGAGGGAAAAGTCGCAAGCGAAACTCATCCTGTGAGACTCCTCTTGTCTTCTGTAAGTCACACGCCTCAAGGAAGCGAGTGATGTGTCTATGCGGGTCTTGCTTTCCACTCCCATCAAACTGATTCTCTCGGAGTGGAATGTGACACATGCTTCAACTCGGAAGGAGTCGTGTTCAGGTTGCCTCTCACAATAGAAGAGTCACAATCCACCAAGCTTGGTAGATCGTACTCAAAGAGAGGCTTGTAACGAGGAGGAGGAGGAGGAGGATTTTCTTGACCATGCCCCTCTATTTTAATTGCTTCCAACCTCTTCCTTTCCCTGGCCTCTTTTCTTAACTGCCTCTCGGTCCTAGTGATCTCTGAATCGAATAGCAAGTCCTCTTGTAGAAGAGTACCTCGCATACAAAAACAGGCAAAGACCAAGTGGAATCAAAGAAACAGAGAAAAATAATGGCAATTAAATAAAAGGAAATAAAACTAAAAGTCAGCTTAACCAACAGCCGAATTTCCTAAAAATTAGGAAAATTGGTTGTGCCAATCCCCGGCACCGGCGCCAAAAACTTGTTGTGACTCGTGCAAGTGTACGGGTCGTCATGAAGTAATAAAAACACGGTAAGATTCTACCGAGGTCGAACACAAGGATTGGGTTACCAATTCGACTAAATTGTCAAGAAATCCGATACGTTGGTTAAGCAATAGAAGGTGGTTGAGAGAAAGAGATTGAGATTGCGAATTTAAGAATCGATTCAAATAACGCTACGGTGATTAAATTCAGAAATAAAAGCATCTAAGGTTTCGAATCCACCTACCCAATCATGCAAAGTACCCAAGTGATGATATTCTCCTCCCTAAGTTCAATCTTAATGTCAACGGGACCCCTAAATTCTCCTACCTCCACTTCCGTGCTCATTAGGACGTCTTCGATGATTTGAGTTAATTACTTGCTAGGTCTCTTAACCCTAATCTCGAATTCTATTACTTCTTGTTCCCTATAGGTTGCATCGATCTCCTACTCACTCGTGCAATACTCGACCGATGTTCCCAATTCAAGTTCTAAAACGCGAATCGCCGCTAGGCCTCAACACGCTTAACTAGTCGATCACGCTAGCATATAATCGACACAATGAAAACAGAATTGGAAAATCATAATTGAATTAAAGGAGAGAGAGTTACATTACATGAACACTATGCCGCCATGGGTGGCTTCATCGATCCCCTAGACAAGAGGATTAGTTCCTCATGTCCGTAACAACAACGCACGACGTACAATCGGAATTCATCCTAAGCCTATGAATTAAGAGAAAAGAAGAGAAGAAGAAATCCCAGAATAAGGGTTACAAAAAGTCTCTCGAAAATTCTGATCCAAAAAGTCCTCTTTTTTGCTTCGATCCGCTTCTATTTATAAGGAGGCCACGCGTCACGGGCCGTGATGGCCATCACGGCCAGGCCGTGGACGGCCGCTTCCTGGCGCACTGGGATTTGAACATTCGCGACGCTGAAGGATGTCTCGCGACGCGAGTCTTCATGTCACGGCCCGTGATGTCAATCACGGCGAGGCCGTGATGTTCTTCTCGCCTTGTGTGGATTTTTAGGTCACGGCCGTGATATACATCACGGCTAGGCCGTGATGGTCTCTGACTTGTATGGCTTTTAGGTCACGGCCGTGATATACATCACGGCTAGGCCGTGATGGTCTCTGATTCTGGTACTTTTCTGGAGTTCACACACTCGCGACGCGAAGGACGTCTCGCGACGCGAATCTTCCTGTCACGGCCCGTGATGTCAATCACGGCTAGGCTGTGATGGTCTCTGTCTTCCCAGATCTTCAAACTATCGCGGGGCGAGCCTCCTCTCGCGGGGCGAGAATCCCCAGAATGGCAATCTCCACTATTTGTTGACTTTCCTTAATTCTTAGATCCTCACTTATGGACCTGAAAACAACACAAGCAACCACAAGCGTAATTCTCTCCAAAATAACCTAAAAACTACACAAAAGACGCAAAACAAGTCAAAGTCCAACTTAGGAACAAAACAAGGCAAATTTGGGCGAAAACGAGAGTAAACTCGAATAAATTGGCACATAAACCCTAGTTTATCTAGTCTTAAAACTAGATAAGCCAGAGGCTTATCATTCATCCAAGAGACACGACAAGGTATTGACTCATATCCACGGTATAGAAGACGGAATGATGGTCCAATACCTTTGAATAGACATATATCTATAGATAATAGATGGGTGGTCCCTTATAACCCATGGTTGCTGTTAAAGTATGACTGTCATATAAATGTTGAAGTGTGCAGTAGTATCAAGAGTATCAAGTACCTGTATAAATATGTCTATAAAGGTCCTGATCGAGTTACCATGGAGGTTCATATGGATGAGGTCAAGCAGTATATTGATGCAAGATGGATTTGTGCTCCAGAGGCGTTATGGAGAATATTTTCATTCACCATGTACCGAATGTATCCAAGTGTTGAAAGATTACAAATCCACCTACCAAATCAACATCAGGTGCGATACCGTACAAATCAAAGAATCGACGATGTACTAAATGATGCGCGTAACTCCATAACAATGCTCACACAATTCTTTGCCCTGAACCGGAAAGATCCACAAGCAAGGTGTTATCGTGACAGGGAGATTCCAGAACACTATTTGTGGAAAAAAGGAAATAAAGAATGGGTCGACAGAAGAATACAAAGGAAAGTTATTGGACGAATCTATACAGTGTCACCTTCAGACAGGGAGAAATTATATTTGCGTGTATTATTATCTCATATAAGAGGACCAACTAGTTGGGATTACTTGCTCACAGTAAACAACACATGCTACACCATATTCCAAAAAGCAGTCGAGCAATGGGGCTTTTTAGAACAAGACAACAGTATTCGCGAATGTTTAGTTGAAGCATCAAGTCTACGAATGCCATATGATTTACGGAGATTGTTTGCTACTATATTGGTCTTTTGTGAACCAACAGATGTAAGAAGCCTATGGGATGAGTTTTACACCCACATGGTAGAGGACTATCCTTCAACATCCTCTGTGAATGGGCCATCATTGACTAACATGCTATTAAGGGATTTGAATGACCTATTACTTCAACATGGAAAACAAATCACAGATTATGCTTTGCCTGAATTATCATTGGAGACCACTGAAGGTAATCCTGTTCCAAGAGTTATACAGGAAGAGCTATCGGTCCAAGTTCCCATTGAAGATTTGAGTTTCGTTGAGAAGTTAAATGATGACCAGTTGTTTGATTACAATACCATTATGGATGTTATCCAACGTAAGAATAGTCGGGTTTTCTTTGTGGATGGGCCAGGAGGAACGGGTAAGACATTCCTTTATCGCATCTTAATTGGAAAATTAAGACATTTGGGTCAAATTGTCTTGGTGACAGCCTCATCTGGTATAGCAGCTACATTATTACCCGGTGGTAGGACGGCACATTCCCGATTTAAGATACCCATCAATACAGAAGAAGGGTCCTTTTGCTCAATAAGTAAACAATCTGATCTCTGAAGCTAATAAGAGAAACAACAGCAATCATTTGGGATGAGGCACCCATGACAAGTAGATATGCTATAGAAGCATTAGACCGCACCTTGAAGGATATTCTTGACTGTGATGCTCCATTCGGGGGGAAAGTGATGATTATGGGAGGGGATTTCCGCCAAGTACTTCCTGTTGTTCCAAAAGGGACTAAGGCACAGACGATTTCTGCATGTATTGTTAAATCTCATCTATGGGCTAATACAAAGGTATTGCATCTACGTCAAAACATGCGTGCATTACAAGATTGAGATTTTGCCGACTATCTTATGCGGATAGGAGATGGTGTTGAACCTACAAAGGATAATGATATGGTGAGGGTACCCCAACAAATTGCAGTTCCATGGGAAGGAGAAAGTTCGATACGTTTACTTATACAGCAAACATTCCCCAAATTAGAAGATCATGGTTGGGATGCATCTTATATGGTGGAAAGAGCTATACTAACACCAACAAATGAGGATGTTCAGAAACTAAATGACATTATTATCGAACATTTCCCAGGTGAAGAGCAACGTTTGTTGTCTTTTGATGAGGTCGAAGGGGACACAAGAAACTTATATCAACAGGAATACTTAAATTCCATTGCTCCAGGTGGTTTGCCACCGCATATTCTGAAGGTAAAAAAAGGAGCACCGCTGATGTTGTTACGAAACATTGACCCTAAATCTGGCCTCTGTAATGGTTCACGATTACTATGTCGTGGTGTATTTATGAACCTTTTGGATGTAGAAATCATAACAGGCAACCATGCTGGAAGGAGAGCCTTCTTGCCCAGGATTAAACTAAAGACAACTGAGAGCGCGGGACTTCCCTTTGTGCTTATTAGGAAGCAATTTCCAGTTAAACTGAGTTTTGCAATAACTATAAATAAGGCACGGGGACAAACTATTCCCAATGTTGGGATTTATCTTCCACGACATGTGTTCAATCATGGTCAATTATATGTGGCATTATCAAGAGGCGTATCTCATAATGACACAAAAATCCTGATAAAAGAAGGAAAAATTGAAGGGGAAGATGGCCACTTCACCAGAAATGTTGTCTTCAAGGATATTTTGTTATCTCAGACTCTGGTATTGTATTTTTAAATTTATTAAATCGTCTATACATATAATGCATTACACTAATATTACCCAGAACAACCAACAAATCATCTTATAAATTTAAAATGTACAGTTGAACTAGAGTTCAAGGAGAGCTACCGTTTATTGCACGAGATGATGACAAATATTTCGGGCATGTGCTGTGACAAGCAGATAGGTTCATGTGAACAACTTTTATTTAAACATTTTTCCATATCAATCTATTAACAATTCGACTAAAAAAATGATAGGATCACGACTTTGAAAAACTATGGAAAATATTCAAGGCTGAGCGGTCAATCTCATCTTTATGCCTAGTTGACAACAAGGTGAATTATAAAATTATATCAGAATACTTCATATTATGACGTTGTATAAAAAACCGATATTCTAATCTTTTTATAAGCAGGTACATCATCTAAAGATATACTCTTTTGGGTGGGGTGCCACAGTAACAGCAGATAAGACTCAGCTATGGAACATGGTAAAAAGAGAATTGTGGGCTCAAAGGTTAGAAAGGTAATGTATTATGTATTGTATTCGATATGATAATATACATATTTACTATATAATAAGTTTTATTATTCCCACAATTTATTATAATACTATCTTTTTTTAACAAAAATTATTAGGAAACTTGAAGCTACATTACCAAACACAGGAAGTCATGATAGCTCAATGCATTTGGAACAAAAAATGGTCTTACTTGAAGATGTAATATGTTCTTTTAATCTTACATTATATTTGTTATGAATGATATCAAGATTTTTTGACAATCGTGACAAGGTAAGCAACTATTAGAAGTAAATTATGTATTTCTTTTTTTAATTTTATATGCTTTGTTACCTTTTATATAACATAAATCAATGCATTATAAATTTATTTTGTTTGTGATACAGGGAAATGCAAAAAACTCCTGAAAATCGATCCATACATAATCTCCTTATAAATCTAAATGCTGAGATGTTGATGTCAAATAATAGTTGTAACTAAATTATATTTGGTACCTTGGATTTGTTTTTTATTAGAATAGGTATCTTATTTATTTTTACATTTATTTGTAACATGATATTATTAACACAGTGACGTATATATTGTGTGTTTACATTATTATGACACATTGTAAAGTTGGATAAATCTCTACAACTAATACGAGTAAAAGTATTAGAAATGCGGCCAGACAGGCACGTGAGTGACTGTCTTGCCGCTAGTAATAATAATAATAAAAATAAAACTTAATGAGAAAAACTATTATTTAACATAATAACTAAATAAAAATAGATAGATTTGAGAGACAAAATTTAGTTCTTGAAATGATAATAACAAAATAATGAAATATGGAATTATGTTGGAAAATCCATATTTTATAACAAATATTAAGATATTAAATTCAGTCAAATATTTAATATTTGAAATAATATTAAAATAATAATAAAAAAAGTATCAAACAAAAATATTATTTAAGAAATATTAAAATAATTTAAGATAAACCTCAATTAAAATAAAAAATAATATAAAAAATAATAAAATAAATAAAACAACTCAAAATAAAATTTATAATCAAAATAAAATGTGATATATACTTAACTAGATTCTTTATTTTATTTATTATTTCAAACAATAATTTTGTTATTAAATTATATTTTTATTTCTATTTTTTAAAATATTGAATATTTCCACTTGGATTCATTTCTTGTTAGAATACTAGAATAAAAAATATTTCAAATAATAATATTCTCTGCTAAGTTTCATCTTTTACTATTTTATTTTTATTTGAAACATTTTTTTCTTCAAAATCATCCTTTAATAATATATTACTATTGTTGCTTCAAATATATATATATATATATATATATATATATATATATATATATATATATATATTACTTTTTTTATTTTGGTAAACCTGGGTATCATCCGGCCGCGAGCCATAGACTAATCCCTCGAGGTACTGAGATCCATATAAGGAGTTGACCTCTCCCAACAGATGCTCTTCTGTACACATGAGCCAGGAATCAAACCTCTAACCACATGCTTAAATGGCTCAGTTATCTATCAAATGTGTCACATCATGTTAGTATATATATATATATATATATATATATATATATATTTACTATTCAAAATATCGAGATTTATCAATCTAATATCTTAATATTTTGTTATGAAACATGATTTTTTTAGCATGATTTTACATTTTATTGTTTTATTATCATTTCAAGAACAAAATTTTGTCTCTCAAATTTATCTATTTTTATTTAATTATTATGCTAATTGCTAAACATTAACTTTTCTCACTAAGTTTTATTATTATTATTATTATTATTATTATTTTAAATAGTGAGTTTTTTCTCTCATATTCATCTTTTGTCATTTTATTATTATGTCAAATAGTATTTTTTTTCCTAAAAATTTCATCATCTATCATTTTTTTTATATAGTCGCCTTTTTACTTTAGGGACCTAATTGAAAATTTTATATAAGTTTAGGGATCCAATTAGAAACTTTTTAGTTAAGGGACCCAATTGAAAATTTTATGTAAGTTCAGGGACCTAATTAGAAATTTTTTTAGTTCAGGGACCTAATTGAAAATTCCCAAATAGTTTAGGGACCAACTCAATAATTAAATCATATATATATATATATAGTATAAAACTTTCCAGTTCGGAATAGAGTTCGGAATTTCTTGTGGAGGCTAGGAAAAAATATCCTCCCTACCCGTGATAATCTCTAGAAAAGGGTATCCAAATTGATACTCAATGTCCTTTATGCTAGATAGGGAAATTTGAAGAGGCAGATCTAAAGGATTCTAACAGGATGGGGCGATTCCTAAGGATCAGGGCTGCTATTGATCTGAGGAAACCACTCAAAAGAGGAACGGTTGTCAAATACCAAGGGCGGAATCTGCGAGTCTTCTTCAAATATGAGAGACTCCCAAATTTCTGCTTTGTGTGTGGCAGGATTGGGCATCGGATGAAGGACTGTGAAGAGGTTGAGACTCCAGAAGAAGACGATTATGAAGAGGTGGAGGAGAAAGAGCTATCCTATGGACCCTGGTTGAGAGCTTCCCCTCTACCAAAGGAAGCGACTGAGCAGCGAAATGAGAGCAGCTCGGGTAATTGCAGCAAATATCTTTTCGCTTGCACTAGTACCAGCAAATATGAGGCCTCTACAGGTGGAAAGGAAACTGAGTATGAAGTGAATCAAAACAAGGAAGTGGCCATCAGGAAGGAGAAGAATGATGCTAATGCTGAAATGGGAAAGAAGAAGAGTCTCTCAGAGAAAGAAGTGGAAAGTGTGGCTGAATCCCTGGGTAAAGTGGCTCTATCAAAGAAGATGGAAAAAGGAAAAAGCATCCAAAAAGGAAAGGGTAGCAAGAGAGGGAAATGGTTTCGAATGGAAGGAAATCGAAAATCATCAAAGGCACAATCTACAAAGCTAGTGAAGGAAATGGGAAAGAGGCAACTTGTAGATGTCATGATCTCAGAAGGAAGCCCGAAAGACCTTAAAGACAGGAAAAGAGAAGGCGTCAGGACATTGATATATATGGAAAATGCTGAAGAAAGAGCTCAAGAGGTGGTGTTGGCTGACCAACACCACCTAGCAAAATGAAGGCCATCAGTTGGAACTGCCGGGGTCTGGGGCATCCCCGTGCAGTTCGAGCCTTGCTAAGGCTCATCAAAGTGGAAAATCCCCAACTGGTTTTCCTTATGGAGACCAAGCTGAATGATAGTGAGATGGACAGAATAAAGATCAGAAGTGGTTTCAGCTCTTGTCTTTGTGTCCTGCAGTGGCAGCGGTCGAGAGAGGACAGGAGGACTAGCACTCCTTTGGCATGATCAGGTGAATCTAACTATTCAATCCTTCTCTTTAAATCATATTTTGTGTTACTGTGAGGATGGGGAGGGGAGTGATCCCCGGTACCTATCCGATATTTATGGATTTCCTGAAGAACAGAATAAAAGGAAAACCTGGCAGCTGATTCAACTCATATCGCGTTCTGTGGGGAGTAAGTGGGTTTGCTTTGGGGATCTTAATGACATCCTATCTGGGGAGGCAAAGAAAGGTGGTAACCTCCGCAATCAAAACCAGCTTTTGGTAGGCCGACAAACTATTGAGGAATGTGGTCTACAGGACTTGGGATTTGAAGGATACCAGTTCACATGGTCAAATGGTAGGCAAGGAGAGGAGAACATCCAGTGCAGATGGGATAGAGCCTTAGTTACCGGTGCCTTTTGTGACCAGTTTTCTCCAATTCGGGTTGCCCACCTTCCTAGATATGGTTCAGACCATGCAGCCTTAATGGTCCTACTTGAGGCTCATAGTTATTTAAATAAGAAAAAAAGGAATAGGGTGTTCAGGTTTGAGGAATGCTGGACTAGAGATGCTAGATGTGAAGATGAGGTAAGGAAGACTTGGAGGACTTCTGAAGCTAATTGTGTCAGCAAGCTCAATTCCTCGAAAAGGCTGGATAGTGTGTTTGAAGACTATCAAATTGGGACAATTAGAAAGGAAATCCAAAGAGTTGAAGCTCAACTGAAAGATGTTACTAATTGGGCAGAATCACCAGAGGGTATAAAGAGGTACAAAGAGCTGGAAAGTAAACACTCTGAACTCTTACACACGGAAGAAATTATTTGGAGACAAAGGAGTCGTGCAGTGTGGCTCAAGGATGGAGATAGGAACACTAAGTTCTTCCACGGCAAAGCAAATCAACAAAGGAAAGTGAATGCGATAAAAAATTTGAAGGATATGGACGGGGTGTGGTGGCATGGGGATGAAAATATATAGAGAGCCCTTATTGGCTACTTCTCGGAGTTATATTCTTCTTCAGAACCTGAAGGTGTGGAGCAAACATGTGAAGTTGTGAGGGGAAAATTAACAATGGATCACATAGTTCGGTGTACTAGAGATTTTACAAGAGATGAAGTCATTGAGGCAATCAATCAGATGCATCCTCTTAAAGCCCCGGGGCCGGATGGTCTTCCGGCTCTCTTCTTCCAGAAATTCTAGCATATAGTAGGAGAAGATGTGCAAAAATGGGTCCTTGATATCTTGAATCATGAAGCCTCACCCGAGGCTTTGAATAGGACCTTCATTGCCTTGATTCCTAATTGCAAGAATCCAACATCCCCTAAGGATTACAGGCTTATAAGCCTATGTAATGTGGCAATGAAAATTGTCACAAAGGTGATAGCCAATAGAATCAAGGTAATCCTTCCAGATATCATTGACGAAGAACAATCAGCTTTTGTTAAGGGGGCACCTAATCACTGATAATGCCCTCATTGCCATGGAATGTTTCCACTTGTTGAAAAAGAAAACGAAAGGAAGGAAAGGAATGATGGCCTTGAAGTTGGACATGGCGAAAGCGTATGATAGACTAGAGTGACCTTTTGTTCAAGTTGTGCTCTCTACTATGGGTTTCCCGGAAAAGATGGTTGACCTTATCATGAGGTTTATATCTACGATATCCTATCAAATTCTCATAAATGGGCAACCGAGCAAAAGCTTCACTCCTGAGAGGGGATTGAGACAGGGTGATCCACTCTCACCCTATATCTTTATTCTTTGTGATGATGTTCTATCAGGAATGCTACATTACAAAACCAACAACAATATGCTGCATGGTCCTAAGGTAGCAAGGCAGGCTCCTCAGATCTCTCATTTGTTTTTTACAGATGACAGTCTGCTTTTCACTAGGGCAAATGTAGCGACAAAAAAAAGACTTGTTTTTCCCTTAGAGAGAAAACACGGAGTCGCCACCAACTTTATTTAATTTCAGGGAAGTTGGAAAACCCCTTTAAAAAAAAGCTTTGGGTTCGGGAGTCGATTATGTCTAGGGAAGGCATGGAGACTTAACCCCACGGCACCCTGGAACATCCATAAAATGGTTACCCAAAATTAGTTGTATAAATTATTAATAACTTTGGAAAATATTTGTTTTACCCAAAAATCATCTTTTAAGAAAGAAACATCTTTAGTTGTGAAATTTTTGATTAAACCTATGTGAGGTTGAACATGGAACGTAAGTCCACAGAGCAACCTCAAAATCTGAAGGGTTGAACATGACACTTGTCATAGGGCAACCCAAGAAATAAGATTGTTTTAATCAAGTGATCATCCTCTATTTTTATGTAAAATAAATAATTTTACCTCTTGAAAATGGGACAGAAATGAAACGTAGAAATGAAACTTTTTACCTACTTATTCAGTGAACAGAGGCACAGAAAAATAAGAATATCAAGAGAAACTTATGAATAATATCAACAAAGAGATCAAGGATTACCAAATGATAGAAGAATAACAATGACTTTGTTTCCTCCCAGTGGTAAGTTTTCAAGATCAAAACCTTTACATTTCAATCTCACTGACTCTTTTAACTCTTCCTTCTTAACCACTCTAATAATAGAGAAGAGAAAAAAAACTCAGATCTCTAATCTCTTTTTTTCACAAAGAAAATGTTAGATAAAATCTCTCTCCTCTTCCTCTGTCTTTGTATCTTTCCTCTCTATCTCCTCTCTGATTTTAGTTCTCCCTCCAAAGAAAAATCCCCCCTCCTTTTATTGATGGAGGAGAGGGTTTCATGCTTCTTTTTACCCAGCGGCTTCTAGGTTGGTCTTCACGTAATCCAAGGCTTGGGTGGTTCTGAGCAGCAGTGGCGTGTGTCCAGATGGTGGACGGCGTGAGCAGCAAAAAGGAGGTGATTTGATGTGAAGGTTGCGTGTTTGAAGAGAGAAGGAGGTTGGGGGGTTTTGTCTGATGTATAAGTTGGTTTTTTAGGGTTAGGAGTAAGGTTGCTAGGTTAACACGAGGGAGAAGATGAGGAAGAAGAAGGACCAATGGGTAGAGGAGGAAAAGAGGTATTGTCTGATATGTAAAATAGGTTTTTTAGGGTTAGGAGTAGGGTTGCTAGGTTAAAACGAGGGAGGAGATGAGGAAGAAGAAGTACCAATGGGTAGAGGAGGAAAAGAGGTCTTGTCTGATGTGTAAAATAGGGTTTTTTTATGGTTAGGAGAAGTAACTCAATCTCCTTTCCTTTTTTGTTGATTGTCCTTTTCTCCTTTTTCCTTCGTCCTTACTTCATTATCTCCTTCTTTTTCTTTCTTTATTCTTTAGCTTCCAGCCTGAAAAATAAAATTGCAGTGGACGGAGTTTCTTCGTCCAACAGAAACTTTGATATGCAAAAGTAGATATACACTGGACGGACCCCCTCGTCCAGCAGAAGTTTAAACATGCAATGGATGGACCCTCCTTGTCCAACAGAAAATTAGATATGCAATGGACGTCCTACTCGTCCAACAGAAACTTAAATATGCAATGGATGGACCCTCCTCGTCCAACAGAAAGTTAGATGTGCAATGGACGGGACCTCCTCGTCCACCAGAAAAGGAAATATGCAATGGACAGAACTTCTTCGTCCAATAGAAAATTAAATACAATGGAAGACCTACTCGTCCAACAGAAAGTTAGATGTGCAATGGACGGGACCACCACGTCCAACAGTAAGTTCAATGTGATGGACGAGACCACCTCGTCCAACAGCAAGTGCAATGGGCTGGACGGATTCACTCCGTCCAACAGTAAATGCAATGGACTGGACGAGCTTACCCCGTCCAACAGTAACTGCAATGGACTGGACGGGTACATCCCGTCCAACAGCAAGTGTAATGTAATGGACGGAACCACCCCGTCCAACAACAAGTGCAAAGTAATGGACGGGACCACCCCGTCCAACAACAAGTTCAAAGTAATGGACGGGACCACCCTATCCAACAAGTCCAATGTAATGGACGGGACCACCCCGTCCAACAGCAAGTGCAATGTAATGGACGAGACTACCCCGTCCAACACCAAGTGCAAAGTAATGGACGGGACCACCCCGTCTAACAAGTCCAAAGCAATGGACGGGACCACCCCGTCCAACAGCAAGTGAAAAGCAATGGACGGGACCACCCCGTCCAACAGCACGTGCAATGGACTGGACCGCGTCAAACAGCAAGTCCAATGCAATGGACGGGACCACCCCGTCCAACAGCAAGTGCAATGGACTGGACTGCGTCCAACAGCAAGTCCAATGCAATGGACGGGACCACCGGCCCAAAAAGCAAAGTGCAATGGATCGGACTGCGTCTAACAAGTACAATGGATCGGATTGCGTCCAACAAAGAAGTCAATACAATGGACGAGACCACCCGAATCCAACAAAGCAAGTGCAATGGATCGCTCGGATCAGGCGTCCAACAAAGAAGTCCAATGCAATGGACGAGACCATCCCGTCCAACAGCAAGTGCAATGGACTGGACTTTGTCCTACAGCAAGTCCAATGCAATGGATGGGACCACCCCGTCCAACAGCAAGTGCAATGGACTGTCCTGGACCGCGTCTAACAAAGAAGTCAATGCAATGGGCGAGAGACCACTCCGGCCCAACAAAGAAATTAATTATGAGCCCGCTCCTTTCTTTATTATTTTATTTTTCTTCTTTCTCTCTTCACTATTATTATTAGTCTCGTTGAAGCACAATATCATGAAAATTAGAATAAAATATGGACAAAAATGGGTGTTCACAGTTGCCCCTCTTTACTTGTTGCATACTAGAAGACATGATTAGTCATGACCTTTCATGTATTGTAGTAATGAACAAGTAAAGAAAAATGAACACATATTTTTTCCAAACACGAGGACCATAGAAGAAAACATTATAGTTTGAAAATAAAACTGTAGTGGACGGAACTTCTTCGTCCTACAGGAGGGTTAAATGCAATGGACGGAACCTCTTCGTCCAACAAAAAATTAAATGCAATGGATGGAACCTCCTCGTCCAACAGAAAAGTAAATGCAATGGACGGAACCTCCTCGTCCATCAGAAAACATGCAATGGACGGAACCTCCTCGTCCAACAGAAAATTAAATGCAATGGAAGGAACAGAAAATTAAATGCAATGGACGGAACCTCCTCGTCCAACAGAAAAGTAAATGCAATGGATGGAACCTCCTCATCCAATGGAAAAGTAAATGCAATGGACGGAACCTCTTCGTCCAACAGAAAAGTAAACATGCAATAGACGGAACCTCTTCGTCCAACAGAAAAGTAAATGCAATGGACGGAACCTCCTCGTCCAACAGAAAAGTAAATATGCAACGAGCCTTAGAGCTCGAAAATAAACTTGTACTGAGCCTTAGAGCTCGAGAATAAAGATACGGTGAGCCTCAGAGCTCGAGAATAAAATTGCAGTGAGTCTTAGAGCTCAAAAAAAAATCAGTAATCTGAAACAAAATGAGAATCCCTTCCTTTTGAGGACGACGGAACCAATTGCTCCATGAAGAAACTTCCACCATCCAAACCCTTGTTCACCGGCCACTCTGGGACGAGGCATCACTCATTCTTTTAACAACATTGGTCACCCAAGAATCTGATAACTCTTGAGGTGGATGTTATGTTTGTCCTCCCAAGCTTAATTGCATCATTCTTTTGTCGTCTAGTGCATGCTACCTCTTCCATTGAATTTGAAGTATTGAGTCCTCTTGGTTTAAACCATTCATTGGTGCTACCATTAGAATTATCAAATCATACCATTAAACTTATATTTACTTTTATTGAGACATGACCATAGTGATTGAACATGAGAGTGAACACGACAGGGGAGTGTGGAAGAAAACCTCTTGCCTTAATACGAGAATTTAGTTTGTTAAGAGACAATAATAACGAGAACAAAATTACAAAAGGGATCATGAAGATTAAAAAAAAACAAAGATAAGCAAAGAAAATTACGAAGATCACATAAAATTTGCCCCAGTGTTGGTCCTTTGACTTTCATTTAATTGATTCCCCTCAGCCTTTTGATGACACAGATCTTGGCTTCTGTTTCTGATTCCTCAAACACACCTTCTTCGATCATTCCTTGACAATTTTGCCCCAGTATACTCGGTTGGATAAAATTTCCCCAGTATGGTGAGTGCTTGCGGAAATGTTGGATCACATCCTTCTCCTAGGCTGCCTTTGCAGGTTTTCAGCCTAAGGCTCCTTTGCCCTAACTTTTGCCTAGGTTGCCCTTTCGGGTTTTCAAGCTAGCGGGCCTTTGCTTTTCTTTTGTTTTCATTGTGTTTTGCCCTAAATTTTGCCTAGGCTGCCCTTTCGGGTTTTCAACCTAGCGGGCCTTTTCTTTTCTTTTGTTTTCATTGTTCTTTGCCCTAACTTTTTTACCTAAGTTGCCCTTTCGAGTTTTCAACCTAGCGGGCCTTCAAGCGTAGAACTTTTTCACAGCATCAGAGTTTACCGGCCTTGGTAACTCTTCCCCATCCATGTTTTGCAGAATCAAAGCTCCTCATGAGAATGATTGTTTGACAATATAAGGGCCTTCATAATTTGGTGCCCACTTTCCTCGGGCATCCTCCTGACTAGGGAGGATTTTCTTTAAAACCAGGTCTCCCATGCAAAATTCTCTAGGACGAACCTTTTTATTGAAAGCTCTTGCCATTCTGCTTTGATACAATTGCCCGTGACAAATAGCTGTCAGTCTTTTCTCTTCTATCATGTTCAACTGCTCATGCCGAGTTTTCATCCACTCAGATTCTTCTAAATCTGCTTCCATCAAGATTCTTAGCGAAGGGAGTTCTACTTTGATAGGTGAGACAACTTCCATCCTGTACACTAGAAAGAAAGGGGTTGCCCCAGTGCTTGATCGTATATTAGTTTGATAAGCATGTAGAGCATATGGCAGCATTTCGTGCCAGTCCTTATAGTTTACAACCATCTTGGCAACGATATTTGACATTTTTGTTTGCTGCTTCAACTGCGCCATTCATTTGAGGCCTATAAGGATCCGAATTGTGGTGTTTGACTTTGAAACCATCGCAAGACTTTTGAATCTCGGTACCATTAAGATTAGCAGCATTATTTGTGATTATCCTCTCTGGGATCCCATATCTACAGACGATGTCCTTCTTGAGGAATTTGAGAAACACCCTTTGAGTTATGCTGGCATATGAAGCAGCTTCTACCCATTTAGTGAAATAGTCTATCGCCACCAAAATGAAACGATGACCATTGGAAGCCTTGGGATTAATGGGACCGATGACGTCTATTCCCCACATCGAAAAAGGCCATGGGGATGCTAAACTGTGCAGTGGAAACGGAGGTGTATTAACCCGGTCTACATATGTCTGACACTTTTGGCATTTACGAACATGCTCCATACAATCTGACTCCATAGTAGACCAATAATAACCACTTCTCAAGATCTTCCTAGCCATCATGTGACCATTGGCATGAGTCCCACAGATTCCTTCATGAACTTCAATCATGATCAATTTAGCTTCACGAGCATCCACACATCTGAGTAGGGTACCATCATATCCTCTTTTATACAGGACTTCCATGCTTAAAAAAAAGGCCATAGCCAGTCTTCGGATGGTCTTTTTATTTACTTCGCTTGCCTCTACCGGGTATTCCTTGTTCTGAATATATTGCTTGATATCATGAAACCAGGGCTTACCATTAGGTTCTCCTTCCACATGAGCACAGTATACCGGTTCATCTTGCAATCTAACTTGGATGGGTTGGACATTGGTATGGATATCCAGCTTGGTCATGGCAGCTAGTGTGGCTAAAGCATCAGCAAACTGATTCTTGTCTCGACTTAAATGCGAGAAAGTAATCTTGTCGAACTTTGCAATCAACTGAGTCAAGTGTTTCTAATAAGGAATAAACTTGGAGTCTTTGGTTTGCTATTCGCCATTGACTTGGTAAATGATTAAAGCTGAATCCCCGAAGACTTTCAACTGCTTTATACCAAGCTCGAGTGCCATTTGCAATCCCCCATCACATGCCTCGTATTCTGCAATATTATTCGTACATTCAAATTTCAGTTTCATGGCTACCGGGTACTGCTTGCCATTTGGTGAGATTATCACTGCTCCTATACCACTGCCATGCATATTGACTGCTCCATCAAAATACATTTTCCACACATCTTCCTGTTCTTCATCTTCCTCGAGGGACATTATCTCTCCATCTGGGAACTCGGAATTGACAGGCCATCCATCCTCAAGAGGATTCTCTGCTAAATGGTCAGCAATCACACTTCCTTTGATGGACTTTTGAGTCACATATTTGATGTCAAATTCTGACAATATCACTTGCCACTTCGAAACTCTTAAGGAGATATGAGGACTTTCGAAGATATATTTCAAAAGATCCATTCGAGAAATTAGCCAAGTGGTGTGATATAACATGTACTGTCTGAGTCTTCTGGAGGTCCATACTAGTGCACAACAAGTCTTCTCGATTGCCATATAACGAGCCTCACAGGCGTTAAACTTCTTACTCAGATAATAAATTGCTTGCTCCTTCCTGCCAGATTCATCTTGTTGTCCCAGCATTGCCCCCATTGAGGTTGGCAATATGGTGAGATAGAGTAATAATGGACGACCTTGGGTGGGTGGTACCAACACTGGGGGATTCAGTAGATATGCCTTTATCCTATCAAAGGCTTCTTGGCAGTCATCATCCCATCTTCCTGGATTATTCTTCCTGAGGAGTTTGAAGATTGGTTCGCATGTGCTAGTCAGATTTGCAATGAAGCACGCAATATAGTTCAATCTTCCAAGAAAACCCCTTACTTCTCGCTCGTTCTTAGGTGTTGGCATGTCACGTATTGCTTCTACCTTGTTAGGGTCCACCTTTATTCCTTCTCTACTGACAACAAAGCCAAGTAAATTCCCTGCGGATGCACTGAAAGTACATTTTGCAGGGTTGAGGCGCAACTTGTACTTTCTTAGCCGCTCGAACAACTTTCTCAAAACTGTCACGTGGCTTTCTCCTTCCTTGGACTTAGCCACTATATCATCAACGTATACCTCTACCTCCTTATGCATCATATCATGGAATAATGCTACCATAGCACGTTGGTAAGTGGCTCCAGCATTCTTTAATTCAAAAGGCATCACTTTGTAACAAAAAGTTCCCCAAGGAGTGATAAAAGTTGTCTTTTCTTTATCGTCACTGTCCATGAGGATCTGATTGTACCCAGAATACCCGTCCATGAAAGAAAACCTGTGACTTCTGGATGTACTGTCTACAAGGACATCAATATGAGGTAGGGGAAATCATCCTTTGGACTGGCTTTATTCAGGTCTCGGTAGTCCACGCACATTATGACCCTTCCATCATTCTTTGGTACTGGAACAATATTAGCTACCCATTCCGGGTGTCTAGCTACTTCCAGAAAGCCAGCCTCCAACTGTTTGGTCACTTCTTCCTTGATCTTCAACGACATCTCATGATGCATTCTCCTTAATTTTTGCTTCTTTGGAGCCACATCTGGGTATAACGGAATTTTATGCGATGCTATCTCAGGATATAATCCTGGCACATCTCTGTAGGATCAAGCAAAAACATCCAGATATTCTTTGAATAATGCAACCATTTCTTCTCGCTCTGGGTTATCCACTATTTTCAACTCCTTCTTATCTTCCTCGGTTCCCATATTGATCATTTCTGCAACTTCATCATTCGAGCTAATCCCTTCCTCTAACCATTTCACCACTTTTATGAATTCTTCAATGTCTTCTTCTTCCTCATCGGATTCAAGGTCGTATTCATTAGCGGTCACTAGGGAATCAATAAATGAGTTTTCAAAGATCCTTTTCCCGAGGTAAATCTTTAGTGGAAGAAGTATTCCTGGAAGAAAAAGTCAGGAATAGGAGAAGTATAGGCAAGGGTCTTATTTATGAGAGAAAAGCTTAAACAAAATAAATAAATGAAAGAGAGAGAGAAAAGAAACGATGGAATCAAAAGGAAAACACCAGACAAAGTGTTACATTTTCATTCATGTCTCAAAGAAAGTAAACATCAGTTCATAATTAGTACAATAAGATAATTACTTCATGGAAATAACATCAGCAAATGGTTCAGATTGCCAATTGTTGAGAACTTCATTGCTAGCAGGGATATAGATGACATGGTTCATGTCCAACTCCTCTCCAAGTGTGCTGATAATGAAGTGAGGGGAAAATGACTTTTCAGGACTGATAACTTCAGCAACTACTGGGAAAGTCTCTGTCAGAAGGGGAAGATACTTTCTCTTGCCCTCTTCTTCTTCCTTGTTCTCAAGAGTCATGAATTTCATCTTTTCTATCAAGTAGGGTTGATACCCCAACCCGTGCCTTCTTTCTCTCATAGCAGATTCAATTGGCTGAGAGATCCCTTGCAGCTGAGGCCCTATGCCTTTTCCTCTTTGATACCCATTCTTTTCCATGATGCGGACTACTACTTCATTCACATTCTTCATTGGGGGCTCTCTTTTCTTGTTCTCTGACTTCAAGACCTCAAAACTACGCAGTGAGTCGTCTTCCATCTGCTCTGTACTTTCTACATAAGGTACTGTGGTGGGCTTTGTCAGCATGATTTCCTTTTCACCACGGACAGTAATAATGGATCCATCTTGGATATACTTCAAACACTGATGCAGAGTGATGGGACCACTCCTGATTCATGAATCCAATGCCTCCCCAGAAGCATAGTGTAAGCTGGTTGGATTTCCATGACCTGAAAGAGTACAGAAAAAGAACTATGCCCTATTTCAAGGGACAGAGTTATCTCTCCTAAGATTCCTCTTGTTGTCCCATCAAAGGCTCGTACAATCATTTCTTGTGGTGTCAAATCCGCCACGCTTATATTTAGATGCTCGAGGGTGGACATCGGAACCACATTCAACGCCGAACCACCATCTACAAGCACCTTTGCAATCACAAAACCCTTACACTTTAGGGTGATGTGTAAGGCTTTGGTGCTACTGCGGGACTTCAAGGCCACTTCATCTTCCGAGAAAGTAACCATGTTGACATGCCTGATTGGGTCGACCATATTTACCACATTTTCCGGAGTGACGTCAGGTTTGACATACGCTTCATTCAACACCTTCAATAATGCCTTACGATGCAACTCTGATGTCAAGACAAGCGACAAAAGAGATATCCTTGCCAGAGCTTTCTTCAACTGTTCCACCACATCATATTCACTTTGCTTCATGATCTTCAGAAACTCTTCTTCTTCTTTCCCTTTTCCTCCATCCATAGTTTCCTCTTCTTTGGATTCCTTCGTCATTTTTTCTTCAGCAGGAGTGTAGCATCGCCCGCTCCTTGTAATGCCTCCAATTTTTACAATATTAGTAATTTGGGCCTTCGAGATCTCTCCCGCGGCTCCAGTCAGTTCAACCTTCTATTCATAATTCCATGGTACAACACGTGTATCAACATAAGCAAAAGGAGTTGGCTTTTTCACCCTTACGATGACTCTTTCTGGGTCTGAAGGTTTGTTCATGGGTGGTACTCGGAGTACAACTTTTTCAACTACATTGACTTCCTCTGCAGCACCTCGTCTGGCTTGAATCACCCCCAAGGTGAGTAACCTCTGAACCTGGACTTTGAAATCCCAACAAGTTTCGATGTCGTGTGATCAGCCTCTGGCTAGTCTAGTTTTATAACTAGAAAAACCGTGGCTTTGTGCTAATTTTAAATCATTTTCGCCCAAATTAGACTTGATTGTCTTTAAGCAGTATTTTGAGTCTGTAAAGTATTTTTAGGTTAATTTAGCTGATTTAGAGTTAAATAAAGCACTTATGCTATTTTCTGTTTTCAGGTTAATAAAAAGAAATAAATCTGGAGCTTTCGCCCCATGAAACATGACTCGCCTCGCGAGTAATCCAACCCTGGAAGACCAGAAGCCATCACGGCTCATCCATGTTGAAGGTCACGGGCGTTACAAGTTTGGAATTTGAAGAGTCTCGCCCCGCGAATAGATGACTCGCCTCACGAGGATGAAGACCAGAGGGCATGACTTTTCCATTCCTCGCCACGCGATTCGTGCTTCGCCTCGCGAGAAGACCAAACGATGCAGACTGTTCATGATATTCGCCTCGCGAGACAGTTGTCGCGACCGTCCCGTCCGGGAGCCGCGGAAAGAAGGGTAAAAACAGAGGAGTCGCCACTAAGATTTTTATTGGGAAAATCTTAGAAAACCCAATTATTTAAAGGTAAACTGGTCTTAAAAAAAGAGAGACATGAGTCCGGGAGTCGGTTACGAGTAGGGAAGGTGTTAGGACCCCACATCGTCCGTTTAAAAACGGTACCTCAAGTTAATTGTGCAAAAACATTTTAATAACCTTTTAAATATTTATTTTACCCCGAAAATTATTTACAAGAAAGAATTATTTTAAATTTTAACTTTTGACTTTTATGAAATTTTTTATATTTTTAACTTTATAGTTTATAAAAACTAAATGAGGTTGAACATGGCACATGAGTCCACAGAGCAACCTCAAATCTAAGGGATTAAACATGGCACCGTGTCCATAGAGCCCTCAATTGGTGCGACGCGGCAGGGACGGACAGATCTGGTTCGTGGTCCAAAGAAGAAGAGGATATGGTGGTGGTGGCTTGGCAGGGACGGAGCTCGTGGTGGCAGATCCGGCTCTGTATGCAGCGGATCTGGTGAAGCCGTGGTGCTGGAGCAGCTCCGTTCGCAGTGGCGTGGCGAACCAGAAACACGGCGGAGGTCACGGTGGTCTTCGCGGATCTGGAGGTGGCGCGGCTGTTATGGGAGGAGGAAGAAGGAGATTATGGTGGTTTCTGTTGTTGCCGTCGTGGAGGGAGAATCTGCAGAGCTTGGAGGAGGTGAGGAGAAGGGATGAAGTTCTGTTCTGTTATTTTTTGTTTTATATTGATGAAAGTGGAAGAGATAAGGAGAGGTTGTGTTCTTTTTTTTTTTTTTTGGAAAAGATGATGGCTGAGGTGAAGTTTTGTGAGTTGTTGAGAGTGAGGGAAATGTTGTTATTGGTATGGTGGCTATGGAGATGAGGAATGATGTGAGGTGAGAGGGATGAAGATGAAGTTAAGATTAAGGAAAGAAGGAGGAAGAAGGGTTGAAGAAGGAAGAAGGAGATGGGTTTATGGTGAAGGAGGAAGAAGGGTCTGGGTTTAAGTTGAGAGAAGAAGAAAGAAAAAGAGAAAAAACACAGCCTGGAACGTGAGAAAGGGAGGAAGAAAAAGAGAAAGAGGAAAAAAAAGAAAAAAAAAAGGTCCAGGGAGGGGGGTCTCACGCAGGAAAAAGCATGAGAGAGTTTTTTTTTTTGATTTTTTTTTTGTTGTTGGTTCCTCCTCCCCCTTTTTATAATGCAGCATCATCGTATATATACAGTGGAACCAAGGGAGATGATGACAAAAAAATTTCTGTTGCCAGCTGTGTGGAGGGGGACAACACTGTTGGATGTTACTGCAAAACAACTTTATGCTTTGGGTGGTACAAAGAATAGGGACCACTCATTCTGTTTTTAATTTTTTTAATTTTTTTTTACTTGGGCTTGGATGGTTGGGCTCAAACCTTGTAACAAAAGTGGATTAGGTCTGGTCATTTAATTGGGCCTAGAGAATTAACAAATTATTTTATTTTTGATTTTTTTTTCAATCTTTTATTTTTGATTTTTTTTAAATATTAATTAAAAGGAAGATATCCGGACAAAATTAGGTGTTCACAGCTGCCCCTCTTTACTTGTTTCTTATTTGATAGTAGATGTAACCGTAGTTAACCTATTATCGTTATAAGAAACGAGTAAAGACAGGAACTCCAATTTTGTTCGGGATACATTGACAAACAGAAAAGACCTGTGACTACAAAATGATTTCCTGTAAAGGACCAGTGGATTGGATTGCCCATTGGGTTTACACATAAAAGCTTGCCGGGTGGATCATCTGCCGAGCTTAAACAGAAAGAGAAAAGAGCTTACGGGGTGGATCGCTCATCAGAAACTCGAGCATAAAGATAAAAGAGCTTACGGGTTGGATTGCCCGTCTGAACCTCGAACTGAAAGATAAATGAGCTCACGGGTTGGATTGCCCGTCTGAAGCTCTAACTGAAAGATAAAAGAGCTTACAGGGTGGATTGCCCGTCAGACTCGAACTGAAAGATAAATGAGCTCACAGGGTGGATTGCCCGTCAGAAGCTCGAACTGAAAGATAAATGAGCCTACGGGGTGGATTGCCCGTCAGAAGCTCGAACTGAAAGATAAAAGAGCTTACGGGGTGGATTTCCCGTCAGACTCGAACTGAAAGATAAATGAGCTCACGGGGTGGATTGCCCGTCAGAAGCCCGAACTGAAAGATAAAAGAGCTTACAGGGTGGATTGCCCGTGAGAAGCTCGAATTGAAAGATAAATGAGCCTACGGTGTGGATTGCCCGTCAGAAGCTCGAACTGAAAGATAAAAGAGCTTACGGGGTGGATTGCCCGTCAGAAGCTCGAACTGAAAGATAAAAGAGCTTACAGGGTGGATTGCCCGTGAGAAGCTCGTACTGAAAGATAAAAGAGCTTACGGGGTGGATTGCCCGTGAGAAGCTCGAACTGACAGATAAAATAGCCTACGGGGTGGATTGCCCGTCAGAAGCCCGAACTGAGAGATAAAAGAGCCTACGGGGTGGATTGCCCGTCAGAAGCCCGAACTGAAAGATAAAAGAGCTTACGGGGTGGATTGCCCGTGAGAAGCCCGAACTGAAAGATAAAAGAGCTTACGGGGTGGATTGCCCGTGAGAAGCTCGAACTGAAAGATAAAATAGCCTACGGGGTGGATTGCCCGTCAGAAGCCCGAACTGAAAGATAAAAGAGCTTACGGGGTGGATTGCCCGTCAGAAGCTCGAACTAAAAGATAAAAGAGCTTACGAGACCCTATGCCTACAGAAGCCAACCAAGACATGACTTTTGGGGCCCTGTGCCCACTAAAGCCAAACTACAACAAAACAAAACTTAAGAGGCCCTATGCCTGCTAAAGCTGACAAGACATGACTTTTGGGGCCCTGTGCCCGGTAAAGCCAAACTACAACAAAACAAAACTTAAGAGGCCTTATGCCTGCTAAAGCTGACAAGACATGACTTTTGGGGCCCTGTGCCCACTAAAGTCAAACTACAACAAAACAAAACTTAAGAGGCCTTATGCCTGCTAAAGCTAACAAAACATGACTTTTGGGACCCTGTGCCCGGTAAAGCCAAAATACAACAAAACAAAACTTAAGAGGCCCTATGCCTGCTAAAGCTGACAAGACATGACTTTTGGGGTCCTGTGCCCGCTAAAGCCAAACTACAACAAAGCTTATGAGGCCCTATGCCTACTAAAGCTAACAATAACATGACTTTTGGGGCCCTGTGCCCGGTAAAGTCGAACAAAACAAAGCTTATGAGGCCATATGCCTACTAAAGCTAACAATAACATGACTTTTGGGGCCCTGTGCCCGCTAAAGTCGAACAAAACAAAGCTTATGAGGCCCTATGCCTACTAAAGCTAACAGTAACATGACTTTTGGGGCCCTGTGCCCGCTAAAGTCGAACAAAACAAAGCTTATGAGGCCCTATGCCTACTAAAGCTAAAGTCGAACAAATGCAAAGCTTATGAGGCCCTATGCCTACTAAAGCTAACAATAACATGACTTTTGGGGCCCTGTGCCCGCTAAAGTCGAACAAATGCAAAGCTTATGAGGCCCTATGCCTACTAAAGCTAACAATAACATGACTTTTGGGGCCCTGTGCCCGCTAAAGTCGAACAAATGCAAGAAGTGATGTTGACTTTGTTGATGCATGAAATGATGGGACAATGTATGATATGAGAGACGATTTTTTATGATTGGTGAAAACTGTGATAATTTTTTAATGATGCATGAGATGCTTTTTATGATCCTGATTATTTTTCATGCATGAGATCATTGATGGGAACATGCATTAGGGATCAAATTGTGCAGAGAACAATCAACGGATGGAGGAACAAAGTCTTGAACGCCATCAGAGGATAGCAGCTGAGTCTCAGAAGTTGGCCATTCAAATTGATCAAATTGTCGCCAACTCGGCTGCACTACTAACTCAACATCCCCTTGAAGAACATACAGATTCACAGATAGTTATTCTTGAAGATTCTTCTGATGATAATTTTGATAATGTTTCTGTTGATGAACTGTGTGTTGAATCCTCTGATTCTATCTATTATAATTCATGTGCTGATTGTACTGACACTGCTTTATGTATAGCATGTTTTGAAAGGTATGAAGAGCAAAACATCCATATGGAACAGGAGACATATGAGGCTTCTGTGCATATAGAAAATGAGGATCAGGAGGACATCTGCTTCCCCGTGCTTGAGGATGATGAAGAACCTTTGGAAGTAGATGATTCAATTTCATGTGTTAAAAGTGATGGGATGGATGAACTATGTGCTGAATTTCCAGACATTCAGACATTTCCTGATTCAGTTTATTGTACTATATGTACTGACTCTACTAACACTAACCTTTGTGTGGTGTGTGCTGAAATTTCTGCATGTTTAGCAGGTGATGGAATTGTTAGCACAGTGAATGAAGAACGTGCAGAAATTGAAGCAGCACCAGTAACCCCAGCTACTTGTTTACCACCTCCCACTGTGGAACCACCAGTGATGGAGTTCAAGCCACTGGATCTTGCACCATGGCCAGTCCAAGGGGTTGAACCCCAATTTTATTGGGAGGATTTTGTTGAGACAGCGGTCATATTTGACCCAAGAAGGAGTGAGAAGTACGCCGCAATGGAAGGAGTCACTGTAACTGTCAAGCACTCACTCCCATATCAAGGCTGCAAGTTATGGAAACATGGAATGAACTCCCACCCTTTGGCTATCACTTGGGCCTTATGTTACAAGCAGTGGGATCCTGGTGGAACCGCCTCCAATGAGTTTTTCTAAA
Source organism: Sophora flavescens (assembly GCA_030762895.1). Classification (NCBI taxonomy): domain Eukaryota; kingdom Viridiplantae; phylum Streptophyta; class Magnoliopsida; order Fabales; family Fabaceae; genus Sophora; species Sophora flavescens. Next base: position 148,068,478 of record CM061067.1, read on the forward strand.
CCCTTTCCTTTTTAGTTATGCTTGCTTTATTTCTGTTTTGTTTTCAATAAAGCTCCTAAATAATTTGAGAAGCTCAGGAGTTGTGTTGAGTCTGGTGTTGGCAAGTTTGATGGATTTGGTTAAATTTGCATAGATGATTGCATGTTATGTGTTGATTGTTTTCCCCCTAGATTTTGAAAATTCTTCTTGAAAAAGTGATCCCCATGCGATTGAAAACTGAACTTTGAGATTTTGTTATGATGGCATGATTTATGATAAGTTTGGGGTGATAGGAAGCACACACTAGGGATAGAATCTCTGTCAAATAATTTGCATCAATGTCCAGGTGAGGTTTTGAGCCTCCAACATGTTTTTGACTGTGTGAGAATCACTTTCAAGTTGCAATTTCCTGAATTTGCTTGAATCTATTTTTGGTTTGCATGATTATGTGTTTGCTTCAAATGATTTAGGCATTTTCTTTGTAAATAACTACTTAGCCTAAAATAACCATCCCTAATGCATGTTCCTTAGTTAGACCCTTTGAGCCTGATTAGCCTGTTAATTTTTGATAACCTTATGTTATAAGCTAAAATCTGGAAAACGATGTTAACCCGGTCTTAGGATTAGGAGAGCATGGAATCTTAGAAAGAGAATGGTTGCAAGAAACTAAGTTTGGGGTGGCAACAAGGTGTGATGTGCTGTTTGGGATTGAAATATATATATATATATATATATATATATATATATATATATATATATATATATATAATAAAAAGGTTGGAGCCAAAGGCTTGTTGAAAAAAAAATGAAAAAAAAAGAGAAAAAAAGAAAAGTGTAAAAATAAAAGTATTTGAATAGAAATGGCTGTAGTCACCCAAGGCAAAAAGATGAATGAGAAAAGGAACTTGAGTGGAATTTCATTGTGTTGAAGTGTTTCATGCTCTCTTAGTTCCTAGGGTCTTCAGCCTAGTACCTTTGTATATCCTACCCTTAGTCAGGCCCCATTACAACCCATAAAAGACCTTTTGATGTTGCTTGCATGTTTTCTGTGGGAATCATTTGGAGATGAAAATCAAATTTATGGGAAGTGCTCTTAAAAGTGAAATTGAGTGAAAGCCTAGACACAAACTGAGCGATTGAGTGAACACTAAATGCCCTTGTGAGGAAGGCAGTTGTTTGAATTTGGTGATCTCCCTCTTGTGTGTAACTTGGATCCCTGGCTTAGTATAATGATTGTTTGAATGATGAAATTCTCAATTGTTCAAAGTAAATGAATTTGGGGATTGCTTTATTTGAAAGGGGGGAACATTAAAGGAAAAATTGTTTTGATGAATTGCTTGAAATCTGTGCAAAGTTGATTGAATCCTTAAGCTTGCCATGTCTTTAGTCTTTTTAAGTTTTTAAGTTTTAGTTTGCTTGGGGACAAGCAAAGTTTAAGTTTGGGGTATTTTGATCAGCCTCTGGCTAGTCTAGTTTTATAACTAGAAAAACCGTGGCTTTGTGCTAATTTTATATCATTTTCGCCCAAATTAGACTTGATTGTCTTTAAGCAGTATTTTGATTTTGTAAAGTATTTTTTAGGTTAATTTAGCTGATTTAGAGTTAAATAAAGCACTTATGCTATTTCTGTTTTCAGGTTAATAAAAAGAAATAAATCTGGAGCTTTCGCCCCGCGAAACATGACTCGCCTCACGAGTAATCCAACCCTGGAAGACCAGAAGCCATCACGGCTCATCCATGTTGAAGGTCACGGGCGTTACAAGTTTGGAATTTGTAGAGTCTCGCCCCGCGAATAGATGACTCGCCTCGCGAGGATGAAGACCAGAGGGCATGACTTTTCCATTCCTCGCCACGCGATTCGTGCTTCGCCTCGCGAGAAGACCAAACGATGCAGACTGTTCATGATATTCGCCTCGCGAGACAGTGTTCGCCTCGCGAGTCCGCGGAATCCAGAATGTGTTTATAAGCCTGTTTGAAGGCAGAACTGAGGAGTTAGCTTTTAGTTAGCTAGTTTTAGTAGTAGTAGTTTATCTTCTTTTCGTAGATATGTTTTGTTTTCCTTTTGTAATGGAGAGCTAGTCTCCTAGATTAGTCTACTGTAATTGGTTTCCATTACCACACTTAAGATTCTGTAATTCCTGTTTTATTTGCTTTTCTCTTTTCAATGTGATGCTATATGTTTCTGTTTGCTTAATTCAGGAGTGTGTAGTGTTGTGTTGATTTATTTCGGTGATGTTATGTTCCTATATCAAATCGCGTTTGCTTAATTCGCGTGTGTTCATTCATGTTCGCTTAGTTCATGAGGGCTTAACCCCGTTTGCTTAATTCGGGAATAGGAACATATATCTGTAGTAGTGGTTTCGCTTGTAAATTGTTGCTACAACCGGGAGGGGATTAGAATCTGCTTAGGGCTTGGATTTATATGAACCAATGATAGTGGGAAACCGAGAACAGTAGGTTAATCGTTTCTTTGCCATTTGATAATTTTTAGCTTGCATTGTCTTTCTGTTTGTTTTCTTAATTTTATTTCAATTACCCAAAACCCCCCAAAACTAATTTTTTGTGTTAATAACAACAATCAAAGAGTCATTGTGAGACGACATCCGAGTTGTCGCCCTAAACTACATTTTTATAACCCGCTCGTTCTTTTTGGCGCGTGCGCGACAGAGCGACCATCGTGCCCCACGATGATAGTCACCCCTTAGATCCTTGGCGTACCCCCTTTCTTATCTTGGGATTCTCACTGGTTCAACAATGTGGTATCCCACCTTCTTCAATTCTTCGAAAATCTTCTGCATTGGCACTCGTAGTTACAACACCTTCCTGATTGGGGACCTTGTTACCTCCAAATTTTTTACTCGATTTCCATCATTATGATTCGGGATTGGATTCTTAATGATATTAGGCCAGACCTCTTCTTCAAACCCTAGCCTCCCACAAGCAATCAACTTTATCACCGCCGTCTTAAAAGCTTCACAATCCTCAATAGAATGTCCTGTGACACTCATATGATACTTGCAAGTCTGATTTGGATTGTACCAAGCAGGAAATGGTGGTTCTAAGGGACGTACAGGGTCCCCCGCAATCAAGTGGCGATCAAACAATTGTTGGAATAAATCTGCATTAGAGATGGACAATTTCGGGAAGGGTGGCAGATTTGGACTTTGGAAACGTCCTTGGTTTGGGAAATTTGGACGAGGCGGAGGATAGTTTGGGTATTTTTGCGGGGGTGCTGACGGGTAACAGGTGTATGATGGGCGGGCAAGGTTATGTTATATGGTTGGGGGGTAGGAATATTGCAGATTTGGTTTTGCGGGTAAGTGTTGGTTTGTGAGGATGGGTAAAACGGGGTTTGTGTCTGGTATGGGATATGGGGGTTAGGGTTATAGGGTGCTTGGTACTGAGGATTAAAGTTCCATTGGCGTTGTACATAATTCACCTTAACTTCGTTCTTCTTTGGTTGAAATCCCTTCCGGGATGCACTTCCTTCACCATCATTCATGGGGAGCTTTCCAGCTCTTGTCGAAAATTCAATCCTCTCACCGGCGGCGATCAAGTCGGAGAAATCTTTATAGGCTGCCCCAGCCATGGCCCCTATAAAAGGTGCACCGAGGGTTCCTAAAAAATATGAGCACATTTCAGATAAAGTCAACGGGGGCTGAACTTGTGCAGCCAAACTCCTCCACCTTTGGGCATATTGCTTGAAGGGCTCCTCACTTCTTTTCTGCAGTGTAGTCAGTTGTTCATGACTCGGGGTTGCATCCAGGTTGAATTTGTACTGGTCCATGAATAAGTTAGACAATTCCGTCCATCGCGAGATCTTGGAATGGTCCAATTGGAGGTACCATCCTAAGGCGAGGCCAGTCAAACTTTCGTGGAAAAAGCTGATGAGGAATTTGTCATCCTTGGACCAGATTGCCATCTTGGTGGCGTAACTAATGAGGTGAAATCGTGGGTTCCCACTTCCATCATATTTGGAAAAATCAGGAATCTTGAAGTCCTTGGGGATCACGACATCTGTGGCGGGACAGTGTTCTTCTATCTGGAGAGGGCCGTAAGTACTCAGGCCTTTTATTGCTTTTATCTGTTCTTCCATTTTCTCCATCCATTCATCTCTCATCTTATCCTTACCATCCTGGACTCCCGCTGACTGACTGTGAGTAGATACATGTGGTTGCTCCCATGTTGGTGTGGTGTAGCCCGGGACTTCATGATAGGCATTTTCAAAAGGGGGGTATCCTTCTCCAATAGGAAGTGTTATTGGTGCCGTGTGATATGTCTGGTTCGGGCCAGATACTCCCTGAATGAAACCCGTGCTAATGTTTGAAAACATTGGTGCTGTTACCACAGAAGAAATCCGCTGCCTACCAGGTTCAATTGTATCTCTGTTCGCACTAAGCATGCTGAGAGATTCCCTCATATCCTGTAGTATGGCTTCTAATCTTGCTTGGGTTTCAGTCATCTCACTTATTCTTCCCCTCACATCATCTATCTCAGAGCTTAAGTTTCTTCCTTCTTCAGACGCATTGGCAGCCATCCTGGTCCGAGATCTGGTAAAGTAAACTCGGGTTTGGTTGGTGTTACCTTTTCTTGGTCGCGCAATGGTTCCCGGTTTCTCAGAAGTAAATGACTCAAATGAGAGCATTTAAAAAATCTCATTAGTAAATCCAAAATTTTTGTGTGTGTGTATGCATGTGCAGGTTAACATCCCTTGTTCGATCGTGAGGGTACTCTTAGAAAGACTGTCGTATACACCTGTAGCAAGAAAACTCATCCTACAATCAAATCTAGTGGTATGGTTCCTTCTAGCTTGAATGCAGTTGGTGTCAAGCCCAAGGGAGAATCTACTCCTCGATAGACCGCACCCGTACTAGCAACGTCCTTATTTTTTACACAGAAAACACGTCGTTTTTAGGGTAAAAATATAGTTGATGATGCATCTAAGAGAGAATGCACTCCTCGATAGATATCATCTAAAAAGCGCTAGACAGACATTGATGAAAAACTTCCATTCCATTACAAAGATTTCGATACAAATTATGAGTCTTTGATCAAAATAAAAGAAGTACATTGATGGTTTTCATCTTTATCCGAGGTCTACAAAGTTCTATGTTAAGAGTATCATCTTCTTTTTCCTGAACCCTCTGGCAAGTTTCCCAAAATGATTGAAGAATTCGGTCACCTTCGGTGGTAGCTGAAGGAAATGGTTCATACGAATGTGGGCGGATGCCTTTTCAAACCGCTCCACCAGCTGGGAAGTGTGATATTGGAGCTTATCCATCACGTCCTCGTATTTTCTCTTCCATGCTTATTTTTCATTCATTACATCCTTCACCACCAATTTCCATCCCTTTACCCATTATGCATGACGCTGAACTTCAACTCTTTGAGAGTCTTTTATCTTGGTTTTGAGCCAATTTTCTCTCATGTTGGCTTCTGCTAGTAGCTCGCGATACTTGGCTGCTTCGTTCCATCCTCGATCAGAGTACACTTCTGTTTGGGCCAAGGATTATTGCAGGGATTCAACTCTCTCTTCTAGTATATTTATTGTTTCAATGTGAACCCCTATATTTGTCTCGAGCTCTTATTTCTTCTTTTGAAGTTTGACAAGCATCTTCTCTTGACATCCTATTTTTGCCAGCAGCTCCTGAATTTCTTCTTCTTTGTCTTTTCTTGCCCTTTTTGCGCGACTCGGGGCTTCGTGGGCATCGACGCAGTCATCCTTCAAATGCTCAATCTGTAAACTCAGCTTCTACACTTGTCTTTGGAGCGTGATAATAGTTACTTCGGCAACTTGGTCCTTCTCATCAAAAATCCTCATATGAGCTTTTAAAATTTCGATTTCTTTCAACATTTGATTTTTGGTAAAAGGATTATTTTCTGTATGGAGAGGGGATGTAGGTCTTGGAGGGAAACCTCTTCTTGCTTCTCTCCATGCTTCATATCTTTTTGTGTGAGCTATGATCCGCCTTCCCAATTCCTCCGGTCCTTTTATATGAACATCATTCCATGCTGACCTTACTGCTATCGTTTGGCTCTTGATGCTTCTATTTTCTTGGTATAGGAAGAATATCCCATCGAGCAGCTCTTCGGGAGGTTCATCCTGTGTCCACTTGAGTTGAAGCATCACCAAAGCTAGTGAGTATGACACACAACCTCTAGGACCCATCAATGGAACATTTGAAAAACTTCCACAGCTGAATACAACTGAATCTCCATTATAGCATGGACACATCCAACTAAATGACCGCGGGTCGATCTGATCATACTCTTGTTTCCATTCATATAGCTTACGTGGCTTTAGTTGCATGCGAGTGAATCCTTTCAGCGGGTCATCCGTTCTATCAATTTTATCACGAGCGTACAAGTGAGTCATGATCCAAACATACAATATTGATGCACAACATCGCAGTTTCCCTTGTTGATTCTGATGACAAACCTGTAGGGAGAGGAAAGTTTCAGCTAAGATAGCAGGGACCGGGTTTACACCATATTCTTTGACCCTATAGAAAACATCCATGGCTGACTGATCAATCAGATCTGGTACAAAAGGAAAGAGCACCGACCCATATATCATGAGGGCTAGTACTTTGTTGAAAGTAACCCATCGTTGTTGCTGGCCCAGCTTGTTGAGATACACTTCCAAAAATCGCCTCTTCAACCCTTTGGTGGTTCCCTTTTCTGTTTTCTCTATCTGTTCCGGTTGAAGCTCCAATAGACTTGCTATTTTCCAATTTGTTACATGTTGGCCATAATACATGTAGAAGCGAGTCTTCTTTTGAATTGGAAGTCTTAGCATATAAGCATACTCTTCCATGGTTGGAGTGATGTCTAAGTTAGGCAATTCAAAACACCTCAAAGTTGAGTTCCAATATTGGGCCAATGCACTCAGAGCGGGAGCTTCCACTGGAACACGCAATAGGTCCAATATTCTACCATATTTGCTGACAAAGTCTGAGCATGTTTTTTCTGACATTTGCTGGCTGAGTTCGCATAATCTCTTCACGTCATTGAGTGTCACATCGATCTTGATACTTTTCTTGGAACAGCTCACGTCGCTAGTACTCTTCTCTGAACCAAACTTTTCCATTTTCTTGCTATAAGGTGAATACCAAAATCTTCCAACAAAGAGACAAAAAAAAAATGAGTATAGCGAAGTAAATATATCTTGCATGATTCATATTGCATGGGGCCCAATGGGGTTGAGAACCCTGATGGGTATGCATCACCTTCATTATGACATAGCGCCTACTAGATGCATTAATATTTGAATATGTCATTCAGGTTTGAGGCAGCAATGTGGCGCCCTTAGTTTTGTGAATATTCACAATGAACATGCATGACAATTTATGCTTATGATGATAGAGAGGAAAGAAAAGTATGTCCCTTTTTGTCCTAAGCCAGATAAAATATAAGGATGGACACACCCTAAGGTTAGGACTTTAAACAGGTTGGCCACTAGGTCTGCTTTATTAGTGAAAGTTGGGACGGGTCTAGACCTCTAAAAGTCATGGTCCCCAAATTGCCCTCATAAGGATATGATTCATGAATCTAGCCACAAGTAGGGATAAACCCTCTCAATATGACTATTCCATGATCTCATGTACAATCTGAGTGGTGAACTGACAAGTATCAGGGAGGTACAAGACCTCTTCAATAACAATGTCATAACACCGCCTAATCCTCGAGTTTTTGAGCAAGCTCGGGTATAGAGCTAAGTGTGTGTGCAATACGTGATATGATGTGTGTGAAGGGGGCATACAAACCTGTAACACTTAAAAGTAAAGATAAAAAGAGAAGGCAAGAAAAACCTGCAAAACACAAACATAGGTATATATAAAAATGGTGATAAGTCCTCTACCCTATTGTTAAAACATGGGATAAAAGAAAAGAAAGGAGGAGGAAGCAAAAACATTGTTAGTGAAACATATATAACAATAACGTGAGTTAAGATGTATGTACAACTAAATCTTCTCATTTAAATAAGAGGAAAAACCCAACCAAAAGGACAATCCAAACAAACATCACTAAAAATAAAAACATTTTTTAGTTTTGTCATTTAATTATTGTAAGGAGAAAAAACGGCAAGATACAGCCATAAAAGGTAAAACAAATAAGCTACAAGTTACTAAAAATTTGCAAAACCAATTTTTATGGGCTTGACTCTCTTAAAAGTCCCCAGTGGAGTCTCCATCTGTAGCAACAAAAAAAAAGACTTGTTTTTCCCTTAGAGAGAAAACATGGAGTCCCCACCAACTTTATTTAATTTCAGGGAAGTTGGAAAACCCCTTGAAAAAAAAACTTTGGGTTCGGGAGTTGATTATGTCTAGGGAAGGCATGGAGACTTAACCCCACGGCACCTTAGAACATCCATAAAATGGTTACCCAAAATTATTCGTATAAATTATTAATAACTTTCAAAAATATTTGTTTTACCCAAAAATCGTCTTTTAAGAAAGAAACATCTTTAGTTGTGAAATTTTTTATTAAACCTATGTGAGGTTGAACATGGCACGTAAGTCCACAGAGCAACCTCAAAATCTGAAGGATTGAACATGACACTTGTCATAGGGTAACCCAAGAAATAAGATTGTTTTAATCAAGTGATCATCCTATATTTTTATGTAAAATAAATAATTTTACCTCTTGATAATGGGACAGAAATGAAACGTAGAAATGAAACTTTTTACCTACTTATTCAGTGAACAGAGGCACAGAAAAATAAGAATATCAAGAGAAACTTACGAATAATATCAACAAAGAGATCAAGGATTACCAAATGAGAGCTGAATAACAATGACTTTGTTTCCTCCCAGGGGTAAGATTTCAAGATCAAAACCTTTACATTTCAATCTCACCGACTCTTTTAACTCTTCCTTCTTAACCACTCTAATAATATAGAAGAGAAAAAAACTCAGATCTCTAATCTCTTTTTTTCACAAAGAAAATGTTCTCTCCTCTTCCTTTGTCTTTGTATCTTTCCTCTCTATCTCCTCTCTGATTTTCGTTCTCCTTCCAAAGAAAAATCCCCCCTCCTTTTATAGATGGGGGAGAGGGTTTCATGCTTCTTCTTACCCAGCGGCTTCTAGGTTGGTCTTCACGTAATCCAAGGCTTGGGTGGTTCTGAGCAGCAGTGGCGTGTGTCCAGATGGTGGACGGCGTGAGCAGCAAAAAGGAGGTGATTTGATGTGAAGGTTGCGTGTTTGAAGAGAGAAGGAGGTGGGTGGTTTTGTCTGATGTATAAGATGGTTTTTTAGGGTTAGGAGTAAGGTTGCTAGGTTAACACGAGGGAGAAGATGTGGAAGAAGAAGGACCAATGGGTAGAGGAGGAAAAGAGGTCTTGTCTGATATGTAAAATAGGTTTTTTAGGGTTAGGAGTAGGGTTGCTAGATTAAAACGAGGGAGGAGATGAGGAAGAAGAAGTACCAATGGGTAGAGGAGGAAAAGAGGTCTTGTCTGATGTGTAAAATAGGTTTTTTTAGGGTTAGGAGAAGTAACTCAATCTCCTTTCCTTTTTTGTTGATTGTCCTTTTCTCCTTTTTCCTTCGTCCTTACTTCATTATCTCCTTCTTTTTCTTTCTTTATTCTTTAGCTTCCAGCCTGAAAAATAAAATTGCAGTGGACGGAGTTTCTTTGTCCAACAGAAACTTAGATATGGAAAAATAGATATACACTGGACGGACCCCCTCGTCCAACAGAAGTTTAAACATGCAATGGATGGACCCTCCTTGTCCAACAGAAAATTAGATGTGCAAGGGACGTCCTATTCGTCCAACATAAACTTAAACTTGCAATGGATGGACCCTCCTCGTCCAACAGAAAGTTAGATGTGCAATGGACGGGACCACCTCGTCGAACAGCAAGCGCAATGGGCTGGACTGGACAGCGTCCAACAACAAGTCCAATGCAATGGATGGGACCACCCCGTCCAACAGCAAATGCATGGACTGGACGGGCTCACCCCGTCCAACAGTAAATGCAATGGACTAGACGGGCTCACCCCGTCCAATAGTAAGTGCAAAGTAATGGACGGGACCACCCCATCCAACTAGTCCAATGTAATGGACGGGACCACCCCATCCAACAGCAAGTGCAAAGCAATGGACGGGACCACCCCGTCCAACAGCAAGTGCAATGGACTGGACTGCGTCCAACAGCAAGTCCGATACAATAGACGGGATCACCCCGTCCAACAGCAAGTGCAATGGATTGGACTGCGTCTAACAGCAAGTGCAATGGATCGGACTGCGTCCAACAGCAGGTCCAATGCAATGGACGGGACCACCCCGTCCAATAGCAAGTGCAATGGACTGGATTGCGTCCAACAGCAAGTGCAATGGACTGGACTGCGTCCAACAGCAAGTCCAATGCAATGGACGGGACCACCTCGTCGAACAGCAAGTGCAATGGACTGGCCTGGACCGCATCCAACAGCAAGTCCAATTCAATGGACGAGACCATCCCGTCCAACAACAAGTGCAATGGACTGGACTGCGTCCAACAGCAAGTCCAATACAATGGATGGGATCACCCCGTCCAACAGCAAGTGCAATGGACTGGCCTGGACCGCGTCCAACAGCAAGTCCAATGCAATGGACGAGACCACTCCGTCCAACAGCAAATTAATTATGAGCCCCCTCCTTTCTTTATTATTTTCTTTTTCTTCTTTCTCTCTTCACTATTATTATTAGTCTCCTTGATGCACAATATCATGAAAATTAGAATAAAATATGGACGAAAATGGGTGTTCACAGCAAATATCAACGAGACTGACACAATCTTGGATATCCTTTCTACCTATCAGAGAGCTTCTGGGCAAATGGTTAACATGGAAAAGTATGAAGTGTCATTTTGTCAAAATGTGCCTACCAAAGAGAGAGAGATGATCTGTAACAGGATGGGAGTAAAGACTGTTGACACTCACTTTAGATACCTTGGACTCCCAGTTATCTTTGGGAGATCCAAAAAGGTCATCTTTTCCACTGTTGTTGACCATGTCTGGAAAAAAAATGAAAGGTTGGAAAGAAAAGTGCCTCTTGAGAGCCGGAAAGGAAGTGTTGATCAAAGCAGTTGCACAGGCAATTCCTAATTACATTATGAGTTGTTACAAGCTTCCTTAAGGAATCTGCAAGGAGATAGAAGCACTTTTAGCTAGATTCTGGTGGGGAGCAAAGGATGGGAAAAAGAAGCTTCACTGGTTGAGCTGGGATAAATTGTCAAAGGCTAAAAAAGCAGGTGGTATAGGTTTTAGGGGCTTTAGTGAATTCAATATAGCCCTTCTCGGCAAGCATTGCTGGAGATTAATCACAGGGACTGAGTCTCTCATGGGAAATGTCTTCAAGAGTAGATACTATCCAAGGAGCTCTTTAATGGAGGCAAAACTGGGATACCAACCAAGTTATGCTTAGAGGAGAATTCTCAATGCTAAGGAAGTGATAAGGAAAGGTGCCATTTGGAGAATTGGGAATGGACAAAGTGTCAGAACTTGGGAAGACCCATGGCTGCCAAACGAAGTTGATTTCAGAATCCAAAATAATATAAATGGGAAAGCTGATACACAAAGGGTCTGCGATTTAATTGATTCAAACACTAAGCTGTGGAGAAGGGAATTGATCACTTCCTCTTTTAATCCTTTTGTGGCCAAACAGATTCTTAGTATTCCTATCTCCCATCATATGCCCAATGACAAACTCATATGGCATTGGGAAAAGGATGGAGAATATTCAGTCCGATCGGCCTACCACTTATTAAAAGACCACAAGTGTAGAAACAACCCGGGAACCTCAAATGCTCAAAGTGGGAAGCTATGGAGAGAAATTTGGAAAGCTCCAGTTCCAAATAGAGTTCGAAATTTCTTGTGGAGGCCAGGAAAAAATATCCTCCCTACCCATGATAATCTCCAGGAAAAGGGTATCCAAATTGATACTCAATGTCCTTTATGCCAGCTAGGGATGGAAACCATTGATCACCTATTTATGCACTGCCAATTGGCAAAACATACTTGGTTTTCTTCTCAGTTTGGTATTAGGGTGCCTCAAAATACGGATATCAACCAATGGTTACTTGAAGGGTTATCTATTAATGATAAAATGGGTACTCAGTTCTTCTGTGTTCTGTTATTGAAATTTTGGGGTGTAACATCCCTGGCTGCTTCATGGATTGACGACTGTCCCCACAGACCAACACGGGTCTTTTCAGCGTGCTTTGTCCTCACTCACACGCTTCCTGGAAAACTTCCCGGGAGGTCACCCATCCCAGAATTGCTCCAAGTCAAGCTCGCTTAACTGTGGAGTTCTTAAGTGATGGATTACCGAAAACAAGGGTGCCGACGAGGGCGGGGAGTGGTCACTGGTGCAAGAAGGCACGGACAAGGAGCGGCTCCTGGCAGGCTTCTAGGCGGAGGGACACATGAATGAACCGATAACACACCCGAATGAGAGGGATCCTGAGACTGTGTAGGTATGGGACTATACAGTTGAGGAAGACTTATATGAATTGATTGATACTACCTATACTAACAAGATGCATCTTCTTTTCGGGAGCCCGTCACTTAAGAACTCCACAGTTAAGCGAGCTTGACTTGGAGCAATTCTGGGATGGGTGACCTCCTGGGAATTTTTCCCGGGAAGCGTGTGAGTGAGGACAAAGCACGCTGAAAAGACCCGTGTTGGTTTGTGGGGACAGTCGTCAATCCATGAAGCAGCCAGGGATGTTACAAATGGTATCAGAGCGCCACCTCTCCCAGTACGGTGTGGTTCGGGGACGAACCAAGCGGAAGCTGGTGGGCATGTAACACCCGGGTGCCGACGAGGGCGGGGAGTGGTCGCCGGTGCAAGAAGGCACGGACAAGGAGCGGCTCCTGGCAGGCTTCTAGGCGGAGGGACAGATGAATGAACCGATAACACACCCGAATGAGAGGGATCCTGAGACTGTGTAGGTATGGGACTATACAGTTGAGGAAGGCTTATATGAATTGATTGATACTACCTATACTAACAAGATGCATCTTCTTTTCGGGAGCCCGTCACTTAAGAACTCCACAGTTAAGCGAGCTTGACTTTGAGCAATTATGGGATGGGTGACCTCCTGGGAAGTTTTCCCGGGAAGCGTGTGAGTGAGGACAAAGCACGCTGAAAAGATCCGTGTTGGTTTGTGGGGACAGTCGTCAATCCATGAAGCAGTCAGGGATGTTACATGGGGAGCCCGTAATCAGTTTGTTTTTAATCAAAAGCCCCTAAATCCTATTGAAGTGGCCACGTCTGCAACCAATTTTGTCCAAGAATTAAACCCAATATGCTCAACTGAAGCTAGCTCAGAACAGACCTATCAGCATTCCCAACTTGATTTTAACCCGGGAAACCATATTATTTTTGTTGATGCATGCTGTTTCTCTAATGGGTCTACAGGGTGGGGTCTGGTGGCTTATGACCAACCTGATTCCATTTCTTTCTCAACTTGCAGGTATGAAAATGCTGAAACAGATCCAATGCTAGCTGAGGCACTTGGTATTCGTTGGGGACTACAATGTGCAAAGGACCATAATATACAAAATATCACAATTGTTTCTGATGCTACAGCTGTTGTTAATTGTATTAACTTAAAGTCTGTTGTGGCTGCTATTGATCATATCATCCATGACTGTATTTTGTTGATGAGTGATTTCAATAGGGTCAATGTTATCCATGTAAGGCGTTAGTTTAATACTATGGCTCATAGCCTTGTTTCCTTATCAAAGTCTGTTGGGTCCAGGACTTGGATGGGGTGTGTCCCATACCAAGCAAACAATTGATCTGTAACCTGTTTTTTGTAATGTTCTGATTCAGTGTTTTACTTTCAAAAAAAAAAAAACTTTTGAGTTTAATTTGTATGTACAGTCAGTGTGAATATTTTTACACTGATAACAAATTAGAAATCATGGAATTGATGACTTTTAAGATAATTAAGATAAAGATCAAACATTTTTAATAATATGTCAATTTATGATTGGTTGATAATATAAAAAAACTTTATACTATCAATATGTACCAATTAAATCCTAAAACTTTATACTATCAATATATATCAATTAAATTCATATAGTTATATCTTGAAATTTTTTAAATGGATCCGCATACTTTCAAAAATTTTGAATAAAAATTTACTAACAATTGTCTTTCGTTTATATTTATATTATACACATATTATATTATTATTATTAAGCCCCCGCATCGGATCGGTATAAAAATCTAATGTATCTATAAAAACAAAGTCCTAATTACTATTCATTTTTACGGTTCAAAATCAACTTTCATTTTTCAAAGATTTGGTATATGTAATATTTTATTCACAGATAAATATATTCCTTTGATTCATAAGAATAAAATTTTTCCACCTTCATATATTGAAATAAAGTTTTCCCAGATTTATAATTATCATTCACTAATTTTATTTCGAAAATACTCTATACTGAAAATAAATTTTTAAAACTTTTATCAAATATGAAAAAAATTTATTTCCATACCAGTATTTTCGAAAATAGTTTTTTAGAACTTCTCCTACACATTTCCGGTGCGTTTAGATCCTCTCGATTTATGAGATAACTGGACATGTCCAGTCGATTGTTTCTCCAGCTGCCATGTGTCCAAAAAATAAATCAACGGCCCACATTTTTTCATGTAATAAATCAATTTAAAATAATAAAAATAAAATAGAATCGTGCGGTCTCAATCCCAGTTTCTTCTTCTTCATCAAAACGCCCAGGTGGGCCGCGCTCCCCCCCCGTCCCGCCCCCGCCCCCGCCCCCGCCCCATGCTGTGCTGTCTCCGTCGCCGCACCTCCCAACCTCGACCTGTGCGATTGCCGAGCCGCGCGGCGCCGCCCCGCCCCTGTTTCCTCCTTACAGACCGGCTCCGCCATGTTCATTTTGCATTATTTCTCGCGATCAAGGTGCAAGATCTGCCATCAGTCGTTGTATCAAGTATTTTGTCAAATTGTTCATACCCTTTTGTCACCATTACAAGCATCAAAAAAATAACTTGTGATAAATAATTTGTTTTTTATCAAGTATTATGAAAAAAATGCTAAGACGCTCTTGCAGTTGTGTCAAGCAGCGAACACATTTTCCCTGCTACCCATTCCATATGCCGTATGGCATTGGTTATAGAAGGAATCATGTTTTATATTTTTTTTCCCTTGGTCATAATCGTGGCCAAATTTCCAGTAGTAACTTGTGATAAACAATTTGTTTGTTCATTAAGAAATGAAATTCATGATAAATGTACAGTAACAACAAATTCAATGAAGAGCTACAACAAGTCTAATGTGAAGTTACCGCGAATAAATTTATTGAATTAATCACCAATCCACTGGATTGAAACTAGCTGAACGGTGGGTGACCTCAAATTGTATTTTGGTCCTTCAAAATATTTAATTACACATTTCGTCACTCAACTTTTTTAATTGTACGATTTTGGTCCCCAAAAAATTTAATTAGACATTTAGTCCTCTAATTTGTTAAATTGTGCAAAATCAGTCATTCCGTCATGACTAGTCAATGTACAATTAAATTTAAGAGGGACCAAAGTCCCACAAATTTAAAAGTTGAGGGATGAAATGAACAATTAAAATTTTTGAGGGATTAAAATCGCACAATTGAAAAAATAGAGGAATCACAAGTACAATGTAAATTTTTGAGGGATCAAAATTACACAATTAAAAAAATTGAGGGACAAAAATACAATTAAACATAATTTATATTACATTTGTTATATTTGAAATGGTACTTCAATGTTTTTTGACATTTATATTTATTAGTTTATACAACATGGTTCATAACTATGTAGTCACCATGTCCTATGATGTAATTACCATGTTGTTTGTGCTAATACAATAAAGATAAATAGTACGAAGGGTTGTTGTATTATTGATCGGGAATTAATTACAAAGTGATGAAAGTTTCAGTACAATTTGACATTCCCAGTACTTGAGTGAGTGAGTGTACACAACGTGTGTTTGTGTTAAGGACGAAGGTCCTTCTATATATAGCCTACTCGACGCGTATTGTTCATGCGGGTTGGTTATAATTCATGGGTCCCACTAGGCCGTTAGCGTGATTTGCGGAGCCGTGCATGGATCTCTATTTTGCCAATCACCAGGAGATTCTTCTAGAAGAAAGGTGACGAGTCCTCTCAATTTGTCTTATTACGACCGTTACCTTTGACCCTCACATTTGACTGTCACCTTTGACGCGTCCTCTCGATTTGTCTTATTAATAACTAAGAGAGGTATTATTGGATCGATATCAGTATAAAAAATATTTACACTGATGGTGCATAGAAATTAAACTCTTATGATATTATGTTAATTGATTAAAAAAAATGACTGCTTTAAATTTATTTATTAATATGATAGTAGTGATTGTTATCATATCTATAACAAACATAAAAATTAAAACCATACATTAACATAGTTGAATGACACTGGGTAGTAAGATGTTATTAAAAAAAGATTAAACCCCCAATTTGGTCCCTTAGAAAAATATTCGGGTCTGAAATAGTCCCTATCCAAAATAAATTATACATTTCATCCTTAAGAATGTAATTACCGGGACACTTTAGTCCATCTGTCAGTTGACCACCTTTGACCACCGGTTTTCAGCTGACGTGTTCATCATTTTTAATGAGTTGTCAGTCAGCATGCCTAATAGGATGGCCAGCTTGGAGTTTTTTTTCCACCCCTATTCCCTACCAAACCGACGCAGTTTCTCCTCCCACTTCTCCTATTAACCTTCTTCTTCCCCCACCTTCGATGATTCATTGATAGAAACCCTAGAATCTCTTCTCCCTCTCCATTATCATCCATCTTGTTATCCCTCCCTCTGGTTGCTACCCTCGTCCCATCTTTCTCTTTTCCCTAATCTGTATTTCGCCCACTTTCCATTATCAATTCGAATAGAAACCCTAATCTGTATTTCGCCCTCTTTCTATTTTTGGAGTTGCATCGAAATGAGCTAGGCTTCTAAGGACGTGTCTAGCCATGACCATAGTGAAAGGAGGTCTAACTTGAGCACGAGGCCTGATAGGTGGTGACCTTACAGCTGGTGGCAGTGATGGTGTACTCTGATCACCCATTTCCTGCAAATAAGACAGATCAACCTAGTGAGAAAAGGGACCAAACAATTAATATTGTGGGTCAAATTAGTCCCTATATAATTGTTTAGTAACCAAATTAGTCCCTTACAAAATTCAAAAATGTCAGATTAGACTCCTGTAGCATTGAAGAGTCTGCATTATTGTCACCTTGAGTCAGTACATGTAAATTACCTATGTTGCATTTTCTTCTTGAGGTTGTGATTGTGTTAATGGTGTAACGGCCTTCGTTACATTAGTAATTCAAATTAATTTCAATAAAAATCCTTCAAAACATTTAATTAAAATATACAAGTCATAAAAACTTCGCAAATTAATTGAGTGCGAATATACCTTACATTAATTAAAATAGTAATAAAGTATCTGAAGTAATATATAATAAAAATCCATACAACCAAATAAAACCAAAAGCCTCAAAATCGAGCGTCTACTAATAAACCCAACGATAAATAAATAAACGTGTCTGTCCACATATGACTCCGCATTTAAGAAAATACTAACCAAACTAAGAATGACTAAGAAAATTCACTATGTCTTCAAGCCGCTTCGGTCTCAAAGGTGTCGTCCTCATGCTCTGAAAACAACACTTTTAATGAGATATAATCCCAGTGAATAAAAACAAGTTCTAACAATATTTTCGAAAATAGTATTGTTCTCAATCGGCGCGGTAACCGGAAAAAAAATACATTCATGGTACCCGCTAATTTTAAAAATGATATAACTCAAAATGTCTTCATAAATTAAAGAATAAATATTAGTCTTATGAAATTCATGTATAAGACGTAACACCATCAAAAGAAATAATTCGATCCACATAATATAAGTAAAATCATTCAAAGGACGTCTCTCGTGTCCAATCAATCTCAATGTATATCCAAGTCTCTTTTATTTAATTACCAAAAATTTAAGTCTATGAGCTCATGACAAATGGAATGGCGTCCCACCGCCTTTCCCTTCCCAAAAGGAAGTATCTATAATGGGTCTTCCCCTTCCTAGAAGGAGGTATCCATCTTCCCCTCTAACGAGGAGGTATCTATCTTACCCTCTAACGAGGATGTATCTGTCTTCCCCTTCCTAGAAGGAGGTATCTGTCTTCCCCTTTAATGAGGAGGTATCTGTCTTCCCCTCCCCAGAATGAGGTATCTGTCTTCCCCTCTAAGGAGGAGGTATTTGTGATCCCCTTCGCAGAAGGAGGTATATCTCTTCCCCTCTAATGAGGAGTATCTATCTTCCCCTCTAACGAGTAGGTATCTATCATCCACTTCCCAGAAGGAGGTATCTGTCTTCCCCTCTAATGAGGAGGTATTTTTCATCCCCTCTAACGAGGAAATCATTCCTCTAATGAGGAGGTATCCATCATCCCATATATCTTAACAATCACAAAAATCATAATTCAGAATCATATTTTGGGCATATATCATAACCCCAGGTCATGGTATATGACCTCATATGTCAATCTCAATGATATAGCGTCATGACAAGACAACACTATAACTTCACAAAATCAATTAATAATCTATATATATATATATATATATATATATATATATATATATATATATATAACACCAATTTGTGAATTTCACGTTATAAAACCTTTTGTTCAATTTCAAAATAAATTACAGCCATGCAATTTTATTTTTAAGCTATACGTACATATATAAACCAAAGAAACGCTTCATACCGATTATCGCTTCAAGTAGGTTCATTAACGTAAGTTTGTGAACGTCTAGGGAACAAAGATTTTCACAACAAACAATATTATACATAAGCAAACAAATTCAGTCATTTAGATGCTATACCCAATATATTTAAAATTCAAAAGCCTAGAAGACTGCTAATCCCAAATTCTTCATATTAATAACACAATAAAAATTACATCCTTCAAGAAATCATTCCAATCTAACATTTAATCAAATAATTAAAAATATTGAACATTTAATCATTGGAAACTCCCTAAATTCATAATTTGGTTTCAAACCCAAAATTAATTGTACCATGGAAGGGTAAACAAAGATGTTTTTACTCACATCTTGAAGACCTTCAAAAGCTTCAAAATTAATCTAAGGGAAGAGCTAGTCCTTCACCACAAAAAATTTCCTTCTTTTCGTTAATAATTTTTGGTCTGTGTGTGGCTCCCCATTCATTACTAAATTCAACAATTAGCACCTCTTTCTTTTATTTCCGTTGTCTAGCCGTGCCGTTTAGTTACGGGAGTGAGAGAAAGAGGAGTTATAAACTTCTATAGCCGTGTGAATAGCAATTCCTCATAGCATTAGGTTTCTTTTCTTTCTTTTTTTTTCCTACTTTTAATATTGTTGCGGGACCCGCTGATCTTTATTATTAGATGAATGAAAGGCAAGGCAATCTAGCCCTGACGTGAGGAGTCCTTCACCTTAACATACATGTCTATATAATTTTGTTTCCATTTTCATTATTTTTTTCCTTTTTTTTAACCCAAAAGAATCCTCATTAATATTACATCTCCAAATTGTTTTTCACACAAAGCTAAATATGCTCACTTCCTATACGAGAAATCCAAAAATGGATGGTGGTTCGTGGCTTTTTATTCTCTCTGTTTTTTTTAATCTAAATTTTGCATTTATTTAAAAATATTAAATAATTCCAATAAATTGTTATACTAATAGTTTTCTACGCTAAGCCTTATAACAACTTAATCTTTTCATTAAAATAATTTATATTGTAATTTTGGGATGTTACAAATGGTACCAATTCAGAAATCGGATTGAGCTGCTTTGATTCGCGCGAACCCCTTCACTTATTCTCCTTCGTCTCGAATTTCTTCTTTCTTTGCAGAGGTTTGGTGACTGAACGAAATCGTGAGAGGGAGCTTAAGGGTTTAGCAGAGACGAACCTACACATTCAGCCCCTCACTAAAAACGGCGTCGTTTCGTTGCAGACACCTCCCCTAAAACGCATGCGTTTTGGGCCTGACGAATTTTGGCTTTTATTTTGATTTTTTTTCCTGTTAATTTCCACGCTGGAATACAAGTAATAGGTGCTACCTGACAACTCAGCAAAAACCTGGGACACGTAAGCTGGAAACCGGTGGTCAAAGGTCGTCAACCATAGGAAGGACTAAGTGTCCCGATAGTTACATTCTTAAGGATGAAATGGATAATTTATTTTCGATAGGGACTATTTCAGACCCGAATGTTTTTCTCAGGGACCAAATTGGGGGTTTAGTCTTAAAAAAATTTAAAAGTAAATGGACCTATTTAAAAATTTCTCAAGATATTGGTTATATTATGATATTTATTATGTATTAAGCGAAGATTTAAAAGATGAACAATTAGTATTCTTAATTATCCAATTAGTGCAATTTTTTAATAGTATTATGTGTCCTTTTGCTTTGTTTTACAATTGTTTCAATTAGCGACATTTTGTTAAGTCTCTAAGATATCTGATGTGCATTTCTCTAAATTTTGATGAAAACTAAAACATTTGTTAATGATTTAATTAACCTTCATATTGGTTGTTAATCTGTCTATCAGTGTGCAGATCACAATAGTAAGAATTCACTTTCTCACCTGTCTGCCCACATAAATAACCACCTGTCTAGAGAAGCAAAAATCAACCTGTCTGCTAACTAGGATATTGACTTTCTGCATTGAGTTTCAACTTGTCTTCTGCTAAGTTCTCATACTCGTCTAAGGTTCTTCGATGGGGAACTCAAGTACAAAGAGATTTTGTAAGATGTCCCCTCTTTCAGAAGACTCTGAAGCGCTCTCTTTCACGTTGATCAAGAAAGTAAGAAGGTCTTTCTCACAAGTAACATAGGAAATCAGAATCGAAGTCCAGTTAAAGAATGTTTCCAACATGCTTTATTCCCTAGTACTCTTGGTTATTATACGAAAAGAGAAATGTGCTCTAAAAAGTATAAAAGCATTCTGCACAACTCTGATGTGGCTACTGCACGATGCATAAAGCCTCGATCCTTCTCTGATAGAGTACAACCAACGTTCCTATTGCATTAATGGCTGGCCAGAACGACTTTATTGCATTTAACGGAGCTCTGCTTGAACCCAACATTTGAAGGAATGTCTCTAACGGATCTTAAATGCTTGAAGGCTATAAATACATAACTCATTGAAGACGAAGAAGAGAGAACACAGAGCATTAAAGAGCCATTACTTTGCGTATTCATTTCTTTATTCTTTCAATCCGTATTCTTCAATCATTTGAAGTTATTACGCAGTCTTTCATAAGCTTACATTCAATCCACTATTTGAGTGTTAGTGAAAGAACTATCTGTCTGTTGTATTTATTACAAACAAACTTATCAAACAAACCAGAGTGAGCCTGAAGAGGCTAGGTGAGCAAAGAATACTTGTCTTGGAGCCTGAAGAGGCTAGGTGTGCAAATAATACTTGAAGTCTGTAACCTGATCAGTTATACTGGATAAAACTTGGTGCTGCCAAGGACTTGATGTAGCCCTGGTGTTAAAGGGTGAACTAGGATAAATAGCTATGTTTATCTCTCTTCCCTTAAACTCTTTAGTTGCTTTAATTATGTTATCTGCTTTCCAACTAAATGGATTAAAGTGTGAATATCAAACTTGTTTTCAAGTTTGTGTGTTTGTGTGTTTTTCTGTTAAAACCACACCAGATAGGTCACATGTCTGTGCAGTGTTTTTCACACTTGTCTGAACCTAGCTTCTGTGTACAAAAAGTTTTTAACTTTGTTTTAATTTCTGATAAACAAATTCAACCCCTTTTTCTCGTGTTTATAGTTGTCTATTTCATATTTGACACTCAATATTTTTTTTTGTTTCCTGGTGTATCCTCGCACGCAACTGTGGACATTAATCCTTCGAGGTACTGGATACATTAAAGGGTTGACATCTCCCATCCAGATTTTCTTCATATGCAAGAGTTAGGGATCAAACCTCTAACCACTTGCTCAATTTCACGTTCAATTTCATCTCCTATCATTTCATTATTAATTCAAATAATCAATTTTCTATCAATTTCATTTTTTCTATTTTGTTATTATTTAAAAAAAGTGAATTTAATTATTATTTTAAATAATGTCTTTGCTCACTATGTTCACATTTTTAATATCTTACTATTATTTCAAATAATATATTTTTTTTTACCCTATTTAATCGCTTAATATTTGTTCTTATAAATAATGAACTTTCTAGACAATTTTATCTTATATCATCAGCATCACCATCTAATAAACTAAATTTGACCCTCAAATTTATCTACCGTTAGTTTATCATATATTATTTTGCCACTATTTTCAATAGTGATGATTTTAAATAGTAATTTTGATTACTATGTTTTATCTTTTGTTATTATATTGAGAAGTAAATTTTCCAACTTAATTTTTTTGTCAGTTTTGTTATTATTTCAAATACCGAATTTTCTCTCTCAATGCGTCTTATTAATTTTTATCATTATTTAAATAAATTACCTTATTATTTTTATTTACAATTATTTTATATTTTTCAGTATCATCTTTTATTATTTTATTATTATTTAAAGAAATGAAACTTCCGGTTCAATTATACATTATTGTTTCATTATTAATTCAAATAGTTCTTTGCAAATTATTTTTTTATTTTGTTTTTATTTCAAAAAGTGGATTTTCTTATTAAAATTCATCTCTTACTATTCTATTTATTATTTCAAAGAGTGACTTCTTTTTAAGTTCTAGCGATGGCGGCAGCAGCGATCAACCTCCTACAAACTCTAAATCTCCCTTCTTCTTTGGCGAGTGAGGGAAAGTACAATGATTTGACCCTTATCGCGTTCAACAATATCAAAGGTACTCTTTAGTTTCTGAAACTAGTTTTCACTCCCTTCTCTCGAAGGACTGAGACCTTAGGATCCTCTATTCTTCTTCTCTCCTAAAAAAAAACTATCACAGGGCTCAAAACAAATTCAACAACTCACATTTCCAATTCCATTTTTCATTACAACCATTTTCTCGGAATCTCAAAAACCCTCCACTGAATGGCGAAAACGGGACCAGGAAAAAGAGACTTGGAGAGTTAAGGAAATGGCAAGGTCGACCAATAATGATGCCAAAGATGGAGGGGATCACTATCTTATTGTTATGTGGCCAACTGGCCATCTCGAGGTCGTCGACGACGGTGGGTCGTCAACTAGCTGACCATGGAGGTCGTGGACGCGGTGGGTCATCAACCATCTCGAGGTATGTTTCCCAAACACCCAATTTCATAGAAATGACATTGATAATGAATAATTAATGATGAATAAATATTTGAATATTATGTATGTGGTGGGTTTTTGTTCAAATTTATTTTTTATCTATAACAATAAAAAAGAATATTTTTAAGATATTTCCTCTTAAGCATTATATCTTGGATTGCAGTTTGGCAACATAAAAATGAGGTTAAAGGGGTACCTACAACAACAACAACAACAACAACCAAGCCTTATCCCATTAGGTGGGGTCGGCTACATGGATCATACGGCGCCATAATGTTCTATCATGAATCATGTTAACAGTTAAATCATTGGCCTCCAAATCTTTCTTAATAGTTTCTCCTATAGTTTTTCTTGGCCTACCTCTACCTCTAGCTATTGGATTGCCCTCAACTTGATCCACTCTCCTTACTACAGAATCTAAAGGTCTCCTCCATACATGCCCAAACCACCTAAGTCGAGATTCAACCATCTTTTCTACAATAGGTGCTACCCCAACTTTCTCTCTAATGCTATCATTCCTAATCCTATCACGTCTAGTTTTTCCGCTCATCCAGCGCAACATTCTCATTTCTGCTACATTGATTTTACTCTCGTGTTGATTTTTTACCGCCCAACACTCCGTCCCATACAACATCGCCGGTCTAATAGCTGTACGGTAAAATTTTCCCTTTAGCTTAAGAGGTACCTTTTTATCACACAAAAAACCTGAAGCCTTCCTCCATTTCGACCACCCTGATTGAATCCGATGGTTTACATCTCCCTCAATTTCTCCGTCATTTTGTATAATAGACCCAAGATATTTAAACCGTGTGATTTGTGGTATGTTGTGGTCTCCAACTTTCACCTCTAAGCTAGAGGTGTTTCGCCTTTTGCTAAACTTACATTCCATATACTCCGTCTTGCTTCTACTCAAGCAGAAGCCATGTGCTTCTAAAGCTTGTCTCCAAGTCTCCAACCTTCCATTTATATCATCTCTCGACTCTCCAACTAGGACTATATCGTCTGCGAAAAGCATGCATCGCGGTGCTGACTCTTGAATGTGCTCCGTAAGTACATCCAAGACCAAGGTAAAAAGATAGGGGCTTAAAACTGACCCTTGATGCAGACCTATGGTTATTGGGAAATCTTCTGTGGCTCCACCCTGCGTTCTCACACTAGTCGTGGCCCCCTCATACATATCCTCGACAGCTCGAATATAGGCAATCCGAACACCTTTCTTTTCTAGGGCTTTCCACAAAACCTCTCTTGGCACCCTATCATACGCTTTCTCCAAATCAATGAAGGCCACGTACAATAAGAATATTATTGATATTCCATGTACACCTGTATATGTGAGTGAATGGGTTTTCTTGGATCAGCCTTCTTCTGCTTTGGCTCCCTATGTTGTGAATGATTTTGTTATGCATAAAGCTATGGGGAGAGGTTGGGAGAAAGTAGTGTTTGAATTGCATTCACACTCCAAATTCAGTGATGGGTTCCTGTCCCCTTCCAAGGTTGTTGAGAGAGCTCACATGAATGGCATAAGTTTCAATCTTCCTTTTGTTGTTTGCTATGTTTTTTTTTGGTTAGAAATTTGTATAGATTGTTTTGTTTTTGTTTATTATAATCATTCAAAGTTGTGCTTTCATGCATAAAGGTCTGATGGCAAACTTTCATTTTAAACCTATCCATTGGGTAGCTTTCATGGTAATTAATTGTTCACGAGCAACTTTCTATGCATTATTCTTAATGCAATTCAAAAGAGTGGTTCTGAAATGGAACTGAGAGTGATGCTTCTGTCTTGAATTTGTGTCATTTTGAGAGTGAGTGAACTCATGTTGTTATTTGTGTATAGATACTAGAGACCAATGCTCAACATACTTCATGAAAATGGAAATAAAGATGTCTGTCTGATGCCTCTCTACTTAATTGCAATCTAATGACTAATGCAAACTTCTGCAACCTATGTTTGGCACCTGCCTGCAACATGTGTTTCTTTAAGATTCTATAGGCACTACAATTCACTTTCTTGTGTCAAGTTAATCAACAACCTATTTTTACATCACATCCTCTATTTGTGGGAGTCAGGTCCACTATTTCTTATGACTTAGAATGGAATATTCCTCCATATTTTTATATAGACAATACATTTTTTTAGGGAGTTTGCATTGCTAAGTGGGATATAATTAGTTAATTGTCCTTGATGTTTTGATTGGTGCATGTTATTGTGATGGAAGAAGAGAGGTTTTTTGTTTGATGGGTGGTTTTGGTTTTGGTTTTGCGGGTGAGAATGGGGAAGGGAGGGTTGAACAAGGAAGAGAGTAATTTTTTTTCGGAAAAAGGAAGATGGAAAATCAATCAGAATAAAAGCATGTTTGGTGGAGCTTATGTTTTGACGTGGAAGTGGTTTTCC
This sequence comes from Sophora flavescens, assembly GCA_030762895.1. Lineage (NCBI taxonomy): Eukaryota > Viridiplantae > Streptophyta > Magnoliopsida > Fabales > Fabaceae > Sophora > Sophora flavescens. The sequence continues at coordinate 148,094,178 of CM061067.1, forward strand.
TGAAGCCGGTAGTTGTAGCTTCTACGGTGGATGTAATTTTTTTTTTACTAAAATGCTATCACAGAATTGCTTTTAGGGGATTGAACGTTAAAACAAACATGCTATAAGAGTAGTTGATTCATTTCAGGATTTGTGGCTATTTGTATTTGTTAAGTCCCTAAAATGTCTGATGTGCATTTCCCTAAGTTTTGGTGAAAACTAAACATTTGTTAATGATTTAATTAACCTTTGTATTGGTTGCTAACCTGTCTACCCAATGTGCAGATCAATATAGTAGGAAGTCACCTTCTCACCTGTCTGCCTACATAGATGACCACTTGCCTAGAGAAGTAAAAGTCAACCTGTCTGCTGACTAGGATTATTGACTTTCTGCATTGAAGTTTCGACCTGTCTTCTGATAAGTTCCTACCTGTCTGAGGTTCTTCGATAGGGAGCTCAAGTACAATGCTTTTGGAAGCTATCCCCTCATACAAAAGACTCTGAAGCTTTCTCACGCTTATCAAAAAAAGTCAGAAGTCATTCTCACAAGCAACCTAGGAAATCAGAGATGAAGTCCAGTTAAAGAATCTTTCCAACATGCTTTATTCCCTAGTACTCTTGGTTATTACACGAAAAGTAAAATGTGCTCCGCAAAGCACAAAAGCATTCCGTAGAACTCTGATTTGGCTACTGCACGATGCATAAAGCCATGATCCTTCATATTAAAGTACAACCAACGTTCCTATTGCATTAATGGCGGCTAAGAACGACTCTATTGCATTTAATGAAGTTCTGCCTGAAGCCAACATTTGAAGGATTGTCTCTAACGGATCTTAAATGCTTGAAGGCTATAATTACAGAAGTCATTGAAGATGAAGAACAGAGATAAACACACAATATTAAAGAGTCATTACTCTGAGCATTTATTTCTTCATTCTTCTGATATGTATTCTTAAATCATTTGAAGTTATTACACAGTCTTTCCTAAGCTTATATTTAATCGACTCTCCGAGTGTTAGTGAAAGAACTGTCTGTCGGTTGTATTTTTTACAAACAAACTTCTCAAACAAACCTGTGTGAGACTGAAGAGGCTAGTTGAGCAAAGAATAATTGTCTTGGAGCCTGAAGAGGCTAGGTGTGCAAACAATACTTGGAGTCTGGAACTTGATCAGTTATAGTGGATAAAACTTGGTGCTGTCAAGGACTGGACGTTGCTCTTTGTGTTAAAGAGTGAAACATGATAAATAGTTGTGTTAATCTCTATTCCCTTAAACTCTTGAGTTGTTTTGATTATGTTATATGCTTTCTAACTAAAAGGGTTAAAGTGTGAATACCAAATTTGTTTTCAAGTTGAGTGCATGTGTGTTTTTCTGTTTAAATCACAACAGACAGGTCACCTGTCTGTGAAATGTTTTCACACTTGGCTGAACCTAACTTTTGTGTGCGAAAAGTTTTCAACTTTGATTTAATTTCTAATAAACACAATTGAACTCCCCTTCTCGTGTTTATAGTTGTCTATTTGAGTTGGTATCAGATCTCAGCCTCAAGGTTGAGCATCAAACAGTTGATGACGATCCGACAAGTGTACCATTTTGTTGCAAGTAATAAAATACGGTAAGTAAATACCGAGGTCGAACACAAGGATTGGAAGACCAATTTAACTAATTTAATAAGGAAATTCAAAGCGATGACCAAGTCAGAGGGGAGTAGTTATGAAGAGAGAGAAAATTAAATCAAAGATTAAATAAAAAATAATTAATTAAAGATACTAAAATATTGTGATGAGATTTGATTATGATTAAGGCTCTAAGGTCACGAATCTACCTACCCTATCAAACAAGTTACCCAAGCGCTTATCTCCTTATCCCTATGTTCAATTTCATTTCTTTGTCAACCTGGAACCCTCAATTATCTTAATGTCACTTCCGATTTTCAAAAGGAATCATCTACGATTTCAAGTTGTCAATTTCCCTATCTATTCAACCCACAATTAGATTTATTAAGTTCTTGGTTCCCTATAGCGATTGCACCGCTTTCCTATTCTATCCCTAGCAATATTCAAACGATGTTCTTAACTCAAGTTCTAAGCACAAATAGCCTCCTTGCCTCAACGCACTAGACTTGTTAACCACTGGCCACATGATTAACGCAAACAAAACAAAATTAAGAAACAAGAAAAGAGACAAGGGTATAAGAAAATATTACTTGGTTAAACTATGCCGTCAAATGTGGCTTCATCGTTCCCTTAGAAAAAGTGGATTAGTTCCTCATAGAGACGAAAACAACGAACAAAGTAATGAAAGCATTCATCCTTCAAGAAACTGACTTAAAACACACTACACAGCTCCAAGCAAACTAGGATTACAACTCACAATCAAAAACTGCCCCTTCTGACCTAAAACAAGCTATTTATAAAATTTGGGATCTGCGCGTGTTCGCGGGGCGAGCAGGGATTCGCAAGGTGAATCTTAAGTTGGCGCCAGTTCAAATTTGAATGTCTCGCGAGGTGAGTCAATGCTCACGAGGCGAGGCATAGTGGTCTTCAATTCACCGAGGCGAGGCTCAATGGCTGCCTGTTCCTGCTTAATCTGCTCCTCTGGCTCGCGAGGCAAGCTTCTGTTCGTGAGGCGAATGACCCAATTTTGCCATTTTGCTTGTTTTTTTCATTTTTTCTAGCTTCCTCGAGCTTCACTTTTAACCTGGAATTAAAAGTAGCATTAAATGCTTTATTTAGATAAGAAAATAGAAGAAATTACTAAAAAATATTCCTAAGACTCAAAAGTATTGCTTGTGAACAATTAAAGTCAAATTTGGGTTATAACGAGAATGAACTCGCACAATTGGTATCAAAATTAAGGTCTTTCCAGTCATAAAACTAGATGAACCAACGGTTTATCTAAATACCCCAAACTTAAACTTTGCTTGTCCCCAAGCAAACAAACAAATTGAAAGACTCAAAACTAGGTAAGCTCAATGGACTTAATCACTATTGCCCCAAATTTCATGCAATTTCATCAATTTACCTTCGCTCAATGTTTTCCCTTTCCTTACTTTAATTAATCAATCCCCAAATTCATCTACTTTCAAATCATGAGAATTATATCAATCATGCATTAATTACCCTAAGTAAAGGATCCAAGTCATATACAAAAGGGAGATCACCAAATTCAAATAATTGCCTTATTCACAAGGGCATTTAGTAATTCACTCATTCGCTCAATTTGTTAAGGTTTTCAACTTTTTCACTCAAATTCACATTTCAAGCGCACCTTCCATGAATTTGATTTTCATCTCAACAAAGTTCCGACAAAAACATGTTTGCACCATCAAAAGGTCTTTTAAAGGTTGTAATGGGGCCTGGCTAAAGGTAAAATATACAAAGGTACTAGGCTTAAGTCCCTAGGAATTTAAGAGAGCATGGAATTTTTGTTTACACTTTCGACTTTCCACTCTAATTCCTTTTTCCATTCTTCCTTTTCACTCTTTGGGTGGCTACAACCTATTTCCTTTGTCACAATTTTATTCATTTTTTCCCTTTTTGGCATGTGTTTATATATATATATATATATATATATAGCCCTTTGGCTTCAACCTTTTTGCCTTTTCTCTTTCTCAACCAAAACAACATGATAAACTTTGTAGCCACCCCAAACTTAGTTTCCAAACAACACTTACATTGCTAAATTTCCATGCTCTCCTAAATCCTAAGATTGGGTTAACATGGTTTTTCCAGATTTATGGCTTGTATTGTAAGGTTATTAAGAACAATATGCTTTTAGGCTCAATGTGGCTAACTAGGGATCATGCATCAAGGTTGGTTCATATTTGGCCAAATAGCTATTTCAACAAAAATTTCCCAAGTCATTTGATGCAAACATATAAACATGCAAACCATGAAGAGATTCAAGCAAATCCAGGAAAGTACAACTTAAAAGTGATTCACACAATTAAAAACAATGTTGGAGGCTCAAATTCCTCACCTGGACATTTTTAGCAAATATCTGACCGAGATACATCCCTCATGTGTGCACCCCTTCTCCCCAAACTTGTCATAAATCATGCAATCACAATAAAATTTCTCAAAGTTCGATTTCAATCTTTTATAGGGATCAATTTTCTCTCTCTCTCTCGCTTTTTTTTCCTCAAATGCATAAGGGAAAGCATCGAGGTTTTTTAAATATTTATCACATGCATTCAATTTAGGCTTAGTGCAATCGTTCCCCTCAAAATTTACCAAGAAGGCTCTATGACACTATGGTTTTTGTTTTAATATGTACAAGACCAATTAGCAGAAAGAAAAGCAAAAGAAAAGAAAAGGAGTAAGGATAGAAATTGTTACCTCGTGGGGTCCGAAAGGACCCCAAACTTTCGTTGATGCTCATCCTCTCTTCATTCTTTTCCTCCCCTTCCGGTTCACTAGTCTCTGTGTCCTTCTCCTTTGGAGTTTCATCCACCTGAAAACCATCAAAACTTTGCCTCGGACTCGCTCCCTCCTGGATGAGGATCCTGGTCCCCAGGATTAGTAAGGCAGACGAATCGAGGCATCAAAACAAATCATAGTTTTTTTTAATTCGTGAAGCGAGCGAGGTCTCGCGACGCGAAGCAGAAAGAAGTTCAAAACTCCGAGATTCTACCCTTCAGACTCGCGAGGTGAACTGTGGTTCGCGAAGCGAGCCAGCCAACACTTCCTTTCCTGAGTTTTCCAGGCTCGCGAGGCGAGGCTTGGGTTGCAAGGCGAGGCAAAAACAAGGATTTTGAGATCCCTCTGGCTTGCGGGGTGAATTCTTGCTCGCGAGGCGAGCCAGAGAAAAATTCCGTCCCTCTACTCCTAAATGCATCTAATTCCTAATGCTTCCATAATGCAATTTTCTAACTAAGAACCCTATATGAAGACACTTTTTATTTTTACGACTCTTTTTAAATGCAACAAAGGATATAAAACCTTGGGTTGCCTCCCAGGAAGCACATGTTTAAAGTATCGAGCCTGACGGTCACAGCCCCCCAAAGGGCTAAGTCACTGCGAACTCATTATGATGACCTCCAATTCCTTCTTCCATAAAAAGCAATTCCAGACCTTGGTCATTGTCATCAAATGTGTCTCTGGAGTCCTGGCACTCTTTCTTAAAGGCATCACTGGAGTGAGTTGTTTTCTTCCTAACTTTCACTCGCCAATAAGACTTGAATTGGTCCGGAAATGACTTCTTTCTCGGGACAAATGGATCATCGAGCCGAACCTTGGGTTGCCCCTTTTTGCTTCGATCTTTCTCATAAGCTCTCAAGCGGATTTCCTTGAGCTTGATAGGATCTAGCATCCTTTTTGCTCCTACCGCTTTAGTGAGTGATTCATGATGCTCTTGTGGCTTCCCCTCCAACTTGCTTGGGTCATCCTTAATAGATCAATGCAATTCATCCTTTATGCCCCAATTCATTCTTACTTGATGCCTATGAGGAATTGCTGGAGGAATCCAACTACTTATCTAAGGCCTTCAAATCCCTCAAGAGAGAGTATGTAAAGCTCATTAATGAGTATAAGCAGAAATCTCAAGAGTGTGAGAAGCTGGCCAAAGAAAACTGTGAGCTGAAGACTGAAAAGTCTAATGAAGCTAAGATCTCAAGTGAAACATCACAATCTGAAGAAGTTGAAAAACTTCAACAGAAAGTGGGAGCTCACTTCTGATCTTTCCAAATTTGTTAATGGTAGAGACAATCTGACTAAGCTGCCTGACTATCAGAGACACTCCCTTAACAAAGAAGGTATTGGATATGTTCATCAGACACGTCATAAAGTATCAACTAAAACTTCTGAAGTGTCTCTTAAGTCTGCAATAATTAAATCCAAACCTGTCTGTAACTTCTGTGGAAAAATTGGACATGTTATGTCTAAGTGTATCCATAAGAAGAGAATGAAGTCTTCCAGACTCCTAGAACTAACAGAAATGGACCCAGAAAATTATGTGCACCTAAAGACCAAATAATTTCTGTTGCAGATGTACTTAATAGGACAAAGAAAACACCACTGCTGGTACCTGGACAGTGGTTGCTCGCGACACATGACAGGAGAAAGGTCTATGTTCCTAGACCTCCAACTTAAGAAAGGAGGATATGTTGCCTTTAGAGGAAATCAGAAAGGGAAGGTTATGGGCATTGGTACTATTGGTGGTAAACCCCCTCTTCCCTCTATATCAAATGTTCTTATTGTTGAAGGATTAAGACACAATTTACTTAGCATAAGTCAATTATGTGACAGTGGATTTGATGTCTCCTTTACCAAGGATTTATGCATAGTTAAAAACTGTAGTGGCAAAACCCTCTTTTCAGCTAAAAGGCAACAAAATCTGTATAATATTGAACTGAATGATCTCTCAGATCAAAGTGTAACCTGTCTGATGTCTAAAGAGGATGAAAGATTGTTATGGCATAAGAAACTAGGACATGTTAGTATGAAACTAATTTCTAAACTAAAAAAGGATAACCTTTGCCTGATATTAGTTTTAAGAAAGATGTCTTGTGTGATGCATGTCAGAGAGGTAAACAGATAAAATCAAGTTTCAAATCTTAAAACCAAGTATCAACATCTAGACCTCTTCAGTTGTTACATATGGATCTGTTTGGACCAGTTAGTGTTGCTAGCCTGGCTGGAAGAAAATATGGATTTGTCATAGTTGATGACTACTCTAGATTTACATGGGTACTCTTCTTAACCCACAAGGATGAGTCTTTTAAGGCTTTCTCAGTATTCTGCAAAAGAGTACAAAGTGAACAAGGTTTCTGTATCTCTAACCTTAGAAGTGACCATGGGGGAGAATTTGAAAACGAGCAGTTTAGACAGTTCTGTGTGGAGAATGGGATCTCTCAAAATTTCTCTGCACCTAGAACTCTACAACAAAATGGAGTGGTTGAGAGAAAGAACATATCTCTACAAGAGATGGCCAGATCTATGCTCAATGAGAATAATCTCCCTAAGTACTTCTTGGTAGAAGCAGTAAACATTGCATGTTATGTATAAAACAAAATACTTATCAGGCCATTTCTAAAGAAGACACCTTATGAATTGTGGAAAGGTAAAAGCCCCAACATATCTTATTTTCATGCATTTGGTTGTGAATGCATCATTCTGAATACTAAGGATCAACTTGGATAGTTTGATTCCAAAGTAGATAAATGTATCTTTGTAGGATATTCTGAAATGTCTAAAGCCTTTAGAATTTACAATTCCAGAACTTTTGTTATTGAAGAATCTGTTCATGTTAAGTTCAATGATGGTTTAAAGACTGATAAGGAATTATCAGATCTAGAAGATGATATTGCAGGTCTTGACATAAATAAGCCAGAAATGCAACCACCTGATCTGACCTAGACATAACCTATGATTGAGCTAGACAGACAAGTGGAGCAGACAAGTCAACAGACAAGTCAGCAGACGAGTCAAGATCTTCATGATGAACTCAAAAGGGACTGGAAGTTCAAAACTCATCATCCTAAGGATCTTATTATTGGAAATCCCTCAGAAGGAGTAAGAACCAGATCCACTCTAAGAGAATCAAGCAATGTGGTCTTTATTTCAGAAATAGAGCCAAAACGCATTGAAAAAGCTCATGATGATGATAGCTGGTTTTTGGCTATGCAAGAAGAACTCAACCAATTTACCAGAAATGATGTCTGGACACTTGTCTCCAAGCCCAAAAACAAATTTGTCATTGGAACAAGATGGGTCTTCATAAACAAATTGGATGAGGATGGCAAAGTTGTCAGAAATAAGGCAAGGTTAGTAGCTCAAGGCTATAACCAACAAGAAGGTATTGATTATATTGAAACCTTTGCACATGTAGCTAGAATAGAAGCTATCCGCATATTAATGTCATATGCTGCACAACACCAAATCACCCTTTTTCAAATGGATGTAAAAAGTGCTTTTCTAAATGGTATAATTGAAGAAGAAGTGTATGTTAAACAACCCTCTGGTTTTGAAGATACTGATAAACCAAATCATATTTTTAAACTTAAAAAGGCACTATATGGTTTGAAACAAGCACCTAGAGCATGGTATGATAGACTTAGCTCTTTTATAATGTATAATGGCTTTACTAGAGGACAAGTAGATACTACCCTGTTTAAGAAAAGTTCTAAATAAAATTTTATTATAGTCCAAATATATGTTCATGATATTATTTTTGGAACTAATGAAAAGCTGTGCAAGGAATTTTCCAAACTACACTACAACAGATTAGACTTTTAATAATGCACCTTTTATAGCATTTCCGTGTGGAAATGCTATTAAAAGTGATGGGGGGACTTTTAATAGCGTTTCCTTTAGAAAACGCTATCTTAGGTATCACCTAAGATAGCGTTTCCGTGTGGAACCGCTATTAAAAGTGCCACTGAGGAAAAGATAACGGTTCCACACGGAAACGCTATCTTAGGTGTTATACTCGCGCGCGCCATCCTTCAATTCCCAGTTTCTGCGTACCAGCACTGACCTCATCAGTCTAGGGTTGCCATCTCCGTGCAGAGCTCGTCCCCTCTCACGCCTTCTCCCTCTCACTGTTGCTCTCACGCCTCAGACTCCCTCTCACGCCCCCATTGCTCCGCCACTCATCACCACACCACCTACGACCAAGGTATGCTCTCTATGTCCCTTTCCCCTATTTCGACCAAGCTAATCAGTGCAAAGAACAAAGAGTAAAATGGACTTTGTTGCCGTTGTTGAACTGAAATTTAGAAAGCTATACATTTGGTTGATTAACTATGTTATGAGTTTTTCTTGATATCTTTATTCTTCTGCATGTTTTTTCTTTTTCGATGAAAGGAAAATTATGTTTTAGAAATGGTGGATTGTTGGCTTCCATGATATTCACCCATTCCTATGTTTTTCTTGTTTCTTTGTCTTGTAGGTTAGATGTTTGATAAAATGTTAAAAGTAAATTAGCTCCCATGTGTTATGCACTTTCAATAACTATTTTTGCTCTTCCAAACCACAATCTAAGGCATAGATTTTTGTGTTGTTTCCACTAGGTTTGAGTTGTTGTTTTGTCTAATGTAATGTTCTCTTGAAAATAATTCACAAAATCTTAATGTTTGGGTCAAACATTTTTTTTTTCCGGTATAAACATGTTGAATACTTAATAATTTGGATATTATTGCAAGTTAGTAAAATATGATAAGACTTTGGATTTGAACTAAATATGCATAGAATGGGTTAAGAGATGTTTAATTTTTCTGTGCTATTTAAATGCTGTTTTAAAATTGGTTTTGCTGCACATTTTTCTTATTAAGCTTTTGATTAATTGCCCTGTTTTGTTAAGAGTGGTGTTTATTGATATCATATTTTTTTTTTCCATCACAGCGTATCTATACATATAAGAAAAAAGAATGGTTGAATGTTTTTATGTTAATTGTTAAAGCCGTCCTTGTCCTTAATAAAGCTGAAGTGACATGATAATATGCCTAACACGAATAAAAATAAATAAATAGGTTATCACTTTTATCCTTTTTTTTAAAGCCGTTTCTTTTTTTTTTCTTTTTTACAGTGTATGATGGATATTCTTTTTGCATGATTGATCTTAATATTATTGGATTGAGGAACATGTCATAAGTGCTCTGCACAGTTGTAGTTAAATCAACTTTCTTTGTATTTTGTAAATCTTTCAGGAATGATATACTGGGTTCTGTTTTCATAGCACACCTTGTTGAGATTCTAAAGTCCTCTTCCCCCAGTGTACAAGAAAAAGCTGTATCTGTGCTTGAGTTTGTGCACTGACGAACCCAACTCTGACCCCTATTATATCTGTGGAAATTGAATCTGTTTTCGATTCTGTTTTTCAGCAAAAATTTTTGAAAATTTCAGGTAAGAGATTTATGCTCTATAATCCATGATTTGTTATAAGAACATATTCTTTTTTATCTGTTTGCCATGTTTTGATTTTCTCTTTTAATTTGGATGTGTACTAAGTAGATAAAAATGATCTAACCTCATAGTAGTGTTTGTTTCAATATGTATATGTATGCGTTTAGAATTAGACTTTAAAATGAAGAATGTTAAGTACTGTTCCATTAAAATTCAGACTGGAATGGAAAGCAAACGATTATAAAAATGTTTAGTTTCAAAGGATAAAACAAGTGAAGGACAAACATTCCAGCAGAAGGAAATGGGATCTTGATGTGTTTTGCTGGAACAGTTTTGTGACAGTGTATACTCGTTTTCAAAATCAGGATAAGCAAGATCAAATCATAGAAACTAGTAACCAACCAGAGCATAGGCAGATGTAGATTGGTTGTTACTTGCACAAGGTTTGGTGATAAGGAGACAGACACAACAGTTTTGTTTACTTGTGCCTTTCAAAGGTTATGTTATAAGAAAAAATACACAAAATCAAAATTAATGGAACTTGTGTAAATATCAATGAGTTGTATTATAACTCATTTGGTATCTTTAATCTGTATACATTGCATGTAGACATCAACCAGTCCAAACTCATAGTAAATATGTTTAATAAATATTTTTGTAGATCGGGAAAGCATGGATCGGAAATGGATGTCTGCCAATCGTTTAACGAAGGAGTATGAGGATGGGGTGAAAGAGTTCATTAGGTTTGCAGTTCGGCATGCGGAAAACCCTATTACAATCATATGTCCTTGTTTAGATTGTTGTTATGCAAGGCGAGTTAGTGCAGCCGATTTGGAAGAACATTTAGTGTGTAATGGAATTGATCAAAGTTATACATGTTGGACAAAACATGGTGAGACAAGAGCTGAGTCTAGTGAAATGAGGAATCGTGTGAGATATTCATCATACGATACCGACACAAATACTTATGAGGGCGATCGTTTTGAAGACATTGCAAATGCTGTTGAAGAGGATCTTCGGGATTGTCCTCAAATGTTTGAGAGGTTGGTAAGTGATGCAGAGCAACCATTGTATGATGGTTGTACTAAATTCACAAGATTGTCGGCGATGTTAAAGTTGTATAACTTGAAATCGGGCAACAGATGGACTGATAAGAGCTTTACGGACTTACTCACACTATTGAAAGACATGTTGCTGGAGGATAATGTGCTTCCTAGTCGGACATATGAGGCTAAACAAATGTTACGCTCTATTGGCATGAGCTACGAGATGATACATGCTTGTCCTAACGATTGCATTTTATTTTGAATGAATATGCATCGTTAAAGATGTGTCCTAAATGTAATGCCTCACGATATAAGAAGAAAGAATCAGATCCAGAGAAGGTTGTGTGGTATTTTCCCATAATACCCAGATTTAGGCGCATGTACCGTAGTTCGGAAGATTCAAAGCACTTGACATGGCATGAGGATGAAAGGATCAAAGATGGCAAGCTGCGGCACCCGGCAGATTCTCCTCAATGGAAGAAATTTGATCATGATTATCCTGATTTTGGGCAAGAATCAAGAAACCTACGACTTGCATTGGCTATTGACGGATTTAACCCGCATGGTGTTCAAAGTAGCTCTCACAGTACATGGCCTGTGATTTTGGTGATTTATAACCTATCCCCATGGCTATGCATGAAGCGCAAATTTATTATGTTATCTATGTTAATTTCTAGGCCCAAACAACCAGGAAATGATATAGACGTCTATTTGACTCCTTTGATTGAAGATTTGAAACAACTGTGGGAGACAGGTGTAGAGGTTTATGATGGGTATAAGGAAGAAAATTTCAATTTGAGAGCTATGTTGTTTGGCGCAATTAATGATTTTCCAGCCTACGGTAATCTGTCAGGATATAGCATCAAGGGTCAGTGTGCATGCCCTATATGTGAAGAGGGTACGGATTGGATGCGGTTAGAACATTGTAAGAAGAATGTCTTTCTTGGGCATCGTAGATTTTTGCATCCAACTCATCATTACCGGTGGTGGAGAAAGGCGTTCAATGGGAACTCGGAAGAAGGTAGAGCTCCTTCACCGTTGACGGGTGATCAACTTTTTGAAAAGGTAAAGGATTTGAATATCCAATTCGGTAAACCTTTTGCGAGAGATATTGTCACAAGAGGGTGGAAGAAAAGGTCGATTTTCTTTGAGTTGCCATATTGGAAATCATTATATGTAAGACATTTCCTCGATGTGATGCACGTTGAAAAAAATATCCGTGATAGTGTCATTGGTACGTTACTCAATGTGCCAGGGAAGACTAAAGCTGGCATCAATGCAAGGTTGGACTTGGTTAGTATGGGAATAAGAAGAGAATTGGGACCGACGAAGAAGGTTAAAAGTACATATCTTCCTCCGACTGTTTACACTCTATCTAGCAAAGAAAAAACTGTTTTTGTAAGTTTCTTGAAGGAGTTAAGGTTCCGGAAGGGTACTCTTCAAACATTAGGAACCTCGTAGCGNTGAAAGATCTCAAGTTAAAAGGTCTAAAGTCCCACGATTGTTATGTTCTCATGGAGCAGTTGATACCCATTGGTATACGGTCTATTTTACCTAACAAAGTGCGGGGGCCTTAACTAAACTCTGTTTCTTCTTCAAGGCAATTTGCAGCAAAGTGATTGACCCTGGGAAGTTGCCATCATTGCAAAGAGAAATTGTTGTGACTTTATGCGAGCTTGAGATGTACTTTCCACCTTCATTCTTTGACATAATGGTTCATCTAACCATTCACCTTGTTAGAGAGACACAACTGTGTGGGCCAGCTTATATGAGATGGATGTACCCGATTGAGCGTTATATGAAGATATTAAAAGGGTATGTGAAAAACCGATCACGACCAGAAGGTTGTATTGTTGAACGGTATATTGTCGAAGAAGCTGTTGAATTTTGTACCGAATACCTATCCAATGTTGATTCTATAGGGCTACCAAAGTCTCGTCACACGTGGAGAATGATGGGGCAAGGAATTACTGGAACTGAAATAGTGACTATATCAAGGACAGAATGGGAGCAAGCACACTTATATGTTCTGCACAATGCCGATGAGGTTGAGCCATATGTTGAAAAACACAAGGACATGCTTAAGAGTTTGTATCCAAATAAGAATCAAAATTGGCTAACTAGAGAACACAATCGTTGTTTTATAACGTGGCTAAGAGATCACATTTATGCAGAGTTGACTGAAAATGCTACTTCAGTTTCAAATAGATTGAGATGGTTAGCCAAAGGTCCAAGTTTGCATGTCTTCTCTTACCACGGTTATCAAATTAATGGGTACACATTCTATACAAAAGAACAAGATGGTCGGAGTACAATGCAAAACAGTGGTGTGACTCTTGTAGCTCAGTCGATGCATATCTCAAGTGCCAAAGACAGAAACCCGATATATGCAAATATGTCATACTTCGGCGTCATTGAACGCATATGGGAGTTGGATTACACAAAGTTTAAGGTTGGTGTGTTTGGTTGTAAGTGGGTTGACAATAATAACGGTGTTCAGATTGATGAGTCAGGGTTCATGCAGGTGGATCTTAATAGGGTGGGGTATAAAGATGAGCCTTTTATATTAGCATCTCAAGCTCAACAAGTGTTCTATGTCACTGATCCAGCTGATATGAAAAGGTCCATTGTTCTTTTGACTAACAAAATAATTACTAAGATTGATGATCAAGACCATGGAGATGTTGATATTGAAGATGATCCTTTCGTCGGGACATTACAATCACTTGAGATTGATCCAACTAGGGATGATGGTATGTATATGAGAGATGATCATGATGAGGGGCTTTTGGTCAATCCACCATTTCGTACTAATAAAGGACAACCAAATCTCAATCCAATGAAGAAAATAAAAAGGTTGACTTAAACATGTATGTAGTGTTTGTGTTTAAATGAACTTTCTGATCCTTTTATATTATAGTTAGCATCTTCCGGTAATGCTAGTGTTGATTTTGTTATCAATTGTTGTTTTATATTTTGCATCAATTAATATTATATTAATGTCCATTGATGTTTTACTTGTGTCTAATATTTTTGTAGGTAAATGGCATCTTCAAGCAATTCTAGTGCTGCCAAAGTGACGAGATGTGGGCCAACAGTTATGAAGGCGGTCATCCGCGCTAGGAGTAAAGGACAAAAATTTGAGGTAATTTACTTACTAATCTAAGGATTTCATAATGTTGTTTGATATCTAGATTTAATTAATTTATTATTTTTATTAGGTTGAATGGAATTATTTGGACCAACCAATTCGTGCCAATGGAAAAATATTGAAGAGTTACATTGGGGCCGTTGTTCGGCAAACGGTCCCAATTATTTGTTCTAATTGGAAGGATGAAGCTTTGGATGCTTTCAAAGATTGCATATGGGCTGATGTACAGGTAATTGTTAAAATTGATGAATTATATTGTAAACTATGTAAACATACTTACTTTGACACGTTGTTTATATTGTTTTGCAGATGTCTTTTAATGTTGATGAATCTCGGAAAAAATTTGTACTTCAGGAAGCTGGTAACCTACATAGGGCATTCAGAACTAGATTGACCAAAAAATTTCTAAGAGATGCCAACGGGAGTATCATAGAGGAACCTCCATCACAATATCCACACATATCAAGGGATGCGTGGATAGATTTTAAAGCAATACGCACAGGAGATGCACGATTCCTGGTATGTTTAATATCACGTTAGTCCTTATAATTATATGTATACGTACATATGACATTAACCATGTATTAATATTACTTATATGTGTCTGAATAGAAATTAAGCAATGAAAATCGCAACAGAGCGTTAGATCCTGCATGCCCTTACAAAGCATCACGTAAGGGGTATGCTGACATTGAGGATGAATTGGTATGTATATATATATTTAACTGCATGTGTGGTAAATATGACTTTTAAACTGTTTGGTTAATATATATTATCTCAATATACAGATACAGGAGGCGGGGCCAGAAGTTAAGAAAATTAAACGCCATATTGTGTGGAGGAAAGCCCGCGAGAACAAGGCGTGTGTAATTGACAACAAAAATACGCAGACCGTGTGGAATAAATGTGTTAGTAGACTAACGTTTATATTTTCATTTGTTATTTTCTTATGACAATATATAATAATTTTAACATTTGCATTTCACCAATAACTATGTGTCAGGAGGAACTGTCACAGTCTGCAGTAGAGGGAGAGATACAAGATTTTGGTCGCCAGGATATTCTTGCTACTTCCCACCTGAAGGTCGTGCAAAACATAACTCTGAAATGAAAAGGTGGGAGACATTGGTGTCTCAACTCTCAGAAAGATTGAACATTTTGGAAGAAAAGCTGAAAAAAAAGGAGGATGAGGAGAGGCAGGCTAATTTCCATGCCCCAAAGAAGCGTTAAAGATAGTTGCACTCTACCATCCGCCATCAAGCTTCCGAGAGGTAATGCATGCCTTTTCTTTTACTAGTATTGCATTCGCAGATTAAATACATTCAATTGGATGCCTTAATTCACAGCTTATTCATCTATCATTGGATTAGGCGTCAACTCATGTCGACTATATTTATCAACCCCAAACTATCGTATGGTTGGTATGGGTAAAGTATACAATGAGCCGAGTGTTACACCGCACAATTTGGACCAGTACCCTTAACCATGTGAAAGTTGGAGTTGATGTTGCAACTGAGGGGATGCGCCATTGCGGTACCTATCGATGGTGCAGATGTAATGACAAAGAAGAGATGCAATAGGTACTTATGTGGCATGGCCAATTGATCTCGTGGTTGTAATTAATATGGTATGTAATTGCATTTTTCCACCTTTTCATATACGGCATATATTTATTACGTTAGTTGATCACTAAGCGGCATATTGAAATGCAAAATTTCCAGGCACCTGCAAAATCTAAAGGCAAGGGCGAGTGTCCGGATATACAAAGGAGTCAATTACAACCCCGGAAAATAAAGGAGGCAACTCGATGCCAACCCTCCTACAATCTGGTTCAACTAACATTTCTCTGGAATATTTGAATTTTCTTAAAATACATGAACGAAAGAATATGAAAAATGATGACCAATTGGACATAGAGATGGAACAAAATATTTTTGGTCAAAGATATCATTGAGATGATCAATACTTGAAAATATCGGAGAAATTGTAAATCATGAATGGGTATCTGCCTCAGTTATTTCCGTATATATCCAGTACTAAATCAGGCTTAAAGTGTACAATATTTTTTTAGTCTTTCCATTTAAATATTGATGTCATTGGTGTAATCCATTTTTATATTTTAATTGAAGGTATTTGTATGAAGAATTGTTGCTTCCAAAGGAAAGAACGAGGAGGTTTCTGTTCTTGTCCCCACACCAAACAAATACATACGGCTACTTCGGGAGGGATTCACAGACAACGTATATAGCTGACCGGTTTGCAACTAAAGAAAGAGAATATCAGCCCTTGTTTTTAGCGCCATGCAATGTTGGGTGAGTCGCTTATCCTATAGGACTTAATTCACAATAATGAATTACATAAAAGTTGAGGTGCTTAGGATTTGTTATCTCAACATTTTTGTAGGAATCATTGGGTCTTGTCTGCGCGATAAATATTGTTGAAGAGATTATTTACTATCTGGATCCCTTGAATGTTGATCCTAGGAATCGCCCAGAATTAAAGAATATGTTCGATAAGTAAGCATGCTTTTATATTTCTGATTTTCTGTGATTCTGTCGAATGACTTCCATGGTAGATACATGTTGCAAGTTGTCATGGTCCTAATGTGCTTTTGATTTTTGACATTAGAATAACTGTGTTGAATTGACATATACTGGGTTGTGGTTGTTGTGGTTCAAAATAAAAAAAAGCATGCGTGTGTTTGTGATGATTGAAAATATGTTTCTTAATGAAGTCTGTTTGATTTTGTGATTAGTGCTTTGCAAGTTTATCGCGCAAATATCGGAGCTAAGGTGATGCGTTTAAAGGCAACCAACATTAAATGGATTCAGATAGAGGTATATTTGCAAAAACTTAATGCGCAATTACATAAAAAAAAACTATATTGATTTACTATTTTATTTTTTATAGTGCCCAAGACAACCCAACAGTACAGATTATGGGTACTATGTCATGCGTTTCATGAAGGAAACTATCTTGCAGAACCAAGTTAAAATACCAATGGCGGTATGTTGTTTACTTAGCTTTTAACTGTGACTGTTCAAATGTTTTAGCAATTGTAACTTAATTTATTTAATTTTTATGTCGCAGTACTTCCCTGACTTCAAATGCTCCACATACTCCACTGCTCAACTATCTGAATTCAAGGAAGATTGGTGTCGCTATATTGTTGAAAAGTTCGTTTGATTATGTCAAATTGATCACAATAGTTGCAGCAATACTCATTGGTATGTGAATAATGGTTTAGATTTCTAACTAGAGATCCACATCAACATTTTAGTTAATCAGAACTCATTGGCAGGTGGTGTATGGCTTTTGGTGATGGTGATTGCTGCTACTTTTGCTAATGCTACTTATGAGAGGTTGCCATTGGAGGACACTACAAAAAAGGCCATTTAGCAATCGAAAATAGTGACCGAATTTTTTGGTTGCTTTTTGCGACCGAAATAGCGACCGATTGCAGGATCTACATGAAACACTTGTTAGAGTTGATTCTGCGACCGAAATAGCGACCGAAATAGAGCGTAGCAGATACATCGGTCGCTACTTCGGTCGCTAAACAAAGGAAAGTAAAAGTCAGAAATGTATGAATTTTTAGCGACCGAAATGGCGACCGAATTAAATGCAACGGTCAAACTGTATTTAGATTAGCGACTGATGAGTGATTTTTAAGATAAAGGCAAGTGCACCTCGTCGCAATCAAGTAATACGGTGGTGAGACCGGTTATCGTATCCACAGGGATCGGATGTCAATTACCAATTCACAAACTCAACAACTATCTAGACTAAACTAAAGTATGAGATATTAAAACAGAAAACAAAGAAATAAAATATTTTTGGTCTTTTTGGACTTTTAACAAACACTTGGAGTGCAGAATTTATAACTGGATAGAATTGTCAGGTTTAGACTACACTAATCCTCCCTTGATTGCAATGAAATGGCTAACAACACAAGTCCTAATTCAATTATGCCAATCAAGCCTAATGTCTTAGGTGCATTGAGCCTAAAACCCCAAATCAAACCCTAATGTCTTAGGTGGATTAATCTGTGATTTTGCATTAAGTCAAGACTTATAAGATTGCAAGCATCCAACACCTATGTCTAGATTCTTGGACTACTTGGCATATGATTCATGAGCATGCCTTAACACCAACCTTTCAGTCATCTATCAAAGCAACATATCATTCCTATGGGTAGCTAATCCAAGGAAAGCATTAAGCACAGAATCACATACTCATAAAGAAATAGAAACTTGTATTGAAATAAATCAATTAACAATCAAGTTCAGAAAAGCTACATCTAAACCCAACAATGGGGGAATTAGCTATACATGATAAATTCTACAAAAGAGAAAGAGAGAAGAGAGGAAGAAAACTTCATGACGAATCCTTCAATCTCCTTCCAATCCAAGAGCAGAGAGATGTCATCTTTAAGGTCCCAGCCTTCCCCCAGCCATCAGCCCTCTTTAGGGTTTCCAAGCCTCTGCAAAAAGTCCCCTTTTTCTGTCTGCTGTGCTCTTATTTATAGATCAGTATCGCGTCACGGCCGTGATGGCCGTGACGGATTCTGTTTCTGGCACTTTCGCACTTTTCAGTCTCTCGCGTCGCGAGCTCATGCTCGCGTCGCGAGCCTCCATTTCATGGCCGTGATCTCCATCACGGTCAAGCCGTGATGGTCTCTGACTTGTGGTGGTTTTGGGTCACGGCCGTGATGTACATCACGGCTAGGCCGTGACAGACTCTGTTTTCAGCCTTCCTGCCTTTTCAGTTTTACCCGATCATGGCCGTGATGGGCATCACGGCTAGGCCGTGATACTCTCTGTTTAGCTCATTTTCTTCACTTTTAAGGCTCTAATTCATCCAAGCTTCATCATGGCCAAACCTAGGGCATTTAATCATGAATTCCTGCAAAACAACACCACAACACCACCTTATCCGTTCCAAAGGAAAAACTAAACAAAATCAAACTAAAAATGCCTAAACTATATGCAAATGCATGCAGAAATGTACATGAAAAATGAGGTGAAATCAAACTCATCAGCGACCTATTTAGAAATCCGTCGCTAAGTCTATGAATTCACACTTTAAAATTTATTATATTTGCAACCGATATTAATTCGGTCGCTAAATGGCGCGTTAGAAAAATAAAATTACGCGTGTTAGCGACAGAAATTTAAATCGGTCGCTAAAATTACAAAATAAAATTAAAACTAACCATATTAGCGACCGAATTAGCGACCGAATTAATTCGGTCGCTAAAACTGAAATCCCTAAATTCGACAGAACCTCCTTCTTCCTCATTTTTTCCGTCGCGTTTCTCTATTCCAGCCACTGTTGCTCTCTTCTACGGCGCGCGCTCCGGTCACCTCAACACCCCAAGACATCTCCGGTCACCACCGTCATCTCCCCTCTGCTCAGGTAAGCTCTCCTCTACTCCATCTCTCTGTCTCTGTTTCTCTTTCATATATCTCTCTCTGTCTCACTGTCTCTCTTCATTGTCAACATTTTCCCCCTCTCTCTCTCTCTCATTGTCTCACTATGTCACTGTCTATCATTTCCCCCCTCATTTCAGGGCTCATTCTGGTCACATTGCTCACACCACCACCACCACAACGCCCTCCCTCACACCGACCGAGGTAATTGCTTCTCTCGTTGTCTTTCTCTACATTGTTGTTTCTGTTGTGTGTACATTGGTGTTGTGTGTGTGTTTGTTGTGTTGTGTGTGTGTGTGTTATGAGTGTGTGTTTGTTGTGTGTTCTGTGTACCAAAGTTTGTGTGTTCAATTGGATTGTAAGCATAGGGTAGGTGTGTCTCACCGTGTTTGATGTGTGTGTGTTTGATGTGTATTAATTGTGCATTTGGGGTGCTCTGTGTGTGTGTCTGTTTGGGATGTTTGTGTGTGTGTGTGTGTGTGTGCAGAGATGTGTGTTTAGTGTATGTGTGTGTGTTTAGTGTATGTGTGTGAGTTTAGGGATGTGTGTTTTTGTGGTAGTGCATTCATTTTTTATAGGATGCTTGATCTTCTCATTTCGTGATGAGGGTTGAATTTTGTATAGAGATGGCAAAATTAACTTAATTTTTGTTTTTGTAATTCTGCCTTTGTATGAACTTATTAAACAAAAATTGTAACTTATGGGTTGAATTTAACCACTTATGTCTAAACAGGGTGTTGGATTGCAGTTTTTTTACTTTGTCACCACCACTTGTTGAACCAGAGTCCCCTTATCTTTGTGTGCTTGGAGTTGAGGTAAGTAAAATACTCTCTCTTATTCCTTGAATTAAATGGTATTTGTAACGTGTTAAGTGAATTATCGTATTGTTTCTTAGTGGAGAGCTGAGCTCAGTAGGATGCGATCCTGTCCGAAAGGCAGGATGTCTGGTTATGTGCTGATAATTTATCTTTTATGCATGTGTTTGTCAATATGTGTTGTTTGTTAGTGGAGAGCGGAGCTCAATAGGATGTGATCTTGTCTGATTGTATGCTGATAATTAATTTAATGTTTATGCATGTGTTTGTCAACATGTGTTGTTTGTTAGTGGAGAGCGGAGCTCAATAGGATGTGATCCTGTCCGAAAGACGGGATGCTGGTTGTGTGCTGATAATTTAGAAATTATGCATGTGTTTGACAATTAACTGCTACTTGTTAGTGGAGAGCGGAGCTCAATAGGATGTTTGCTACAATATTTAATCGAAGTTTGTATTGATTTACGCTGCAATTTATATAAGCTCAACAATGTTGCAATATTTATAGGTTAATGGTTTTATTTTCTGTTAGAGTTAATAATTAATTTACGAAAGCCTTAGTTTCCTATTTGAGATTCAATATTAATGAGCATGCGTAACTTATCAAGGTATGCATGCTCATTGTATTGAATCTTGAATTGTCCAAGTGGGACAGTTTGGGAAAAAACATTTTTCACACTCGTACAATAGTCATTTCAATGTTCAAATGCCTTATATACTTGTTGAAATCTCGGTCTGATGCATTTCCTTTTGTTCTCCTGGTGCATACTTGATCGCGGTGATTCTGACCGTGCTCGAGTCGTGTAACTTGGAGACCGATGGGAAATGCTGCCGAAATTTTGTCAAGTATAAGGTATTTGAATATGGGAATAACTATTAGTAGCCGAGTGTGACAGGTTTCTTCTCGAATGGGATAGGTTCATACCTTGTCATAAGAACGAGATTGATGGAGTTATTGGAATGCACCGTAATATATAAGTGTTATTATAGGATTGGTCAGGCTATTTAATTGCCAGCAATGGATATTCCGGAGAATCGGAAATGGATGTATCGTAGGTTGGATCGGAATAAACGTCTTAGCGAAGAGTATAGAGTTGGAGTGGGTGAGTTTATAGAGTTTGTTGTTAGCCAGGAGAGATTTATACGGCTGGGCGGTGATCAATTGAGGTGTCCTTGCAAAAGATGCAAGTGTCAATCTTTCAAAAGTGTGGATGGAGTTGTAGCCGATCTTTATGAGGAGGGCTTCATGCCTGATTACTATTGGTGGAGTAACCATGGTGAGACGTTGCCTGACTTAAACCCGATTGTGGCTGAAGGTTCGTACTATGGAAGTGGTGACGGGAGGGAAGAATTGAATCCATACGAGCATATGATAATGGACCATGCTTGACCATCGGTTGGTGTTGTACTAGAAGAAGATGGGGGAGAAGAAGGTGGAATGGGTTCCCAAAACATAGAGGAGAATCCGAATCCCGAAGCTCAAAGATTCTAGGATATCTTTGAGTCTCGCACGATCTCCATTGTGGGAAGGATGTCAGGAGTGCACGGAGTTGTCGATGTGCATGGAATGGTTGAGTATCAAATCTGACTACAATATGCAAGAAGGCTGTTTTAATCGCCTCAGCAGGTCAGTGTCCAAGGCGTTGCCAGAAGGCAATCGGATGCCTACAAGTTTTTATCATGCTAAGAAGTCCGTGGAAAATTTGGGTCTGGGGTGTTTGAAAATTGATTGTTGCCCGAATGGATGTATGTTGTACTATAAGGATGATTCAACGGAAAGCATAACGTGTTGTCAATTTTGTGGTGCGGATCGGTATAAGACAACCACTAGGATGGGCATTGAGAAGAAGAGGTCGCTAAAAAAGATGTGGTACTTTCCGCTCGTGCCAAGACTTACTAGATTGTACTCTTCGATGGCCACTGCAGCTCACATGAGGTGGCATAGTGAGCATGAGAGGGAGCAAGATATCTTGTGTCATCCATCTGATGGAGAAGCTTGGAAGCATTTTGATAGGGTTCATATGGCATTTTCGCAGGACCCTCGCAATGTCCGATTGGGGTTATCTGCTGATGGATTTAATCCTTTTGGGCGATCGGAAAAGCATACTCTTGTTGGCGGTTATCCCGACTCGCACAATCTTCCCCAGGGATGTGCATGAAGCGGGAGTTTATGTTACTAACAGTCATAATTCCGGGTCCGTTAAAACCAAAAGGTAAGATTGATGTGTACTTGCAGCAGAACATAGATGAGCTGACAATGCGGTGGAATGATGGTGTGTTGACATATGACGTATCTTTGAGGCAGAATTTCATCATGAAAGCAGCTTTAATGTGGACGATCAACGACTTTTCCCGCTTATGGGATGATATCGGGTTGGATGACCGCGGGGAAGCTTGGATGCCCAATATGTATGGTGCGATCGAAGGCATTCACGCTTAAAAACAGTCAAAAGATCTCATATTTTGATTGTCATCGTCAATTCCTTCCGGAAGATCATCCTTATAGGCGGAACAAGAATGCATTCAAGAAGCGTTGTGCGGAGAGAACACCGCCTCCACCACGTTTGACTGGTCCTAATGTATGGCGCAGAGTACAGATTTACCGCTCGTCCATGAAACCCAAGGAGAACATATTCTCGATTATGGCGTCAACCATAATTGGACAAAACAAAGTATATTTTGGAGGTTGCCGTATTGGAGGACGCAGCCTACTCCGTCACAACATTGATGTCATGCATACCGAGAGGAATGTGTTTTTGAATGTGTTTGACACTGTGATGGACATCAAGGGGAGGACAAAGGATACAAATAAAGCCCGATTGGACCTGGCCGACATTTGTCATCGGAAGGAGCTTGAGTTGCAAGACGGTGGTCGTGGGAGACTTATCAAACCGAAGGCAAGTTATACACTAAGCAAAGCACGGAAATTGGCCGTCAGTAAGTGGGTTAAAGAACTAAAGTTACCGGATGGGTATGCTTCCAATCTGGGTAGATGTGTTGACATTAAGGAAGCAAAGTTACATGGAATGAAGAGTCATGATTGCCACGTGTTCATGCAACGGTTGCTTCCAATTGCGTTCGACGACATTAGAAGCAAATTTGGAACCCACTTGTTGAGCTTAGCCACTTTTTCAGGGAGCTTACATCGACAACACTAAATGTGAATCAATTAAAGGATATGGAAGTCAAGATACCCGTTTTGTTATGTAAGCTGGAGAAAATCTTCCGCCGAGTTTCTTTGATTCCATGGAACACCGCCAATTCATCTACCTTACGAAGCAAGAGTTGGTGGCCCAGACCCAATACCGCTGGATGTATCCATTTGAGAGGTAAACAACATCAACTATTTTACTTAATACATATGAAATTCACGAACACGAGAGCGTAGTTTAGCTTTCCCTAAAACTAGTAATTATTTGTATGTATCCCTCTTTAATAGGTTCCTGCACTCCCTTAAACACAAAGTCAAGAACAAGGCACGAGTGGAGGGTTCCATTTGTGAAGCATACTTAGTAGAGGAGACTTCCACTTTTGCCTCTTATTACTATCCGGATGAAGTTAACACGAGAAGGACAAGGATGCCTAGAAACGTTGATTCGGGCGAAGGATGTTCAACTAGTCCTCCTATATCAGTATTCAACTATCCAGGGCAGATTTAGTGGCAAATCAAAAGGATATTTCTTGGAGCAGCGTGACATTAATGCCTTTCATCTCGTATATCCTTCAAAATTGTGAAGAGGTGGCGCCATATTTAGAGTAAGTTTCTACAACGTCTTTAATAAGTTCAATTGACATTTATGATTATTAATCGTCCTGCTGTTAATCTCCCATATGTAGGATGTACGGCAATTTTCTAAGGGATCTCCAACTCGACATTTCAAATGATCAAGGTTGATCGAGAAATTATTTCTCACTTTGCTACATGGTTCGATAAATATGTAGGTTAAGCATCTTCATTTTTTGAAGCATACATTTTATCTCCTTAAATATATAGCATGTATAAGAATAATATAATATTTGATTGTTTAGGTACTAGATCCGGAAAACAATGTTCAAAATCCATTGTTGACAAATTTGGCATGGGGGCTAAATGGATGGGTTACATCATGGAATACTTATATTGTAAATGGATATAAATTTAACACAAAAACATGGAATGAAGGAATGCAGACGTGTAACTATGGTGTTTGTGTGCGAGCCACCGATGGCAATGTAGAGGATGATTTCTATGGGGTTCTAATCGACATCCTTGAACTCGATTATACCGGTTTCCCATGATGAAATTAGTTATCTTCAAGTGTGATTGGTTTGATCCTACTCGACGTAGGGACAAAAATAGATAAAAATTATGGTATTGTTCAAGTTATGCTTGTCTCGAAGGTATAATAAGGCGTACGACCCATTCATTTTTTTCACAACAGAAGCAGCAGGTTTATTACTCGCCATATCCCGAAGGACATCATGGCTGGTTGGGTGTTATTAAGATAAAGGCTCGCAGATATAATTCACGATAATGTAATCAACCAGCCTGAAAAAGATGCTCCGTACCAAGATGATGAGTTTTCAAGACCCCACGTACCGTTGCAAATTATGCCGGACATTATTGTTAATTATCTGGCGGACATTTCCGGAAATGGGGAAGAAGTTGAAAGAGAGTTAATGGATCAATCCGAGTTGGACGCATCTAGCGAAGGTACATTCCGATCAAGTGATACTGATGAGACTGAGGGTGAATTTAGTGACGGAGATTCTACTTAGGTAATTTATTTATGTCATAATTCATTGTGTGAATGTCATTCTACTTATTAGGTAATTTATTTTTGTATTATTTACACTATTGTGTAATCATATTTTCATTTTTTTCACAGATGGCAGATTCCTCCAGAGGTAGGGGTCATCGTGGAGGTCGTCGTGGAGGTCATGCTGCAAGAGTCCCTTCGCCGGCCGACCCACAGCCTTCAGATCGAGACCATCCTACCAGCACCTCTGTTGACGGGACACCTCAGGGTGATGGAGTTGCACCCCCCACCCATCCTCATGTGGTCGGGACACAGGCTGCACCCTCATCATCCACACCTACGACGATAGGACCATCATCATCATCGGGACAGGAGAGTCGTGGTCCATCCGACAGGAGGATTCTTCTTATCCCCAGGGGGGATAACGAGTATGCCAATTTAATTTTTTAATATATATAAAGTATCGTTAATTTCTATTTACTTGTTTTTAAAATTTAATTATAACATTTATTAATGCTCTAATTTTGCTGCAGCTTTCTGCCCGCGAAGGGCCCTTCTGATTCGATATCGAAGATCCCGCGACGCAAGTTTGATGGTCCATGGCCTACATGGAAGGCCATCCCACTGGGCCATAGGGATCAGTTGTTTCTAGAGTTTAAGGTAACAATTTATTAAGTTTTTTAAATTAAATTTACATTATATATATGTACACACGAATTTCCTAACAACTGTAAGTTGCAGAAAGAGTATAGGTGGGACTTAGCTTTAGAGGCTCTCGTCAGGGACATATTTGAGCATAAAGGCTCACTGGTTATGAAGAATCTGATGAACAAGCTGAGGAAGGGGCAGAATAAGGGGAGGTGGGTGGATCCCCGAGATCAAGAGGCAGCTGGACCAGATCTTGGGCTACTGAGAAGTTCCAGGAGATCCAGGCCACAGCTCGGCGTAATCGAGCTTCTGATGGTGGCGCATGTGCTTGGACCGATGGGTCTAAATCAGCCGCCGCCCACTACGACGAGCTGTTAATACATTAAACTTTTGACATAATATACTATTTAATTAATTAGTTTTCATTTTTAATTATTCTTATGAATTTAATATTATATTATTCGTGCAGAAAAGCACGAAACAATGAGCCTCATTGCTATGGAGTTGGTGGAGAGGACGAAGAAGTTGAAGTGGGGGACATGGGTCAACGACAAGGCCCATAACTATGCTGTAAGCAAAAAAATAATTTAGTGTTTACTTGTAATTTATTATAAATGATTTGTTAATATTGGATATAATTATTTTAACTAAATCTCTTCAACTATACTTTGTAGGCGGGCTTCAACGAGAAGAAGGACGATGCCATATCACGTGCCTCACAGTCACAAGATGAGGCTTTGACTGGTGATGGCTGCTCTCCTGTCTCCGTCGACGATAATGCCATTTATTTGGAGGTCGTTGGGGGCAGGAACAAGAAGGGGCACGTGTATGGCCTCGGACACTTGGGAGCCGAGTTCATCGCTTCATCGTCCGGCACGCCTGCTCCTTGCTGCACCGATACCGTCCCTCAGGAGCAGTTCCACCAAATGTAGGACACCATCACGCAGTTGAACGCGGAGCTTCGGGAGAAGAGCGAGAGAGAGAAGCAGATGGCGAGCAGTTACCCGATTGACTTCGGGCACACCAAACGGTGATGCGGCGAGCATCGAGCGAGGGCGGACATTGTGGGCTGGTGTTGTAGCAGATGAGGATCAAGACTCGAGTTGCTCGGGATGATGCTCGGCGGTTGTGCCGCTGCCGCCCTGCCGCTCCTCGATTCCGCCGCGACCACGATCTTGCTCTCTTGCAGAGGGCGATCGGCTAGCAGACGACGTCGGTGGTACGGGCCGAGGATGATTGGATTCCTCCATCTCCCCCTCATCATGACTGATTTTCTCTCTCCATATTTTTGACTTTAAACGATTCTTGTACGACATTTTGGATTATTCTTTTTATATATATTTATTATTTTTTATGATTGTATATTTCATAAGTTATTTGGTGTGTTTTATTAGTAATTTTTCTAACGTTTAAAGAAAATCAGAAAAAAGATTATTATAAAAATTAAAATTAAAAAAATAATAATAATAACCAGTTTAGCGACCGAATTAGAAACCAATAATTCGGTCGCTAAACTTTATTTAAGATTTACAGATGATGTATAGCGACCAAAAATCCGTCGCTAATATAGGTTAACAGTAACCAAAAGTAGCGACCGAATTAGCAACCGATTATCGGTCGCTAGAAATGGTTACCCAAAAAATGCGACCAACCTAATAGCGACCGATTATTTTTATATAGCGACCGAATTTACGGTCGCTAATTAGCGACCGAAATAATAATTCGGTAGCTAAAACCTTAGCGATCAGGTATTCAGCTACCATCATAAATCGGTCTCTGATTCGGTCGCTAAAACAAATAGCGACCGATTTACATGGTTTAGCGACCGAAAATTACGGTCGCTAAACAATTGTTTTTTTGTAGTGGGATGAACAAGCTGAGGAGGAGATGCAAGTGCAGCAACAACAGAATGTTGATGTCATTGGTGTCATTGGTGAATGCTTGAGAAAATACGAAAATGCCAATGTCTGGAAATACTTTACCGACTTGTTTGATTATTTACCTCTGACTTCCCTTATTGAGAGTCAGGTTTGAGTTAAATATGTTGCAGAATGTTCATCTGACTTTTATGCCAGTGTCTAACTTCCATGTATATATTACAGATTTTCTGCTTGCATGGAGGTCTCTCACCTTCTTTGGATACACTTGATAATATCAGGGCATTGGATCGTATACAAGAGGTTTGTGTGTAGTGGCTAGTATGTTTTATAGAACATTTTTATCAGAAGAATGATATCTTCAGCTAGATATATATTTGATGCTTAATATGGTTTGGGAATTATTTATTTTATATTGCAATTGAAGTTTGTAATACTCTTGTTTTGCTCTAGAAATGTTTCATCTAGGACCTACAGTAATGACTGCTTTCTCTTCTATTTAGTTTCATCAAATATATAATGTTATCAGAAGCCTAGCCAGGTGCAGAAGACTTTTAGTAATGTCTCATCTTTTGGTCTATAATGGAATGCCATTACTTTACTCATGTTTACACATGCTGATGACGTTAATTGAGTGCTCGGCGATTGTGCCACCTAAGTTAGGTTGCCTAACAATCTGTCATTGGTGCATTACGGGTTCCACATGAAGGACCAATGTGTGATCTCTTGTGGTCCGATCCAGATGAACGCAAGACTCAGATTATTTTTTGTAACTTCATATGTCGCTTTGTTTGTAGTTGCTGCTAGCTTTCTGCTTTTACTTTAGATGTACATGTCTGACTGTAATTAGGTGTTGATGATAGACATGAATGATATGGGAGGGGCACAAAATTAATTATGTGCTCCACTATATATATTTGTTACTTGCATTCCTCTTATTTAATTCCGCCATCGATGTATACACTCTAAGCTCATTTTCCTTTGTTTTGGTTGATGTTGAATCTGGGAAATATGTAAAATTAAAAAAAAAAAGGGAATAGATAGCGTTTGTTTTAACAAATGCTATCTAAAGTCTGACTTTAGATAGCGTTTGTTAATACAAACGCTATCTAAAGTCAGACTTTAGATAGCGTTTCCGTGTACAAACGCTATCTAAAGTCACCTTTTAATAGCACTTCCTAAATGCTATCTTTGCTAACGAGTTTTAATAGCGGTGGCATAGATAGCGGTTACAAACGCTATTAAAAGGCATCCGGAAACGCTATCTAAAGTCATTTCTGTTGTAGTGCTAATGCAAGCAGAATTTGAGATGAGCATGATGGGAGGATTAATGTTCTTCCTTGGATTACAAATCAAACAGACAAGTGATGGAATCTACATCCATAAACAAAAGTATACCAAGGAGATACTCAAAAAGTACAAGATGAAAAGTGCCAAACTCATGAAAACTCGCATGCAACCTAATGCAAAACTAAGCAAAGATGATGAAGGTAAAAAGGTAGACCAAACTATCTATAGAGGTATGATTGGCTCTCTATTGTATTTAACCTCAAGCAGACCTGACATTTAGTTTAGTGTCTATATGTGTGCTAGATTCCAATTTAACCCAAGAGAATCTCATCTTAAAGCTGTTAAGAGAATATTTAGATATTTTTTTGGGACTACTAATTTTGGTTTGCTGTATCTAAGATCAAAAGAATTCAGATTAGTGGGATTCTGTGATGCTGACTTTGCTGGAGACATAATAGAAAGAAAAAACACCAGTGGAGGATGTCACTTTATTGGAACAAGTTGCTGCTCTCAACTCTTATGGGTAAAACATCAACTTGAGGATTACTCTATTTATGAGCATAATATATCTGTGTGGTGTGATAATTCTAGTGCCATATACTTAACCAAAAATCCAATTCAACACTCTAAGGCAAAGCATATTGAAATCAAACATCACTTTATAAGGGATTATGTTCAGAAATCTATCTTTGATATTAAGTTTGTTAAAACTGAAAATCAATGGACTGATTTTTTCACTAAACCATTAGCAGAAGAAAGGTTTTTATTTATTAGAGATAATCTAAACATGCATTACAATGTTGAATGATATGTCTGATAATTAACCTGTCTATGCTACCTGTCTTATGTTTTTATATCACCTGTCTATGTTACCTGTCTGACCCTGCTGAGTCACAATGCTTGAACTCAGCAGTTTTTGGTAAAATGGTTATTAATTATTTAATACCATTTATTAATCTGAAGCTAATCATGTGCACGACAGTTTTAATCTTGAAACCATGTTTTCATAATATCTAAAGTAGGCGATGTAGTTCCCCACATAAATCGTGCCGTATTAAAATTAAAAATGTTTTATTTCTCTCTCCTGCCTTTATGACTATAAAAGGCAAAGAGTCAGAAAGGTTCAACCTTTACGCTTTCAATCTCTAAGAACCTCTTCGTCTTCGTCTTCTTCTCTGCCAAACCCTTCTATCTTCCAAAACCCTAAAAACTCATTCTCTCTGAAATGGAACCATCAAAGCATCTTTCTTCAAAAGAGATAGCTGATAAGTACAACATGAGATTATCTGACATGGAGAAGATCTTGGCTGAGAAAACTGTTGACCTACAACAAATGAAGAAATGGGGAATGGATGTCACAGAGGAACTGGAATACTCCAAGTGGACTTCCTTCTTTGACCTAAAGGAGCTGGTTCATCCTAAGCTTGTCAGAGACTTCTGGACAAGTGTTGTGGTTCTCACCAGCAAGCTTGATGGAACCAAGAGCTTTCATGCTTGAGTGATGGATATAACTCTTCTCTTCCCCATCAGCTCTCTGGAGTTCGTCACCAAATGCCTTAGGATTGGAGCTGCATTCAAGTCTGAGTGGGAAGATCAGGTGGGAATAGAGAATGTTAACATTGCTCTGTATGGTGTTCCTAACCCGGAAAACCTGAAGCCTATGAGCATGGTGGTAAAATGCAGATTCATGCACAAGTTGTTGCTGGAAGGCGTGATGCCTAAGAAAGGATCACGAGATAGTGTGATCAAGATGGGCAGGTTTGCCCTGTACCACTTGATTCATAAAATCAAGGTGGACATTAATGACCTCATCTACATCTACCTTGAATCACTGATCAAGAGGACCAACATACAGACATATCCCTATGGAATGCTGTTGACAAGACTCTTCAGGAACATGCTGTTTGTTCCCAGTGATGCTCACTTCATAGACATGTCATTTCCTATTGACAAGAAGAACTTGTCTATGATGAACATAGAGGGTATCCCTCTGGAAGAAGAGGAAGAAGACAAGAAGGAAAAGAAGAAGAAGCCTGCCGTTGAGCAGAAGATGAAAGGAGAAACCAGTGGTCTCCACTGATGAGTCAGTGATGCCCATCTCTGAAAGGATCTAGAAGCCTGCTGGAAAAGTAGTCGGACAGGACTAGAGGCCTGCTTTGGAGAAGCCATTAGTCTCTGCTGAGACTGCTGAGACAATTGAGCCTCGAAGGTTCAAGCTGAAGAAGTCCTCCCCAAAGAGGAAGACAAGAAATGCTGAGGCATCAGAAGCTGTGTCTGCACAGTCCAGCAAGAGAAGAAGGCTGGTGAAGACCTTTGCTAAGGTCAGACAAGTGGAGTCTGCACCTAGCAAAGAGGAAATACCTGCTCAGGGGGAGCAGATTACGAGAACCTTGGAGAAGCCCAAGGAGAAGAATACTCTCGATTTGGGACTCATTCCCAGAAAGAGAAGGTCTGGCTACCTAGTGCCTTCTGTGGCATCTGCTGAAAGGGTAGAAATTCCTGCAGAAGATCAAGCTGCACAGGTTGAAGTTGCTGCTGCAACTGTTGAAAACCTGTCTGTTGGGACACAGACAGTTGTCCACCCTAAGGTTGACACTTTGTCCCCTTCTCTATTAAGGAAGAAGTTGAAGTTGTCAGAAGATCAGCTGTCATCCATCCCTTCTACACCATTTTCTCCCTCTCATCAAGGTATCCAAAACCTTTTCGTTTCTTCTCCACCTGCCTTATCTGTCCAACCCCTATCTGTAGTGTCTCCCTTCTCTTCACCTGTCTCCTCTCACCAAACTCAAACATCATCTTATGATGTTGTGTCTGATATATGTCAGTACATGGTAGTTCATAGGGACTCAACTCCCAAAGAACAAGCTGGCATATCATCAAATCTCTTCGTGTCTGACTTGCAATCTCTTATGACTGCAAGTGTCTCTAACCTGTCTGTCATCCCTTCTCCTCCACCTCATATCTTGAATCCATGTAAGGAGATTTTATTTTATCCCCGTATTGTCTTGTTCATTAGAACATTGACAAGGACTCACCATCCTGCCTCTGTTGTAATGTTACCGAATAGGTCTAAGAATTTCTTTTTGTTAGTAATAGGATCAAATTCCTTCTTTTGTCACATTGATTCATTGTTACCCCTACCTCCTTCTGTCTTAGCCCAACAACCTCTTCCCCCTCCTATCCAGATAAGAGTCACACGTCTGTCTCTGTTTGAGAGACTTTCCTGTGTCTTCTCATCCCCCGATACTGACTTTGTCAGAATCAGACCTCTGTTTAAGTTAGCTTTTCTTCCATTCTTTTACTGTATAACTCTTCATCAACTTGTCTTTCCCCGTATTTCCTCACCCTTCTCTGTGCCCAAGGTACCTCTTATCTTAGCCTTGCCCTGGTACTCCGACCACTCTGCTGCTTTAACTAGTCTGACTATAGAAGCCTCCACTCCTCAGATTGTGGATTTACATCGCTTCAACTTGCTTCAGGCTCAGCCAGAGGAAACCAGAAGACAGCTGGATGAAGAAAGGCATGCTAGGCTGCTGTTAGAAAATAGAGTTGAATCTCTGTTTTTGCTTTTTAGTCAGCCTAGGTAGTTTTGTGTGTAAAACCTGCCTTGTACTGAAAGCTTATGATGAATAAAAAAATTATAATACTCTTTATCCTTTCTTTTCTTTTCTTTACTTTTTTGTCTCTTGATTGTTTTCCTTTTTGCTGTTGACAAAAGGGGGAGAAAGTAAAGTAAGTTAAGATGATTAATTGACTAAGTAAAATCAAATTTATAAAATTGAACTTGTCTCTGAATTGAATTGCATAATTCTATTTCTAAGTGATATTAGCTTTGATACTATGTTACCTTTAAAGAACTCCTAATATATAAATTGAGCCTAAGTGCACCTGTCTGCACAACCCTTCTGACTAAGAAAATTTCAACTCGTCTGAATCTTGTTATCTCTTTTGTTGATATTTTCTAAGGTTCATTAAATCATCTGAATGTTTGTCATCATAAAAAAAGGGGAGATTGTTAAGCCTCTAAAATGTCTGATGTGCATTCCCCTAAGTTTTGATGAAAACTAAACATTTGTTAATGATTTAATTAACCTTTGTATTGGTTGCTAACCTGTCTACCCATTGTGCAGATCAATATAGTAAGAAGTCGCCTTCTCACCTGTCTGCCTACATAGATGACCACCTGTCTAGAGAAGTAAAAGTCAACCTGTCTGCTGACTAGGATTATTGACTTTCTGCATTGAAGTTTTTACTTGTCTTCTGATAAGTTCCTACCTGTCTGAGGTTCTTCGATGGGGAGCTCAAGTACAACGCTTTTGGAAGCTGTCCCCTCATACAAAAGACTCTGAACCTTTCTCACGCTTATTAAGAAAAGTCAGAAGTCATTCTCACAAGTAACCTAGAAAATTAGAGATGAAGTCCAGTTAAAGAATGTTTCCAGCATGCTTTATTCCCTAGTACTCTTGGTTATTACACGAAAAAGGGAAATGTGCTCTGCAAAGTACAAAAGCATTCTGCAAAACTCTGATTTGGCTACTGCACGATGCATAAAGCCATGATCCTTCATGTTAGAGTACAACCAACATTCCTATTGCATTAATGGCTGCCCAGAACGACTCTATTGCATTTAATGAAGTTCTGCCTGAAGCCAACATCTGAAGGATTGTCTCTAACGGCTCTTAAATGCTTGAAGGCTATAAATACAGAAGTCATTGAAGATGAAGAATAGAGATAAACCCACAACATTAAAGATCCAATACTCTGAGAATTTATTTCTTTATTTTTTCGATCTGTATTCTTTAATCATTTGAAGTTATTATGCAGTCTTTCCTAAGCTTACATTTAATCCACTCTGAGTGTTAGTGAAAGAACTGTCTGTTGGTTGTATTTATTACAAAAAAACTTCTCAAACTAACTCGTGTGAGCCTGAAGAGGCTAAAGAAGCAAAGAATACTTGTCTTGGAGCCTGAAGAGGCTAGGTGTGCAAACAATACTTGGGGTCTGTAACCTGATCAGTTATAGTGGATAAAACTTGATGCTGTCAAGGACTGGACGTAGCTCTTTATGTGGAAGAGTGAACCAGGATAAATAGTTGTGTTAATCTCTCTTCCCTTAAACTCTTTAGTTGCTTTGATTATGTTATCTGCTTTCTAACTAAAGGGGTTAAAGTGTTTATATCAAATTTGTTTTCAAGTTGAGTGCTTGTAAGTTTTTTTGTTTAAATCACAACAGACAGGTCACCTGTTTGTGAAGTGTTTTCACACTTGTCTGAACTTAGCTTCTGAGTGTGAAAAGTTTTCAACTTTGTTTTAATTTCTGATAAATACAATTCAACCCCCTTCTCGTGTTTATGGTTGTCTATTTCAGTATTAGTGTGGTCCTTTTTATTTTAATCTTAAAATCCTAATTTGAATTATTAGGACTTTGGTTAACTTGATCTACGGTCTACCATAATTTCTGGCATTTTCTGGATTTTTTTTCCTTTAAAACATTTTTAGGTTCATCAAAAGCAGAAGCTTCTGTGCCTTTTTTTTTTTAACCTGAATGAAAGAACTGGAAGTTATAGAGGTTAGAAGGTAGAAGTTAGAACCACCCCTTTTAAAGAAAACATATAATTTTTTAACTAAAATATATGAGCACAAAATAATCCTGCAGTGGTGAATAAGAAAAGGGGTATTAGTGGAGTTCAGGTTTGGAAAAGATACACTTGAGATATTAGACTAATTTTTTTCAGAGAGGTTGTTAGCAAAAATCCAGTTTTTATGGGTGCTCATGCTCACCTGAATCAGACTCGGATTCAAAAAATAAATTGATGGATATGGGGGTGCTAGGGTTTAGTTGTTGATGGCAAGATTAGGAGTATATAAAATTGAAAAGGATTTATTGAAAGATTGTTTTCATTGCCACAAACTTAACTGATACAGCCACAACCTCACTTAAACTAAGATAGATTTTCTCCCTTGGTTTAGTGGAAACCTCCACCATGTATGAACTAACACACTTCAGCATTTGCCTACTCTGGTGGATATTTTGTTGACTTGTGGAGTCTTATAAATTTTACTGTTACTTAATGAAAAAATAAATTTCATGTTCATTGTGCTAGCAAAAATTTCCTGTGAGTGATTATTTTCTCAATTGCATTGCTAGTTTTCATTTTGACTCTGATTGGTATTTCTGTGTTACGCTGTGTTGGAAACACCACGTTCTTTCTTCTCATGATTTTCATGCTGTTAATGGTCAGAATCCCTTTCAATTTAGACACAAAATTAAAAGAGTTTCTGACTTTCAGTGACATTTGTTGAATTTTTTCTAAGCCGTTTGTTACATGTACAACTTATCATTGAAGGAGGAACTGCAATTGCGATATTTATCAGGTGCGTAAGGGATAAAAATGGAATTGAAAAGGAGCTTCAGAGGAAGCTTTATGTAGAGTTTCTAAGAGGAGTTCTTGCCACCATATGTGTGATAGTTATATAAATTCTTTTGGGCATTTCTGCAATCTGCGAGAGACTTGAATTTTGGATTTAGCATCACTTTTGATTTGCTTCAAGTGTTACTTCTTTTATTGACAGCTTATAATTCAGCTGCACTGGGACAACTTTTCTTCTTTCATGTGGTTCTGATAAAAGTAAGTTTTATTTTTTGCTTTGAATCTATCAACTACGGTATATTACTATGCATTAACATAAGACATTTAACAATCAGTTTGTCAAAGTCATACAAACTTCTATTTCTGGCTATCATAATAATATATGACATTACTATTCTTTTTATATGATGAATTGATTTCATTATCCTGTTATTCTTTTACTGGAATGTTTGTGTCTATTATTAATTATTAATTATTAATTATTAATTACTAATGCAGGGGATGAGAACCTATGACTATATGGAACTGGAATCATTTGATGATTCTGATTTCTCTCATATGAGATTGTTGTTTTTTGCTCACCTAAAAAGCCATCACTAATGTCAAGATTTCTGTGCAAAAACCAAGTAAGAATTAGATAAATTGCATCAATTTGTGCCATGATTTTGACTTGATCTTACAGAGTAGTTTTATTTGAGTTTCAGAGTTCACTTAGGTTGTTGTCTATTAGGATTGAAGGAGAAACTCAGCCTTCCCCCTTGACCAAGAAACATAAGTTCCATGTAAATCCTTATCCCACCTGCCACTTTGCAGTTATAACGTGAGCATTGCTACATAATGGATGACTTTATATTTATCATTTGGTTGAATTCACAATTAATGATCATACGTTTCTTCACATTAACTTATCATTTGTCTTTCCAAGCCTTTGCGATAGACCATTAGCTTATCCAAAGTAAGCAGAGTTCCTATTCTGTGAAAACATGTTGAGTCTTTGCTACTACAGGTTCTTGATTAAATATAATGGTTACATTCATGATTTATAGAATTGGTTAATGTTGATTGTTTGATTCTTCATTTTACAAGTATTTGATTGTTTGCATTATGACAAAGAAGGAGAGAAGGTTGGATCATTTCCTTCTTGCTAAATAATATGGCTGCTTTGTCCCTTGGTGACAATTTCCTTATGCATGAAAATGGGTATCTATGTAACAACACTGTTTCTTTTTTGTTTCTTCTTTCTCTATATATAGGTTATTATTTGGTTTCAATTTGTTTCATTTTGTAACCTGTGAACCTGTGAATCTTTTTTCTCCAATTGTTTTTCTAATTGGTATGCCAAGATGTTTAATCTTCTGCATTTGATTTATTATTTTTTTTTGTTGCCTATCTCATGCAAAAAGCTAAAAATCTCATGATTCGGTGTTTTTTTTTTCTTTACAGTTTTGTCCAATTTTAAATTTACATCTTTACAGTTTATTTTATTAAACTCACGATTTGGTGTTTTGTTTTTTCTTTACAATTTTTTATGTGTGCTTGGTAGTTTCCCAACCATTGTGAATTTCTGCTCTCAGCTTCTCTTTTACTAGGTCACGTGCTTGACAGATCATGTGATGGTTTTTCCTACTTGGTGCGAGTATAAGGCAATCTTATAGTAGGAGATTAGGATAATTATCAATTTATCACATTTTCAAGTGCTTTGAGATAGAATTTTCTAGGAGTTACTCAAAGGGGTGATAAGTTGTGGGTTCTATTATGGTGCATCCGATTAAATTGTTGCATAGCCTATGATTGTTAATTTTTTTCCGATTTGTGCCCAAAGGATTCAAATTAGCATTCTCCTTGGTCATATCTATCAATTGCTCGATATTCTTATTGTTGTGGATTCAAACAAAATGAAGTGAGTGAAGAGTTGAATGAACACCTTCAGTCTAATGTGTTAAGTTTTTTTGCTTTGTAATGAGTGACACGTGTTAATTATAAGGTCCTTATAGCACAAGGTATGCCAAGCACTAGAAGATTATTTATTTATATCAAAACACAACAAGGGCATCTCTGGAGTAAGATTCTATGTGCCAATATCATAAGAAGACTGTAGCACAGCCGTGTGATGCCAAGGAGGTTGGCGTGCATTTTAATTCCGACTTACCATTAATATAATTGGTCTGCTACGGTATCCAAATTCAACGGTTTTGGTACCGTTGGTTTCATTGTTCTATCCATAATTCTAATTATAATCATTATTCTCTATTTTTATATCATATTCTCTACGATCATAATATTTACAATGGTAATTCATATGTTTTTCACATGCATCTGTAGCTTCATCTTTTAATTCATGTATTAAGTTTTTTAAATTATTTTGATTAGTTAAGTCTATCATCCTTAATTTGTATACAAATTTTTTTATATGTTATTGGTCCATTCACTTGGTTAGCTCTGATACCAAATCGGTACCACTCTATTAATTTTCGAGATTTTTATATTATTTATTTTTAAGGTTAGTATTTTAATCATTTTTATTAATTCCAGATCTTTTTCCATCTATATAAACTTTGGAATCATTATTGTAACACCCCCTTAGTCGCTACATATCTAACTCCTTTCGAAAATGAAAAAAAAGTTGTTAGTTTGCTTTTGGAAAAAAATATTTTATATAAGTACTGAAGTGTCAAAAAAATGGGTATAAAATTATTCATGTGGTTGCGGTAAAACTTAAACCTATTTTAAAATAATAACACCATATTTTCATCTATCATTGTATAGCTTCTGGTCATGTATATAAAATTTGTCACGACTCAAAACCTAAGCCGTGACAGGCGCACAGGTTTACATTTCTAGCCTGGCAAGATTCTTTATTTTTGAAATGTACTTGTATAAAAGCTACAATTTTTACAAAAATTTCGACAGAGTCTCCTCTGTAATTCCAACATCCCAAAATAAAAACATCCGCTGAAATATTTATATCAACAAACTATACATGACCAAAAGGAAAATCTTAGATTTCCATCCAAAAGAAAAGCTCTTCGAGCCATAAACATTCCATTCAAAATAAAGGCTCTCCGAGTCATAAACATAAGCTGGTCGTTCTAAAAGATATTCCTAGGGAAGACCCCATGGTTCTCACCATTATAATCGACACCAAACATCTTCAAGGATTGGGACTAATATCACCGAGTGAAGCTGGGAACTTCTCTGCATCATCTGTAGCCACGTATCAAGGTACGACACAAGACCACACAGATATATTGCAAAGGTGGGATACCAATATATGAGTTTTATCATAGCAGTCACATACACGACTCATAAAACGACAACATATGATAATAACAATACAGAGTAAAACATCATAATCATCTCAATAAGAATTTATAACCAAATGCATTTTATAAAATATGACATGACACTTCAATATCCACTCTCTAATTCATAATCTTAATATTTGTTCTCTTTATTATTCTTTTCGTTCATTTCTTTCTTTGTTATGACTTAACGCTCACAACTATTCTTGCTTAGACATCGAAATCGTTCATTCTCAACATAAGGCACGTGGTCACATGTGCCAACTGGGACTCTAACCCACGACACACACAACAGATATTCAATTGTGTGACTAGGGACTCTAACCCTCGACACAACAGATATTCAACTATGTGACTTGGGACTCTAACCCACGACACAACAGATTTTCAATTGTGTGACTAGGGACTCCAACCCTCGACTCACACATCAAAGATTCAAATGTGTTACCTGGGACTCTAACCCACAACACACCGAACATAGATTCAAATATGTTAACTGAGACTCCAACCAACAACATATTGAACATGGATTCAACTGTGCCAACTGAGACTCTAACCAATGACACATAAACAACAGATTCCAATGTGTCAATTGGGACTCTAACCCATGACACGCACAACAGAGGGTCAAATATGTCCACTGGGACTTTAACCCGCAACATACCGGACACATAGTCCAGGTACTTACTCATAGGAACACTAGCCCGATATTTTCGATTATCTAGGTCCTTTCCTCTTTCATCTCTTTTCTCCAACTTCTCTTTGTTCATGTATTTTCAATAAATAGATTTTCATTATCAAGCAATGACCCGTGTCATGCCTCAGACAATCACATCTACTAATAGCAACCCAATATACTTTAAATCAACACAAACAAATCATATAACTAAGTATATGACTACTAAAAACTCCTCAGGCAAACTCCCTTTATCTTTGAAGACCAGAAAAGATTCTCTCTTTGACGCATCCAGCATTTCGTTTCCTTCTCAAATGATGCCCCGAGTTCCGTTAACACCTTGAAACTGGTGCAGTTAACTCCTATCAGCTCCCAATAACGTAAAACGCGCTTCTCAATGCAAGACAATCATCGTCAACGTCCCAATAAGGGAGTCCAAACATTTTGCAACAACCAGAAAATCAAGAAATCAATTACGCACACTCTAATTGGATTTGAATGCTTAATTTCACAAAACAGAGCAATTTCAAAGAAAAAACAGATGAGGTTTAGGGTTCCTAAACAAGATTTGGGGAAAACTCATTCTAACTAAACAATAATGAAATTGATTTTGGGAATCATTAATTCACAGTCTCAATAGTATAAAACAAAGTTCAATTTCAAGATTATAATCTGAAATCAAAATGCTAGGGTTAGGGTTTTTAAAATAAATTTGGGGTTTTTTGAAGTTAGGCAAAGTAAAGTGAGAAAATCACTAACCCAACCAAGAGGAAGAAGGAGACATGGTGGCTGAAGGTGGTGGCGACGGCAAAGCTCCGGCGAACGACGTGAAAACCGGAGCAACAAGTGCGATCATCACCTTCACTCCAAGCAGTGACGTGCGGTGGTCGAACCTGCTACATGGTGGGAGGAACGGTGACCCCGGCCGCGTCCGGCGGTGGAGCTTGCGGCTAGACGACAACCCAGCGGTGGCGCACGAACAGACATGCGAGGTGAAGAGTTGGGTCGCGTTTGGTGGTCGTCTTCTCGCTCCAGGCGCGGTTCGACGGCGCTCCACGGTGCCTGGTGCGCGGCTACTAGTTGGGAGGAGGAGGAAGATGAAACTTGTAAGGGAAGAGGAAGGTGTGAGGAAGAAGAATAAAACTACATAAAACTAAATTTGAAATAATCATCCAGATGATTAATCAACCCAAATAAAATAATATAAACATGTATATTTATTGTTATTGAACAGTAAAAAATCAGGGTGTTACAATTATATAATTCAAATTCCCATAAGTGATATTTAGGATCTCTACATAATTCAAAATCGTAGTCCCGATCACTATATACTTCATTTTCATATTTCCATTGTATTCCTTGTTGTATATTTTTAAGATATAATTCTTCTGTTTATATTGATTTTTTAATTATTATTTGTTTACAATCCTTTGATAGATTCATAGATAATATGCTTAATATTTCTTTATTCATTATTCTGAATACCAGTATTCATCACTAGAATATCTTTGTTCTTCGACTAATTCCATTTCTCCTAAATATTCAAATCCAATTTCAATATCTAAAGTGTGTAAATAGTATTCTTCTTGCCAAAACTGTTCTTTTATCTTTTTTATTATAATTTGTTTACAGTCAACTGAAAGGTTACGTTGTAATACACTTATTTTTTCTTTACGTGTTTGTTCATCTAAATTTATTTTATTCACTATCTTCAAAAGGTGGTACTTCAATTATGAAGTAATTAGTTGAGTTTGAAGAGGAACATGAGGATTCAAGATCTAATTTCTTTATATTGTTCATTATATTTTTCACTCCTTTTATATAATGTTCCTTCATTTCTTTCTCTTTATTTTCTAAATCAATTAATTCCTTTTCTTTTCTTATTAGATATTTTTAAATTAATTTTCTATTTCTATTTTCTGGATCTCTTTCTAGATAGTAATCTAGAGCACTAATAAGATTTTTAATATCTGTTTTAGCTCTATCATTCTTTTGATAATCTTTATTGCTCACATTTTGTGTTTTAAATATAGAGTTAGATCTTTTACTTGATTAGATAACTTTATGATAACATTTTCTTCATTAGTTCTTTTTTGTTCTGGAAGAATAATTGGTCTCGGAATTGATTCTATTTCAAGAATTCTTGGTCTACTTATAAAAGTTCATAATTCTGTCATTTCATTCTTCTTTGGATGATAAATTTTTCCTTTATCTTCAAATAATATGATATATCTATTCTATCGTTATTTCTGAAGGTAATACTATGATGTGAGTGGTAATGCATAGTTTACACAGTATGTTATTGAAAATATTTTATCTCCTGATTTCATTAGAGTTTCTCTTAAAAATTTGTGTTCAAGGGTTAATGCTTGATTTAGTCTTTGAGTATTTAATGGAATTCCTATATTTGGCCTGGTTTCAAACTTTAATTTTACATAGGCTAGTTTTTCTTCTATTACTCATAGTATTTTATCTTTTGGATCATTTATTCTATTATCTTTTAGAATTAATTCAATTGGTGAGTTTATTCCTTCTTGGAACGTTGCTTTGATTAGAACTTGTACGGCTCCTATATGGATATATCCTAGCTTCTTTCTATGTTATTGGTTTTATAGATTTCTTTTTAGTTCTGAAATTTTTTCTTTACTTATTAGCTGAATACTTGTATGTCCTTGAGTTTCAAATATGTCTATAGGTGATTCATTCATTATTTTTCCATAATATATTATATTTTCCTTTTGATTGAATTTCTTTAGTATTTTTATTAATTTTTCTTTCTTTCCTACCATATTTGTTGTTTCTACTAGATCTAGATCTTCCTTTTGAATTTTATTAAATAATTTTGGATTAATTAAGATACTTCCTTCATAATTTCCATCTTCTTCAGTAATTTGTAAGTGTTCCATTTCGCTAGTTTCGATTTGTTCTATTTCAGACATTATTTTGCATAAAATAAATCTAGTTTTGAGAAGAGTGACTTAGTAATCATGCCTGATCTTTGGGTTTTTTTTTTTTGAAATTATTTGCTTCTACCAACTTTTGCTTCCGTTGGTTGCTTCTTTTGATTTTTTCTTGGTATCGAGTAATTGATAGAATAATTTAGAGGAAGAGAGACTTTATTTAATAATTGGTTATTTTACATGAGGGGGTTGGATGGACACTCAACCATCCGAGCTATACCACGAAGGTTTAGCAAACTTCGCTCAAAGAGAGATCACAAACAAGTGAGGATTGAAACTAGGTTCTGAATTCTGAATTGCCTCAGCATAAGAGGATTTATTTATAGCCTATACACTCAGGATGTAATTTACATAGATACCCTTGAAAATAATTGATTGCTTCACATCTGCTTTAATAATTCGACTGATGAAGTCAGTGCTTATGTCATTGTTTAATAATTCTACTTGATGACGTCATTGCTTACGTCATTCTTCAATTATTGCTTCATCTGAGTCTCCGTCTTCTTCCTGGTGCTTACTATTGCTTTCTATCATGATCTGTCTTTTTGTGCATCTTTCGCATTCATGATTCATGCTTTCTTTAATTAACGTGCATAGCTTGCTTAGGACGGTTGACTTGTAATTCATTTGTGGTCCTTCCAATGCATAGAATGGGAATTCAAAGTTTGTCAAATGCTTAAGTCTTTTTCTTTCATTACTTTGGCGAGTGTTTTGCTTAGAAGCAAAGTATTTGGACCTTTAAAATTGGTTTTGACAAAAGAATTTTGTCCTATTGCATTGCACTGTCCATAGATGCTTGCCAACTGATTGGCTATTATTGTTGTCATGTCATCTTCATCATACATGATTTTTCTTGCTTCGTCCATTAATGGAAAATTATTATTGCTTATACCCATGGTGGCGAAATGCTTTGCTGGCTGTTTTGTTTGAAAATCTGGGTAGGCTGAGTAGAACTTTAAATAAATCATTCTTTCTTTGGCTACATTCTGCTTGTATAGTTGAACTGCTTCTTTGAAGTAATGTGGGAACAGATTAATCTCTTCAAGACTCTTGCTTAGATAAAGACACTCAATTAGTCCGAAGTGGAACATATTGAATGTAAGAGCTAGGGTTGCTCCTGGAGTAACTATTGTTTTAAGTCCATAGACTTTTCTATCAACCATATAAAAACAGTTGATTTTTTCGTTTTTGTTCCAGTTGCTTAATATTTCAAGATATTCATAAAATTTTTCTTCGAAAAATTGAACTAGTAATTCATGGTTTTTTCTTGTAATTATCGAGTAATTATCCAAGGAGGATGAAATTCTCTCTAGAACCTTCATTGGGTTTTTTGTTTCTGTTTTTATTATTTGTGTTGTTTCCGAGTAAGTTCTTGGTTCGAGATAAATTTCTTTACCTTCTTTTTGGACTTCTTTTCCTTTTCTTGCTTTTTCATTTTCTTGAGAAATTTTTAGAGTCTTTTCTGCTTGCAACCGGAATTCCAGTACTTTTAAATATGATTCTATTAATTCAATTTCCTTCAGCCTCTATTCTTTTAGTGCTTTTTTGAGCTGGTATTGTTGCTTCAGTAATTCTGTTGTGCCTCGCTCCATTCTCTGGATAAAATATCTGCAAGGACATTCTTTTCTCCTCTAATATGGGAAATTGAATAATTGTATTCAGATAACTATAGTTGTCATCGGATTAATCTCCCTTGCTTATAGGTTCCTTTGTGATTAATATTTTTGAAACCTGAAACATAAGTTGAATTAGTCCGAACAATAAATTCTTTATCTAGTACATAAATCCAATGCTTTTCCAACATTCGGATTAGTGCTAGAGTTTCTTTTTCATGTGTTGGATAATTAATTTTGCTATCTAAAAAAGTTCCAGACGCGTATCGACATAGTAATTCTTTCTTTTACCCTGGGGGGTTTGCTTTCATGACTCCTCCCCAACAGTCATTAGATGCATCAGTTTCTATAATAATTAGATCATCATCCGATGGATGATATAGCTCAGGAAGATCCTGACATATTAATTTCATTTTTTCAATAATTGCTTCGTCTTCCTTGGTCCATGACCAAAGGACATCTTTCTTTAATTTTTGTTGGAGTGCTTTCCTTTCAGCTGCAAGATCCTTGATAAAACCTTCACTGGAAATATATGCCAGTATTCCAAGAAATCTTTGTAATTCCTTCTTATCCTTTAATTTGGTAGGAAAATTTCGTAATTTTTCTAACACATGTTTTTGCATTAGAATTTTGTCTTTCTCAATTTCTAATTCTAAATAATTAATTTTATTTTGAGCTAACATTGCTTTTTTCTTAAGACTACTCCATGTTCTAAACATTTATTAAGTACTAATTTACTTTGTTAAAATGATCAACTAAATCTTTATTAGTAAAGACTAAGATATCATCAATATATAAGACAAAAATCCTTAAATTCTTTGAGTATTGAATCCGTTCTGCGTTGAAAGATTCCTGATGACTGCTTCATTTCCATTGGAAATACATTCCATTCATATTGACCTTGAGGACAACTGAATGCGGTTAATGCTTTAGATTCTTCGGATAATCTAATTTGATAAAATCTTGATTTACAATCAAAGGTGCTAAACCAATTCATATTTCTAATTTGTTCAATAATTAAATCTTTTCTTGGAATAAAATAATCATCACCTTCCATTACGTCATTTATTTGTTTATAATTAATTATCATTCTTCTTTTTCCTCTTTTTATTTCATTATGGTTTTCTACATAAAAGACTGGTGTAGAATGCTTGCTTTTTGATGGCCTAATTAATCATTTTTTG
The DNA here is from genome assembly GCA_030762895.1 of Sophora flavescens. Classification (NCBI taxonomy): domain Eukaryota; kingdom Viridiplantae; phylum Streptophyta; class Magnoliopsida; order Fabales; family Fabaceae; genus Sophora; species Sophora flavescens. The sequence continues at coordinate 148,139,101 of CM061067.1, forward strand.
CACATTTCTTCAATATCCTTTGCAAATTCATATCTATCTTGTTTTGTGTAAATCATTGGTTTACATTTTACTTCTTTGGTTGAATCTTTTAATTTTATTGTAGTTAATTCAGTATTCTTATTATTAATATTTGGATCCAGTGGATTTTCACTACATACTTTGTTCAAAAGTTCTTCTATATGAGCTGGAATTCTTCTATTTGGTTCTAGATTAATATACATGACGAATTTTTAAACATATCTCTTTGACTAACTCACCACGCTTCAGGTCGCTAAGCTCTGATTTTTAGAATAAATACATTCAGAAAAATGAATAATTGGGATATTTATTATGTCTCGATATTGTTTTTGATAAATATATGATGTTTTTAAAGATATATATTTTAGGTATTGGGAAAATGATGCATATAATCTTAGAAAGTTATACCCAATAATCATATATACACTTGTATTTTGTTGATATATTGTAGGTACTATGAATAACTTTTATTGTATATAATTAATGTAACTCTTGTTACTACCCAAAATAGTGGATATATAGATCTATCTGCTATTTGTATTTTGACTGGTTTTTCTAATTTTTCCCATTTATCAAATAATGCTTTTGTTGCTAGACAAATACTTGCTCCAGTGTCTATATATGCTCCGGTTTCTTTTTTACTTTTTTCTACTATTATTTTTATATAAGTATTATTCGGATTCTGTTTCTTCTGAAGATAATTCATCTTCAATATATTCATATATACTTTCTTCTGTATCAGTTAATTCTTCTTCTAGTGGTTCAAGTTCATATATTTGGTATACTTGCTTTATTAATTTTGTTTTTTCTTTAAAATCTTTTTCTTTTCGTTGAGGACATTCGTTTGCATAATGACCTTCAACATTACATATCCAACAGACACATTTCTTTTTTCCTTTTGGGCAATATTTTCTTGGTGTAAATTTCTTTTTCCTAAATATTTTTTTCTTATTATTTTTATAATATGTTTTCTTTCTTGGATATCTTCTTTTTAATTTTGGTTTCTTATAATATTTTCTTTTTCTTGCTGGTTTTTCACAGCCATAATTTCCAGGTTTTTCCATTTCTAGAATATCACAACAGATTGCATTACTTCCTTTATTAAACTGTTTTATTGTTTCTCTAGCTAGACATTGTTCTCTTAATTCTTGGTCTACAGTTTGAATAATTCCTCCTAAAGTGTTAGTTGTTTCATCTTGCCTAGATTGCCATAATTTATTTATTCTAGTATTAAGAGGATATGGTGATTTATCTATAAAGATATATTTATAAATTTCTTTTGTTTCTTCATTTAATTGATAGTAATATTTTTGGTATTCACAAATAAAACTTTCTATTTGACACATATCACATATTTGTATTTTATTCAAATGAGTTTTAGTTTTTTCAAGTAAGAGTTCGTTTGTTTTTCTTGTTAATCAAGCATATTATATCCTACAAATTGTTGATATATCATGGCCAAAACCATTTTAGCAAAATCTTGGTTATTATTTACTAATCTTGCATGTCTTTGTCAAGCTTCATCTTTAATGCTAAGTAAAAATCTTTGTACATTTCCTCCTGTTTTAAATGTTAAAAAGTTTTTTACATCCATTATATTTAGTTTATTAAATTTTTCGTCGATTGCCATTAGTAATATTAATTCATTAGTCCATTATAATAATACTTCTTCTTTGTTTCTTACACAATCAATATTTAATATATTTCCCAATCTAGTTGATTCATAATGAGGTTTAAATTATTCTTGAATTTTTGTCCATTTATTATTTTTTCTTGCATATCCTTTATTATACATTGTTTCTTCTTCATATTTATCCCATGCTCCGTTAGGAGTGTATTTATATTCTTCCAATTTTCTTTTAGGTTTTGTTCCACTATATTCTCCTTTTTCAATATTTATATAATTTTCTTCAGATTCTGAAGTTGAGCTATAGATTAAAATTATTTATTCCTTTTCATCATTTTCTTTTATTACTTGATCTATTGGATCTATTTTTTGTATTTGATCATGTTCTTCTTTAATTATTTTTAATTGTTCTAATAATTATTGAATTTCTTCTAAATCATTTAATTTCTTTAATATTTCCATATATTCATCTTTTATCCTTTATTGGTTTGGATATTTTTAATGGTTCTAAGTGTGTTTTTTGTTTTACTGTTATTTTTTCTATTTCTCTTGATTTTAATAATTCTTCTAAGTCCCTTATTGTTACACATTTATTCTTTTCTTCATCTTCTAAAAGATGTTCTAGTTGTTCGAGAAATTGTCTAATTTTTTAATGTCTTTATTTTCATTTATTTATTTGCCTTTACTTATATTAGTTAATGTATCTCTTATATTATCTATTTCACTTTGTCCTTTTTGTATTCTATTATAAGTGTAATTTGCAATTTTATTAGTATTTTATATTAGTTGGATAATATTTTTATTCATTTCTTCTATTTTTTTTTATTACTTCGAATTTTATTGTCATTTCTTCAGATAAACCCATTATTTTAATATTTCTTGAAATCGATTGTATCGAAACCCATCGAATTTTCGAGGGTACGGTGGAATTTGCTTTAATATAAATGTTATAATTTGATAATATAATTTCTTTTGTTTATGCACTATTTGTGATGATTCAGATTCAGATTCAGTTTTATGTTGTATATATATTAATTCTTCTATTTTGTGGTTTCTGATATAGTTTAATTGACATAATTTATATTTTAGGAAAACAAATGTGGCATGGTTATTGTGATAGCAACAATCAATAGGGGCTGATGCAAAGGGAGTGCAGTCATATAGCATGTACTCAGGAAATTAGGAAATTGGCTTCTTTTACAGAAGTGAATGCATTGCTCTTAATTTTGATTGATAGAGTTGCCAGGGTGTGTGTTCATATTTAAGATTAAGAGATTTATGAATGTAAAACATGAATTCCTTACTTTGTAAAGGGATATTTTGATAATGCTTTTTTGCTTGTGGGAGAATCTATTTTCAATGTGCAGCAGGGTACATAGAAACCAAAGGTGGTGCGGTGATGATGCTGTCTTGAGTTTTAATGGATATCAGCTCTAGCCTAAGCCAAGCCAAAGAGCAGAGGATGTTGATGGTGATATAAAAGTAAGGGGTATACAGGGGTGATGAAAACTACTATGCAATGCAAAAGAGGTCCTTATAGGTGGCTACAAAAGAAGATCATGCAACAGAAAAGTTTTTTATGTTTAGAAGTGCTGAAGGTTGCGTTTTTTATTGTTTAATAGATGGAGTATGTGAAAAAAGAGGATGTGGTTGTTTTGGATATAGGAGTACCCAGTCCCATTATGCAGAGGGTGTTTTTGTTGTTTTTATGTGTGAACAATGAATGATGTAAGGTATGTTTTTTTTGGCTATCTAGCTTGAGTAGTATGATTGGATGTTTGCTCTTCAACCCTTCCTAGAAAATGGGTAAAGTAGCCATTACAATGCTATAACTGCATCTTTATTGATTAAGGAATTATTCTACTTGTTAAAAAAAAAAAAACTTGCAATTTAGTTATCAGCTCATCATGTTTATCTATACAATTTTAATAGCGGGATGCCATTTTTACCGGAGACACTTGTCACCACCTGTCTTTTCCATGTCTTTTTTTTCTATTTTAATTTTAAATAATAGATCTATATTCTATACTAATTAATAAGGGGAATGCTGATTTTACTATAACACAAAAGTGCAAGTCACATGTCAAGCTATGAAATTTTGTCTAAAATTTAATATTTTTATGTTTTAAAATATTTACAAACAGGTAAATGTACAATGTTTTAGGAGTCAAACACGACAATCTTTGAATGCACATAAATAGAGACAAGGCTATTCATATTCCCCCTAAATTTTTAAAATTTCTGAAATTATTAATAGTATAAGAGGGGTGTATTGGATTGAGATTTTAAAAGACTGTTTCGACCTAAAAAATCTTGTGGATTTTAAGAGACTACGCAAGAATGTAACGACTTAAAAGACTTTTTTTAAAGATTGTAATAGTCAAGATTGTGATGTTTGAATTTTAAAGAATTTGTATCATAACACTTAATAAGATTTGAATAGACTATATGGATTTATAAGATTTAAAAGGAATACATAATTTTTTTAGCAAACATTTAAAGTTACAAGAAGCAATAAAAAAATAACAAAGAAATGAATAAGTTTTAATAAAAAAAGGTAAAATTCCTAGCCCTCCTTACATTAGTATCTTTTGATTTCTGCTCTTGAATTTGAATAATACATTCAAATTTTTTGTCTTCATTAATTATTTCACAAGAATATCTATCATGATAATCAATAAAATTACCAGAAGAAAAAAATAATATAAATTCAACAATTGCTATTTTTCTTTATATATATATATATATATAATCTTAACGGCGCCTTGAACCAATTATCCAACCTAATATGTGCAAGCTGATCTGTAGCCGGAAATATATATATATATATATATATATATATATATATATATATATATATATATATATATATATGCAAGTTAATCCTGTACATTACCTATTAATATGATATGCAGGCATAGAAAGGTGTTGGTATTGTACCGCGCAGTGATTTCAACAAACTCATTCGCATTGATTTTTTGCGTGTTCAATATGCAAGCACCAATGGACCATCACTGTAGAGGAAAAAAATGAAAGAAAAGACATACAATACCGTGAAAGAAGAAACAGGGAACGGCTGAGAGAAGAAAAGTTTTGGAATTGCTGAGAACAAACGTGGGAAGAAAAAGTCTGAATAGGTTTGGGTGGGATTTTGAAATGAGATTGTTATTTATATATTTTACTAAAAAGTCATACGAAATCCATTACATAAAACAATCTATTGAAATTAGCAAACTTTTAAATATCGGAAGATTTTTTTTAAGTTATAAAAAGTCTTGATTGAATATCATTTGATTTGGAATCTCTCTTGAAAAAATCCTAATAGTTTTGATTGAATATCACAAGACTTATTTATATTATTTAAAAGTCTTGATTGAATACCACAAATTTTTTTTATGATAAAAATGTCTTCTAAAATCTTTTGAAATCTCAATCCAATACACCCCTAAATTTATTAATTTTATGTCATTGACGGGTAAAAAAACAAAAGTATATCTTTTTTATATAGAGTGGTAAATCTTATTCTCACACTTTCTGACTATAGAGCATTCTTTTTTAGTTATGAATATAGTTAAAACTATATTTTGTAACAAGATGGAAGATATTTTTTAATTGAATGTCTGACAATATACATTGAAAATAAAATTCCTGATAATTTTAGTGTAGATTTATCTATGAATGATTTTTATGACATGAATTTTTTGTATTATTTTATTATTTACTTTCTAAAATTCATACATTTTGTTGTTTTAAAAAAAATTTAGATCAGTAAAGGTATAATATTTTGGGAAATCAAACACGACAATCTTCGAATGGATATAAATAGAGGCAAAAGCTATTCATATTCTTAGAAGGGCCTTTGGCCCCTAAATTTTTAAAATTTATGAAATTATTAGTAGTGTAAATAAATAAAAGTATATTTTTTGTATAGAGTGATAACTCTTATTCACACACTTTCTGACTATAGAGAATTCTTTTTTAGTTAAGAATATACATAAAACTATATTTTGTAACAAGATGGGAGATGAATTTCTAATTGACTGTCTAACAGTATACATTGAATATAAAATTGCTGAAAAGTTTAGCATAGATATAACTATAAATGATTTTTATGACATGTGAGGACAATGTTTCATGTTTTAATAGATTACTAATATAATTAGCATTTTAAAACATATAATGATGAATATTTTGTTTGAAATTTTGTGCATATATATTTGTTAATGAAGGCTATGGTACATCACCCACCACAGTGATGCATGGGTGGATCACCCAAAAAATGATGAATGGGTGCACCGTCCAAGTGGTCAAATCTGGATCATCTAGATTGCCATTCGAGCAGTTTTATTATTCAACACTTTTTCATTTGGTCAAGAAGTATATATATTATGTATTTGCAATAAAAAATGTTGTATTTTCGTATTTGCATAAACTTTTTTTTTTATTTAATATTAAAAAGTAAAAATACTTTTTGTTTTAACAAGTTGTTGGATGCATTTATTTTATTATTATTATTATTATTATTATTATTTAATAGAAAAATAAAAAATATTTTTCACCTCGCATAGTTTATCGAAATGAATATGATAATTTTTTAACTTCTTATTAATTCCAAAATGTTTATTCTATTTCTTACTATATTATTTTTATTTATTCTTGCAATATTTTCCTAATGAATACTGGAAAGTGTTTTTACTTTTTTATATTAAATAATAATAAAATACATGCATCCAACAACTTTTTAAACAAAGAGTGTTTTCACTTTTTTATAATAAATAATAATAATAAAGGGTGTTTATGCAAATACGAAAATACAACACAATAGTGCAGGCCACATGTCATGCTATGGATATTTTCGTATTCTTTTATTATTTAATTTCAAAAAATTATATATTTTGTTGTTTTAAATTTTTTTCAGACCAGTAAAGGTACGATGTTTTGAGGAGTCAAATACGGCAATCTTCGAATAGACGTAAATAGGGATAGAGCTATTCATATTCTTAGGAAGGCCTATGCCCCACCTAAATTTTTAAAATTTATGAAGTGATTAATAATATAAATTTATTAATTTTATGTCATTGGCAGCTACAAAATACAAAAACAAAAGTATATTTTTTGTATAGAGTGATAACTCTTATTTTCACCCTTGCTGTCTATGGAGCATTCTTTTTTAGTCAAGAATATAGTTAAAACTATATTTTGTAACAAGATGGAAGATGATTGATGTTATATTTAAATCAGCTATAAATATTAGGAAAAAAAATCATCTAATAAGACCTGTGCGTTTCACACGCAACTACACTAGTTATTATAAGTATAGATAGATAGATATAAAATATTTTTAAAAAATGATATAAAATATTTTAGGGAAAAGTCAATTATATCCCTTATGTAATGGTCCTCCCGAAGGATGTTAGAACTTGCCCACTCGTAGGCCGAATTAGGGTTTATTGTACACAATTTTTTCCCCATTATTTTTTTACTTGAAGTTAATGGAAGTTCAATAAATGCTCTTCCAAATACCATCTCCTCATGTATTTCACATTTATTGCATTATGGAAGATTTTTATTTCCAACTTTTAATTAGGAAGAATCTTTAATTTATAATTAACGCAGTCATTTAATTCACATCAAGAATATAATTACAATAAATTTTTTTTTCCAAAACCATTTTCCATATGCAAATAGACAACTAATCTATCAATTAGAAAATCAAAATTTTGATTTGAAATGTGAACAAAACTGTACTGGCCGAAAATATAAGGCCGAGGATTTGTTAATACACTGGACTGACCGAGCTTACTCTTATAAATGGGCCTTGACCCGAACTCCTCCAAAGTCGAGGACTCGTTAATGCACTTGTCAGCCGAGGATAAATATTCGGACATATCCCATAATAGACCACGGATGAAGACATCTCGGTCTCGTGCAATCCAGTCACAACCGACTGAGTCAAATATCTCGCTGGTCCAAATATCCCTCCGTATAACTCGGAGCCTTATCCTTATCTTTATCTAGTTATGATAACAATACGATCTTATCAGATAGGATCTCACTAACAGTCCACCTCAAACTGTTATACCAAAACATCTCTATAAATAGGGGATCAAACCCCTCACTTAGAACTACGTTTGCTTTGATTCCCACTTGGGATACGTAGGAGCAGAATATCAATTCTGTCAAGCTATTCCATAAACACTCCCACAGAGTTTCACCGGACGAGTATCTCTCACTTGAGATATTTGGACGGAACATTGGCGTCGTCTGTGGGAATCAAAGCAAAATTTTCCCATACCACAAACAATGGTGAGGACAAGGAGAGAGAACTGCAGGAGAGAGGGACTGGAGAATGCCAACAATGGGGATAATGGAGAACGATCCATAAACCCAGCGATGACGACCGACAATCCCATTATTCAAGAACTTCTCGTACAAGTGGCAATGCTGAGAAGGGAGAATGAAGAGATTCATCGGCAGAACAGCCGTCGTGAACGAGAACAAAGCAGAGAAAGATCCACCACTTCTCCTCATGAGAGAGAGCGCCAGACAGCTGAGAATGAAGGATCCAGAAACACGCGCAGAGAGGAAGGAATCCCACAACCCCGTGTTTCTCATCATGTTGACCGAAGAGGCGAGGAGGAATTTCCTAGGCAGGTCCCTGAACTTTCACTTCAGGTAAATAGGCCTAATGAAAGGGCCGACGCGCGGAGGCCGAGACATCCCTTTACTGACGCCATCATGGAGGTTCCTCTACCAGCCAATTACAAACCAATAAACATTGACAGGTATGATGGCACCACGGACCCGGAATGTCATTTAGATGCTTTCACTACTCAAATATATCTCTTTACCAATGATGATGCTGTCATGTGTAAAGTCTTCCCTACTACTCTGAAAGACGCTGCGTTAAGCTGGTATACCCAGCTACCGCCAGCATCAATTGACTCCTTTGACACGTTTATGATTAAATTCAATGCTCAGTTTGCCACGAGCCGAGTTCATCAAAAAACCTCGTCCTCGTTGGTAAATTTTAAGCAAGAAAAAAAATGAGTCTCTGCGTGATTTTATGGCCAGGTTCAGCAAAGAGACTGTCCTGATCCGAAATCTCAGTGTCGATGTCGCACTACATACTATCTTGACCGGATTACGACCCGACCCTTTCGCCAGACACCTAGCTCGAAAGCCTCCATCCAGTATGGATAAGTTGAGGAGAAAAGCTGCCGGATTCATTAATATGGAGGAAATAGATGAGTCTAAGAAAAGAGAAAGAACCGATGATTCTGATAGACGAGAAGGGAAAGAGAAGAGGAGAGCTGGAGGTGACAAGCAGAAATTCAAAAACATCTGAGCATTTACATAGGGGGACCAAAGTATGGGCACTATACCCCCCCCCCCCCCTCAACACCAATCGAGCTCGGGTATTTGAGGAAGCCTACAACGCAGAACTTTTGCAGCTCCCCAACCGTGGTCACACGCCCCAGAAGTTGATCGACAGAAACATTGTCGGTACCATCGTAACTACGGGCATACCACCGAGGAGTGCTGGGTCCTGCGTGACAAGATTGAAGAGTTAGTGCAAGCTGTTCATCTGAATAATTTCATTCGGATAAGTCACAACAATGGTGAAGGGCGTGGCAGAGGTAGAAGAAGAGGAGGTGGCCAAAGCCCGAGAAGGGGCGGCGGTCGGCAAAATAATGAAAGAGCAGAAAATAGGGAAGATCAGAGTGAAAGGAGGGTGGAGGATAATACTGTCCGAGGTGTAATAAACACTATTTCAGGTGGATTTGCGGGAGGGGGTACAACGAGTTCAGCCTGGAGAAAACACCTACGGGCTATTCGGGCTGTAAACTCGGTAGTTGGCAAACCCCCGAGAATTTCCCCGCCGATTATTTTCTCCGATGAAGACTTCTTGGGTGTGGATCCTAATCAGGACGACCCAATGGTAATCACTGTTCAATTGACCAACTTCTCTGTCAAGAGAAATCTCGTCGACTAGGGAAGCTCAGCTGATATCCTATATTATTCAACATTTCAGAAGCTCGGGATCCCAGAAAAATCTATTCAGCCATACGACAGTAAACTCGTCGGTTTTGCTGGAGAGCATGTGGATACCCGAGGATACATAGACCTCCTAACTACTTTTGGAGATAGCAAAACGTCCAAAACTATTCTGGTCAGGTATGTGTTGGTTAATGCAGTGACATCGTACAATATCCTGATCGAAAGACCATCCTTGAACGAGTTGGGAGCCGTGGTCTCTACTCCCCATTTTACTATGAAATTCCCTTCCAACTAGGGAGACATAGTTGCTATCCGGACTGATCAAAAAATGGCCAGACAGTGCTATGCCGATAGTTTGCGTTTAAGCAAACTCAAGCCTACACCTGCAGAAACACTAGAAAGAGGGAAAGACGAGTCTGTAAACTCAGTTAGTTCTGTTGAACTAGACCCGAGGATTGACATGCAAGAACAACGGTCACAACCCATCGAGGAGTTGGAAAAGTTCCATCTTGGATCACAGCCCGATCAGTGCACTAAACTAGGAGGTCAACTTGAGCCGAATTTAAAATAAAAAATAATGGAAGTACTCCGGAGCAACGCCGATTTGTTCGCCTGGATAACATCATATATGCCGGGGATTGACCCCAATTTCTTATGTCACAAACTGGCAATCTGTCCCGAAGCAAAACCGGTTGCTCAGCGGAAAAGGAGACTGGGTGAGGAAAGAAGAAAAATGGTAGAAGAAGAAACAACAAAATTGGTTAAAGCCAACTTTATTCGAGAAATAGAATACACTACTTGGCTGGACAATGTGGTTCTGGTCAAAAAAGCAAACGGCAAGTGGCGCATGTGCACTGATTATACAGACTTAAACAAAGCTTGTCCAAAGGATTCTTATCCTTTATCGAGTATTGACAGGTTGGTGGATGGTGCTTCCGGGTACAGAATTTTGAGCTTCTTGGATGCATACTCGGGGTACAATCAGATACGAATGTATCCCCCAGACGAGGAAAAAACAGCCTTTATAACCGAAGGCTCAAACTATTGTTATCGGGTAATGCCGTTTGGATTAAAAAATGTTGGGGCAACCTATCAAAGGCTCATGGACAAAGTGTTTGAAAAACAGATCGGGAAGAACATGGAGGTTTACGTTGATGATATGGTTGTAAAATCCGATGACCACAACAATCATCCGAGGGATTTGGAAGAAATTTTTCAGCAATTGAGGAAGTACAATATGAGACTGAATCCATAAAAGTGTGTTTTTGGTGTCCAAGGTAGAAAATTCCTCGGTTTTATGTTGGCACACCGGGGAATCGAAACCAATCCGGACAAATGCCGAGCTGTGATTGAGATGCGAAGTCCACAAAATGTTAAAGAAGTGCAACGACTTGCAGGGTGACTAGCATCATTATCTTGGTTTCTCCCCAGATCTGTAGAGAAAGCTCGGTCTTTCTTTAAATTATTGAAGAGGCCTCAAACCTGCGCGTGGACTGAGGAATGCGAGAAGGCCTTTGTCGACTTTAAGACCTTTCTGTCTTCACCGCCAATATTAACTCGACCTATCCCAGGGAAAGAGTTATATTTATACCTGTCAGCCACCGAGTACGCCATCAGTGCGGTCATTGTGCAAGAAGTAGAGAAAACGCAAATGCCGGTGTATTTCATCAGCAGAGTCCTTCATGACGCCGAAACCCGGTATCAAGTCATAGAAAAGCTAGTTTTGGATCTGGTAACTGTAGCTCGACGATTACGTCCATATTTCCAGAGCCACCAGGTGATTGTCAAAACTGATCACCCTATTAAGCAAATTCTCAAAAAGCCTGAGTTGGCAGGTCGCATGATTGCTTGGTCGGTGGAATTATCCGAGTTCGGCCTCAAGTACGAGTTGAGAGGTCCCATGAAAGCTCAATGTATCTCTGACTTCATAGCCGAGCTCAACCCGCTGCCAATTACTAAAGATTTATGGTGGAGTTTATATGTGGATGGATCCTCGAATGTCAAAGGCAGTGGAGCTGGGGTAATACTGGAGGGTCCGGGAGAGCAAATCCTAGAGCAATCATTAAAGTTTGATTTCAAAACCTCGAACAACCAAACTGAATACGAAGCCTTGATAGCAGGGTTAATGCTGGCTAGGGAAATGGGAGCAAAATCTGTTAGATGCCGAAGTGATTCACAGCTGGTCACAGGACAAATCTCTGGAGAATACCAAACAAAAGAACCTCAACTTACCAGGTACTTATGTAAAGTAAATCAGTTAATTTCCAATTTTGAGAAATTTACTATTGAACACATTCCTAGAGAAGAAAATACTCGGGCCGATCTACTGTCAAAATTGGCCAGCACAAAGAGGCCAGGACAACATAAGACAGTTATTCAGGAAACCATTAATGAACCGAGTATTACACTTGGGGAGGTGATGACTAATGAACCAGCTGACCGAGAATGGATGACACCCATATGGGAATATTTATCCTCAGATACTCTGCCCCCAGATCATGCCGAGGCCAGAAAAATCAGGCTCAGAGCAAGTCATTTTGCTATTATTTCCGAAGAGTTGTATAAAAGGAGATTCTCGGTACCGATGTTAAAGTGTCTGACCATAGCCCAGTCAAAATATGTAATGGAAGAGGTTCACAAAGGAATCTATGGTTTTCACTGCGGGGGTAGATCGATGGCCTCCAAGGTAGTCCGAGCAGGATAGTATTGGCCTACCATCCGAGCATATTGCCTCGAGTGGACGAAACAATGTGATGAATGTCAAAGATTTGCCAATGTAAGTCATACCCCGCCTGAAGAACCTCACACGTTGAACTCGCCTTGGCCTTTTGCTATGTGGGGGATGGATATACTCGGACCATTCCCCATAGCCAAAGGTCAAGTCAAATTTCTTTTGGTAGCGGTAGACTACTTTACAAAATGGATTGAAGCAGAACCTTTGGCAAAAATTACTGCCCAGAAGGTACAAAAGTTTGTTTGGAAAAATATCATTTGCAGGCACGGAATTCCCTTCGCAATTGTCACCGATAATGGAAGGCAGTTTACAGATAAATCGTTGCGAGAATTCTATGTCAATCTCGGTATTAAACATCATGTCACGTCGGTGGAACATCCCCAGACCAATGGACAAGCCGAGGCAGCCAACAAAGTCATTCTCGGAGAGCTGAAGAAAAGAGTGGGAAAGGCTAAAGGAGCTTGGGCAGAAGAATTGCCGAGTATTCTTTGGGCCTACCACTGCACGCCACAATCCACTACTCAAGAAACACCCTTCAGGCTGACATACGGAACAGATGCCATGATCCCAGTTGAGGTTGGTGAGCCGTCTTTTCGGCGAATGCAACATGAGCAGAATAAGAATGAAAGCAACTTAAGGGTCGAACTTGACTTGGTGGAGGAGATCGGAGAGGAGGCTAAAATCAGAGAGGAGGCCTGCAAACGAAGAGCTGCTCGGAGGTATAATTCAAAGCTAAAACCGAGAAGTTTCGTGCACGGGGACTTGGTGCTAAGAATGCAAGGAGAAGAAGGAAGAGATCATACGGAAGGCAAGCTAGCAGCGAATTGGGGAGGACCATTCCGAGTAGTAGAATGCTTGGGAAACAGAGCATACAGATTAGAAGAATTGTCAGGGAGACCTATCCCGAGATCTTGGAATGCTTCCCATTTGAAATTTTATTACAGTTGATGTATATAGTCTGGTGATGTACTCTTTTTCCTACCTCGGTTTTTTTTCCCCAAAAAGGGTTTTGACCGAGAAGGTTTTAACGAGGCACACCGCAGACTTTTTTATCCAATAAAGAATTTATTATGAACATTGGTCCATTTTCTTATTTTGCCGATGTATTTACTATTATTTTGCAAATATTTAAATTATTAAGGTCGAGTTCGAGTCTAAAGACCGAGTACGAGCCATTAAATTGTTAAGGCCAAGTTTGAGCCTAAAGACCGAGTTCGAGCCATTTAAATTGTTAAGGTCAAGTTTGATACTAAAGGTCGAGTTCGAGCCATTTAAATTGTTAAGGCCGAGTTGGAGCCTAAAGGCCGAGTTCGAGCCATTTAAATTATTAAGGCCGAGTTCGAGCCATTTAAATTGTTAAGGCCAAGTTTGAGCCTAAAGGCCGAGTACGAGCCATTAAATTGTTAAGGCCAAGTTTGAGCCTAAAGGACGAGTTCGAGCCATTTAAATTGTTAAGGCCAAGTTTGAGCCTAAAGGCCGAGTTCGAGCCATTTAAATTGTTAAGGCCAAGTTTGAGCCTAAAGGCCGAGTTCGAGCCATTTAAATTATTAAGGTCGAGTTCGAGCCTAAAGGCCGAGTACGAGCCATTAAATTGTTAAGACCGAGTTCGAGCCATTTAAATTGTTAAGGCCAAGTTTGAGCCTAAAGGCCGAGTTCGAGCCTTGAAATTGTTAAGAGAAATAAAATACGAGCATTAATTAAGGAGAGAACAAAGTTTGAATCCAAAGGCCAAATATGAGCCATGAAATTATTAAGGGAACCGAGTACAATGCTGAAATTGAAAATAAGGCCGAGTTCGAGCCTTAAAAGTTACAGATCTGAAATAGAAAGTAAGGCTGAGCCGACCTCAAAATCCTCGGAACTGGAGCAAGACCGGTTGGCCAGTAGTCCCCCCACTCGGACGCCACGACTTTCCTTCGTTGGGGGAAGTAATCACTTCCCCCTGAGAAAGCTGGACGATGAGGCACTCGGCCTGCTTCGGGAGGAGATGGTTACTACCCCTTTCTCCACTCCCAAAAACTGCTATTCTCCCAGCTAACATCCTTTTTAAAAAGGGATTACATCACGAAAGAGATTCTGGATCCCATCTCCCAATTACACCCTTTTTGGCAGCTTTAAAGCTCGAAAAAGGATGTTAACTGGGAGAGAGGAAAGTAAACCCCTAGCAATATTATGAAAAGAATTACTCGGGTCAAAAGGGGACGAACTTTGCTGGACGAAGAGATGAAGAATGAAGAAGTGAAGCAAACAAACAACCCTATTTATAAGGGGGGAGAGGCGTTGGAAAGGGGAAATATGCGCTGGCAAAAGGTTTATTGAAAAAATAAATATCGAAACTCAGCAAAAAGTAGTAATTGCATGAACCCACTGGGATTTCCAAGGCACATAACGAGTGAACACATATATAAAACGTGAATCATGCATTTCACATTTGACAATAACTATTCATTTCAGATACAAATAACGAAATATCTCGGCCTTGGTCGAAGTTTCGTTCAAACAGCCGAGCACGCAATACAAACAACGTCGGAATATAGAAATACTCCGGTCTCACTCAAAGTATTCGAAGAATATCTCGGCCGAACAAATTCTATAAAAGTAAGAGGAAGTCATCAAAATGTTGGAAGAGTTTTTCATTATATTAACAAGGATTACAAGGGGAAAACCCATTACAAGGGTATGAAAAACAAAAATACAGTTACTCGTCCCTATGGCTATCTTCGGCGTCGATGTGATCCTCGGGAGAATCTACCCCCCCTTCCACCTCTCCCTCCTCTTCGGGAATAATGGGAACAAGTTCCCCATTTTGCACCTCTTTGTTTACATCGGCACCCGAGATATCAATCCCCGGAGCGAGAATTTGCACCTGAGCGATGGCCTTTACGAAACCTGCCCGATGCTCCTCAAGGATACAATCGGTGGCCTCTTTCAAATCTTCCTGAATCTCCAGCTTGGCCTTAGTCTCAGCAGTCAAGTCGGCTTTAAGTTGTTCAATTACAACTCGAGCCTCCTTGAGCTCCTCTTCAGCACGAGCTTTATCCTCCCCAGCTAATTTTGCTTGAGAGTTCAACTCGGAATTCTGACCATTAAGCTCGCCAATGGTAGTACTCAGGAGATTATTGGCTTGGACCAGCTCATCGTGCTCCGCGGAAATCTGAGCAAAATCCTCCTTCAGCTTCTCAATCGAAGCAAACTCAGCCTCCAAGTGCTGGGACTTTCTCTCAGTCTCTGTCAATTCTCGGCTACAAAAACGGGCCAGGACAACAGCTTGGATACAGTAGACTGAGAGGGCCTCCATACTAGACTGAGCCCCATGCTGCTTAATCAGGCGGAGATCGGCAGCCTTCAGGAAATTCGAGTCAAAAGAAGGGAAAGTGTTGAAGTCATCGCTCCAGAGAGACGAGGTTCCTGCCTTCAAAGAAGTGCTATACCACTTCAATTCGGCAGTAGGAGGAAGTTGCTCCTCTTGCTCCTTAGCACCCGTCTCGTGTGTGGTAAAACGTTTTGGACTCGGGCGAGGAGGGGAAGAATCTTCGGCATCAATTGCCATCTCCACCCTTTTTCTTTTTGGAGGGGCAGACGATGAAGCCCCCTTAGCAGTGGCCTTAGCAGCTGCCGAAGAAATTCTTTTCTTTTTCTGCTTCTCGGTCGCTGAGGGACCCTCCTTCGAGGCGGATTTCAAAAGCTTTGAGAAGTCGAATTTCCCCATGATAACTGCCGAAAAGGAAAGCTGTTAGTACAAGAACACATACAAAAAAGATTTAAAAACTAAAAATCCGAACACTTACTTTTAAAATCGGCTCTCGGAGTGGATGAAAAGGGGAGTTTCAGAAGACGTCCACAGTGGAGAGGCCGAGGAAGTTTTTCTAAGATATCTATATCCCGTTTATCCTCGGCAGGAAGGGATTCATATTCAAAACCAACAAATTTGGTAGGGGATGATTGCCAGTACAAATGAAACCTAACACATCCGTCTTCATTAAAAAAGAAGGAAAGGTGAGAGCCCGAGGGGCAAACTCGGAAGAAGCCGACTTTGAAGTTTTTATACGACGATGTGTATAAACTGATCAACCCTCTTCGGTTCAGTCCATTGAGGGAAATCCACCCAGTTTTCTCACCAAATCTTGTTTGGTAAAAGTGCAGAAATTTGGGAGTAGTGGGCTCCATCCCGATGTATTTACACAGAATTTGAAAGGCTTTTAAAGAAGCCCAACTGTTGGGATGAAGCTGAGTAGGTGCGACATTCATGGTTCTCAGAACGTCACACTCAAACTCAGTAAAAGGAAGAGACACACGCAGCTGATAAAAAAGTGTTTTATACATATATGTAAAAAGGGGCTCAGAAGGATGAGCCCTGAGGAAAACATACTCGGTACCCGAGCAAGGAGAACAGATAAACTCGGACTCGTCTCCAGATGCCGAGATAGTAATCTGGGATCGAAGACGAGCAATTGAATCTGAAGATTGATAGCTAGAAAAATAAACCCCAACTTCGCCCTTAACCCAGGTGTACCCAGGGAGGGTAATATCGGGAATAGGGTCTTTTGGAACCCTTTGGCGTCGTTTGCGTGCGGCGGGTTTGGAAATTTGGGGGGAGGGAGAACTAGACCTAAAAGAACCAGACCTAGAAGAACCATACCCAGAAGAAGACGACCCGGAGGAGGACGACCTTACCTGACCGACGTTTAGTTCTTGTGAAGGAACATAAGAAGTGGAAGGAGAACCCCCAATGGGGGAAACCTCGCGTTCCACCAGAGGTGAAGTGTTCGACTCAATGGACTCGGATGAACTCATGACCGGAACCCAGAAATAAATTTAGAAATACGAAAGAAGGAAGAAGGCTGGGCGTACCTGGAGAGCGAAAGGCAGAAAAACGATTGCAGAAACTTAAAGGACAGAGACGAAGAGCGAAGGAAGGTAGTGGGTAAGGGAGAATAAGGTGGAATTAGAGGAGATATTTATAGCTTCTACGGTTGATGATGAGATACGATCAACGGTCCGCATTCCTTTAAATAAAAGAGGAAAAGGGGCGCGACTTTTAATTTTCTCCCTCATTAAATGAGCGCGGAACTCTAGGGTTACACACCTATAACGTGCAGCAGAAGAATGAAGGGGAATGATTGCCTTCTCTAACAGGAGGAAAATTCAGTTGAAATGACGGTTTGAAACACGGAAGGAAGAAAGTCTATGCGGCCAAAGTATAAGCTCGGTTTGATACTTGTAAGCTCTTTCGCTTATTTAAGCTCGGAGCTCGAGGGGCTTATGTACTGACCGAAAATATAAGGCCGAGGACTTGTTAATACACTGGACTGACCGAGCTTACTCTTATAAATGGGCCTTGACCCGAACTCCTCCAAAGCCGAGGACTCGTTAATGCACTTGTCAGCCGAGGATAAATATTCAGACCTATCCCATAATAGACAACGGATGAAGACATCTCGGTCCCGTGCAATCCAGTCACAACTGACTGAGTCAAATATCTCACTGGTCCAAATATCCCACCGTATAACTCGGAGCCTTATCCTTATCTTTATCTAGTTATGATAACAATACGATCTTATCAGATAGGATCTCAATAACAGTCCACCTCAAACTGTTATACCAAAACATCTCTATAAATAGGGGATCAACCCCCTCACTTAGAACTACGTTTGCTTTGATTCCCACTTGGGATACGTAGGAGCAGAATATCGATTCTGTCAAGCTATTCCATAAACACTCCCACAGAATTTCACCGGACGAGTATCTCTCACTTGAGATATTTGGATGGAACAAAAACCAAATCATATAAGATTAGCAGACAAATCTATAACTTACATTTTTTCATATTATCATACCAGAATAAATTTTAATTTAATCCACCAATTAAAGTGTGCAAATTTAAAATTGTGCCATTTATTAGGTGTAAATTTATTATATCTGGTATAAGTTTTACGCGGTCCAATTATTTACCCCGGCACGTGATATAAATTGTTTGGTAACATTCTCTAAGATACTTATTCATTCAGCCTACGAACATTCTGCATACTTATTTGACATTTATAGAAAATTTTTAAACCAACATACTCTCAATCAATACCAAAAAGGGGGGAATTCGCCTAAAAGCTTTTTAATGTGAATTCTTCTCCGAGCGAGCCCAAGGGATTCCAGGTTCCATAACCATTATGTTCTTTTCCATGACCATTCGATTTTTAAGGGAGAAAAAAAATTCATATCATTACGAAGATTACGACGATGGTTTAGTATTAGTGTTTAAATAGATTACATCTATAAATGATTAATCAGGTTGAAAGCACTTATTGTTTTGAAAATGTATATTTACTATTAAATATTTAGAGAAGTACAATACTAATGTATATTTACTATTTATAATTTTCCTTTTAAAAAAAATCACAATAAAACTTTAATGGATATTTTCAAATATTATATTTTTTATATTCTTCAAACATGTCTTATTTTTAAATTATATTTTTAATACTAAAATTATATACTTACTATTTACACTCAAGCGTCAGATATATATATATATATATATATATATATATATATATATATATATTTTGTAATATCTATAATAATTATTAAGTTAATATTGTTACAATTTATGATCTATGATTCAGATGAAATAATTTTTTAACATTTTTTGGTATATAATTTTCCACAAAAAAATTTAAACAAAAAATAATGAATTCAACAGTTATATATTTTAAAAAATCCTAAAAATAGAATATTTCTCGTGCATGGCACGGGTCCATCTATCTAGTTGGTAATTAAACTAAATTTTTTTAAACTAAAAGCAAAATATTTAATGCATTAAATTTTTTAAAACGTTAGGCACCAAAAAAAGTTTAAAAACGTTATTTTTTATATATGGAGAAAATAAAAACGTGATTATGAAAATATGTTCCACTAAAATAATATAAAAATAAATAATACAATTAATTATTGTGATTATGAAATATATTAAATCCAAATAATACAATAAATATATAATAAAACAATTTTAAAACATATTAAATGATCAAAATAAGTAAAAGATCAAATATAAAAAATATACTTAATGTATGAAATCACGTGGCTTATAATTCATAGAAATGTCTTAGGTTGAAAATAGAGATGGAAATATTACTGGTACCGGTTGACATCTATGAAAAAAAAAAAACCATAACAAGTTGGACATGGATATCACACTACAAGAAAATTGAAGATTAGCTATGACAAATTTAGCGGCTAATACATAATTAATCTCTAGCAAACAAATTTAGCTACCGATTTGCTACGAATTAGCTATAATGTTGGTGGTAGCATAATTTGAGTGGCAAATCAGCTAGCAAAAGTTTTCCTAGCTAATTTTAAAAGTTTCATAGCAATTTTATAGTTAATATATAGCAAAATGTTGTTCAATATTCATTTTTCCTAACAATATAACTAGGATATTATTATAGCAATTTTATAGTCAATCAATAGCTAAAATTTAATAGTGATTTTATAGCTATTTCCTAGCATTGAGTGTTTTTTTCTAGCTAAATGACTACGATATCGTCATAGCAATTTTATAGTCAATCAATAGCTAAAATTTCTTAGCCATTTTATATATATTTCCTAGCTATTCTCTTTTTTATTTATCTCTTTTATTTCATATTACTTCTTATTTATAAGAAAGTAAAATAATCTACATTTGAAGAGAGTCTATTAAGAAAACAAGTAACCAACCCAGCACATGCAGTGCTAGGGAAGGAAACTTGGCAAGTCTAATTAGAAACAGTGGTTCACCCAAAACAAGAACACCACAAAATGATAATCCCAAAATTCCTTGATCTACACTACAAACCAAAGAGACATAATAGGACCAAAAAGTAGTAGTCTACAAAATTAACCCAATACAGAACCAGAAAAATTAACTGATTTCTTCACAAAAGTAGCATTTTTAAATTGAATACAAGATGAGAAATGAAATCATAAGTAGTTAATCATTCATCCTCGTGATCTTCCTCATCTACTCCATGATCTTCCTCACCTACTCCACCGTGTAATGGTGCTTGCTTTCTGAGATTTCTAACTTGGGAGACACCAATCAATCTATGTCATATTATATAGTATATATTTCAATTCCAGGACAGGGTTAGAGATTAGATTCATTTACCTGGTTTTTGGTAGAAACCGGAGAAGTGCTTCAGTCTTGATTTCTGTGTATGGCAGTGCTACTGAAAGTTCGAGTGTTCTACACAAATGTTAACATATCGGCTACATTGTTAATTAACTCAACAAATGTCATACAGGGTAACAATAAAATGGCAGTTGCATTTCACCAAGACTTCATTGTCAGACCCATATATGCAGCCAAAAGAGAGATATTAATGTTGTGGTGTGTGAAGGTCTGAGAGCCACAAGTTAGAAGATGTGCTTATGTGTATCAAACTATAATAATATAAAGTGTATCAAACTATTATTAGAGAAGAAAACAACACTCCCTCTCCAATAAACTATTATTAGCAGCAGCATCACAATTCCACGAACACTATTCAACAATAGCACATAGTAAAAAACAGCATCAGTAGACCCATAACCAAATTAAGATTAGGCATTTGACAGAAATTAGAATCCCCTTCAATAACCTATAACCAAATGACCCATTTAGCCAAACAGAACACCAACAATTATATTATATTCCAATTTTATAAACTTAGAAGCTAACCATAGCTCCAGAGAAAACATTATAAATCATTGCACACATGAGCCACAAAGTTAATGGAAGGTTAGAAGAGAACAAACCAAAGTCATAATAATTCTGCAAGTTAGTAAATCTGCTTATACAAAGAAAGTCAAAATAAGCAGTATGGATATACTTCACCTCCTTTAGAGTTAACAATACCCACAGGTTGTCAAAAGAGTTGACTAATCTCATTCCTCTAAATTTTGATTTACCAAGTTTCAAAGAACCAAAAACTAAGGCAACAGATATTGAACATGGGTACTTATTTTTATGATGAAAGAAACTCAGTCCTTCAAAAGATTTTTAACTAGCTCACTTAAAGGGTTAAGTTAAACTATGTAGTTCTAGCTAGATTAATCCACACAATATACATGCAAGCATGTTAACATTATCACTCACAACTAGCATTATCGTTTACTTGAAAACCTAAAATTATGTGGTAAGACACAAACAAATAAAGATAGAATCACTAACCACTGAGTAGCTAGAATCCTGCAATCTGGTTCTGGAATCCTGTAATATGGTCTTCTTCACCCTCCTTCCAGGCTGTCAACACAAATATCACACACATGCAAACACTGAATCGCATAGCAAGAAGAATTGCACTGAATCTCTTGCACTATTATTGTCCATCACATGAACTCAAAATAGCTAAGTCATTATCAACCACTGAATCTGCAATATCCTGACCATAATGGCTAGGCCATTTCATCATTCTTCTAGTATAGAAGGAAAAAGACAGAACTTAGGATTTGGCACATGACAACAGATATTGAACTAGTTCAATTGAAGGATTAAGTTAAACTATGTAGTTCTAGCTAGATTAATCTACACAATATACATGCAAGCCTAAATTGCACAACAACTAAAGAGAGAATCACTAACCACTGAGTAACACGATTGGAATCTTGTAATCACTGAATCACATGGGAAAAACTGAATCGCACAGCAAGAAGAAGCAAGATCTATGATGTTTCAGAGAAGAAGCAAGGAGAAGAACCTGAAAATCAACATAAAATCAAAATGCAAGAAGAAGCATGAAGCTGAATCACAAGTTGAAGGATGAAGCTGAATCGCAACCTTCGAAGTGTTAGTCAAGAGCGCTGAATCGCAGATCTGAACCTTCAAAGAGAGAGCGTGAATAGAGACTGAGAAAGGGGGTGAGTTTTGGACAAAGAAACAAAAAAAGCACCGAGACCGAGGGATAAGTGATAAAAAAAACTAAACAGTAGCTAATGAACAGTTAATTAGCTGAAGATTAACTCCTAATTTAATTGGCAGGTAAAATTAGTAGCAAAATTAAGAAAATCCTGTAGTGCATATTATCTACATTGTTAACATTTAACTAATCAAACTTATTACGGTGGGTCATGTGTGTCTTTAGCCTCCATTCTATATAATTAACTCAACAAATGTCATACAGGGTAAAAATAAAATGGAAGTTACATTTCATCAAGACTTCATTGTCAAACTCATATATGCAGCCAAAAGAGATATATTAATGTTGTGGTATGTGCAGGTCTAAGAACCACAAGTTAGAAGATGTGCTTGTGTGTACCAAACTATAATAATATAAAAATTGGAATTGTACCTTTTATATCAAAATAAAATAGCCTGCTTACTAAAAAAAGAATAAAAGACAACAATGATGAATCTCACTCTAGTGGTTTGAGGAAATAAAAGACAACAATAAAGGAAAAAGTCAGCTTCTGAAAATTGGAATGGAAAATATAAGACAACTTGTAACAGAGCGAAAAGGTAACTGACAAAAATATGTTGTAGACTCTGAAACAAACTACATAGACCATTGTCCTAATTTCCACCTCTCTCAAGTACATTGTCCTCAACTAATGATTACCTGGAACAATAGAAGCAATCCAAGTAGACCAATAGTTACTGCAACCACTTGATTATATGTGTAAGTCAACCCACCAACCACACCTGGTAGTACAATTTTAAGTCATAATAATTCAGCAAGTTAGTGAATCTGCTTTTAAAAAGAGAAAGTCAAAATAAGGAGTATGGAATACTTCACTTCCTTTAGAGTTAAGAACACCCACGAGTTGTCAAAGGAGTTAACTAATCTTATTCCTCTAAATTTTGATTTACCAAGTTTCAGAGAACTAAAAACTAAGGCAATTCAGATGAAAAAAACTCAGTCCTTCAAAAGATTTTAACTAGCCCAATTAAAGGGTTAGGTTAAACAATGTAGTTCTAGCTAGATTAATCCACACAATATACATGCAAGTATTATGGAGAGTAATATACACAATCAGCTAAAAGAAGTAGAGCACATTAGCATTATCACTTACAAAAATTAGCACAAAAAATATCAAATCCCAAAGTTCATGGTAATGTGGTTAACAAACTACAAAAAATCCTGCATATGATCTATCTCATACACACACATTCACCCTCCTTCCAAGCTGTCAACACAGATATCACACACACAGCTAGAATTGAAATTATATTAGTGTTTCAAAGAAGCAACAACAAAAATCAACATGCAAAAAGTAAATAGCAAAATCCACTGATGTAGAAAAAATCCACAATACGCTTGGAGTGCCCAAAATTTAAACATCACTAACTCAATAAACATGCCAAAAATTCTGATCAATACAAGAGAACTTTACTTAAGCATTTTGTCGAACAAGTGGGGTGCAATACAGGAAATGGAGTATAGATCACATACATTTAACAAATCGCAAACAAATTGAGAGAGAGAGAGAGAAAAAGCAAATTGACAAATCTTACCTTCAAATTTCAGATCGAACTTCAAGCAATTCTTGTCTTCAAATTGCAGACCCCTCACCTTCAAATCTCTTCAAATCGCAACATGAGAGAGAGAACATTAGCGATATATAGAGAGAGAGATTGAAAAAAGAGAGTGAGCAGAGAGTGCGAGAGTGAGCATAGACCACCGAGAGAGAGTGAGCAGAGGGTGCGAGAGTGAGCAGATCGAGCCTGAGATGCAGAGAGAACCACACCACCATGCAAGAGTGAGCAGAGAGTGCGAGACAGCGAGAGTGAGCACTGAGCTGAATATGCGAGAGTGTGACTGAAATTAGATACAGGTTTTATTACTAGCTAAAATTAGTAGCTATGTACTGTTTTTCTTGTAATGTCATAATGGGTATCTGTTGATAAAATAAATGAATATTTTCTCTACCTATTTATTAATGGATGGGATAGATATTGTGGTGTCCATATCCGTTTGTATCCGCTGCGCGAAATTGCTAAAATACCTGCATATGTATAGCAAAATGCTCTAAAATAAAATATTGCTTTTGAATTATTTTAGAAACTTATTTTTGTTTAGGCTTATGGGACTAAATATACGAAAATTACTTTCTAAATTTTACTAATGTGTTGATTGAAGTACTTTTAGGCTTTATTTTTGCAATTTTTTTTATTTTTTAAAGCTACTATTTTTTTTATGTGACAAAAGTCCCGTACATTAAAAAAAGAAATTTCTCTCGCCGCTCTTTTAACACATCACTTTTTTTTCACAATCATAATTATTTATTATTTATTTATTTTATATTTCTAAGATAAAAATAATACGATCGTTGATTATAAAATAAGTATAAAAATATATAAAAATATATTTAATTAATATATATGATTAGTGTAAAGATTTTTTTATATCATCAACCAATAATAAATTAATAAATTATAAAAAATATGCTTATAATAACAAACTTAAAATAAGGTGACTTGCAAAAAAAAAAAAAAGGATGACTTGTAATTTTTGTTTGTTGACCTTATAAAAAACCTTACACTAAACATATATTATCATTGAACTCATAATATATATATATATATGATTTTACGCCAAATACTGTGAGTGTAAAGTATAAATAGATAAGCATATGAGCGGGACCACAATGTTAACCTTTTCCCATACATTTGTAAGTTTTTGTTGGTTTTTTTTTAACTTATGTTATTTGAACACAAATTTTGAATATCATATATGATATTGTATATACTTATTTTTATTTTTTATTTTTTTATACATGTTTCTCAAAAATACACTTAAAAAAAAAGACACAAAAAAAGTGTCCCCGTTTTATGTTAAAAAACATTGCACTTTTCTTTATCGCGGCGCCTTCAATTATTTGTATGACACAGTTTTTTTTTTTGCTACATGTTAAAAGGATATTTTTTACTAGTGTTTTTAATATATTGATTTTTTTTTTTTACAAGAATTTTCTTAATGTTTAGAAAGAAATTAAGATAACATAGTAAGAATGAAGAAGAATGGAAATACACAGAGTTATATTGCTTAGAAAAGTTGCTTTTACAATGAACAGTATTATTCTATATATAGCTAAAGGAAAGGTGCATACTAAAAGGGCTAGACACTACTCCACTGGATTACTCAGCCTCCATTCTGTTACAGGTTGTTAAATGTGTGAGGGAATGGATGGTTCTGGAAGGAATTGGTTGCACTTGGTGACTCAGCAAGCACACCTGATGGAAGGTGCAAATGATGGAGGAGGCAGGGCTTTTGTAAAAAAATCTGCAAGCTGTTCCTTGGAGGAAATGGGCAGCAATCTAAGAACTCCTTCCTGGACTTTGCTTCTAACAAAGTGACAATCTATCTCCAAATGCTTAGTTCTTTCATGATAAACTGGATTTGCAGCAATATGTAAGGCACTTTGGTTGTCACAATTGATAGATTATGGAATTATCTCAGATTTTGTGCATCCAGATTATGTCTGTTTACTGCGAAAGTCCTTGTATGGGCTTAAGCAGGCTCCTCGTACGTGGTATAACAGGTTTGCTGATTTTGTCTCTGTCCTTGGTTTCACTAACAGCAAATCAGCTAATTCTCTGATCATTTATCGAAATGGGTCTGATATGTCCTACTTATTGTTATATGTTGATGATATTATCTTGACTGCTTCTACTGATGCTCTCCGCCAATCTTTAATGGCGAGTCTTAGCTCCGAGTTTGCTATGAAGGACTTAGGTTCTTTGAATTATTTTTTGGGAATCAGTGTGACCCGACACACGGGAGGATTGTTTCTGTCCCAACGGAAATATGCCGAGGAAATAATCAACCGTGCTGGTATGGCTTCCTGCAAACCAAGTCCTACTCCGGTTGATACTAAACCGAAGGTCAGTGCTAAAACAGGTAATCCATATGAGGATCTGACAAAGTACCGCAGTCTTGCAGGTGCTCTACAATATCTCACATTTACAAGGCCGGATATCTCCTACGTTGTTCAACAGATTTGCCTCCATATGCATGACCCCCGGGATGAGCTTATGAACGCTCTAAAGCGTGTCCTACGCTATGTTCAAGGCACTCTTCATCTAGGTTTACATCTTTATCCTACCTCAGTTGCAGACCTTGTCTCCTATACTTGATCTCATGGTCGTCAAAACGACAGCCTACTCTATCTCGTTCTAGTGCAGAAGCCGAGTACAGGGGGGTGGCTAATGTTGTTTCAGAGTCCTGCTGGATTCGTGATCTACTCTTGGAACTGCATTATCCTGTTCGAAAGGCAACAATGGTCTATTGCGACAATGTGAGTGCCATTTACCTTTCCGGGAATCCCGTTCAACACCAGCGCACAAAGCATATTGAAATGGATATTCACTTTGTCAGAGAAAAAGTTATGTGGGGAGAGGTCCGTGTTCATCATGTTCCTTCTCGTTATCAGATTGCGAATATTTTCACTAAGGGGTTACCCTTTATTTTATTTGAAGATTTCCGAAACAGTCTCAATGTACGTGACCCTCCCGTTTCGATTGCGGGGGTGTGATAGATTATGGAATTATCTCAATTATTTTGTATTATGTAGTTTCCTTATATAGATTACCAAATTGATAGCAAATTGATATTGTCATATATAATTGTCAGATTGTATCCTAGAATAGCCAAATTAGAAGCCTGATTTGCTGTGGTAACAGCTAGGCTCTTTTGTATTTATTTGTCAATCATGGAATGAAATAAGCAAGCAATTATATTCTTTCAACAATAAAGTACTGGAGCCTTGGAACAAGTGATATGCAAGTCATGTAAGAGGTACAAAAGCCATTGTAATTCACATGTGGCAGTGGAGAGTGCTCTATACTCAGCCTCAGAAGAGGATCTTGACACAGTTTGTTGTTTCTTAGCTCTCCAAGATATTAGTTATGATCCTAAGAAAAAACAATATCCAGAAATTGACCTTCTAGAATCAAGACATCCAGCCCAATCTGCATCTGAGAATCCTAGAAGTTGAATTTATGAATTTCTGGGAAACAAGATACCTCTGCCAGGATTGTTCTTTAGGTATCGGACCACTCTACATGATGCGTTATAGTGTGTCATGGTTGGTTTACTCAAGAATTGGCTAAGTTGTTGAGTTGAAAAAGTGATGTCTGGTCGTGTGGTATTCAAGTACAGCAGCTTACCAATCAGTCTCATATAAGATACCACATCTTCATACAACTTCCCATTGTCTTGATGTAGCTTTATAGAGTGATCAAGTGGTGTCTTTGCTGGTTTAGACCCGAGTAGACCAGACTCTTGTAAAAGATCTAGGCAATATTTCCTTTGACAGATTGAAATTCCCATTTTTGAGTGAGCCACTTCCAAACCAAGGAAGTATTTTAGTGTTCCTAGATCCTTAATCTTAAAGTTCAAGTCCAGTATTTCTTTAATCCGAGTGAACTCTGCCATGGAATTTCCTGCTAGGATGACATCATCCACATATACCAGAAGAGCAGTAAAATTGTTCCCTCTGCTGTATGTAAAAAGTGAATGATATGCATTGGACTGATGATACCCTTAGTCAAGCAACAGAGAAGTCAGTTTTTCATACCACTTACGGCTGGCCTGCTTGAGTCCATACAAGGACTTGAGTAACTTGCACACCTGGTTGGGTCTAGAACATTGAACACCTTGAGGAATTACCATATAGACATCCTCCTTCAACTCTCCATGCAAAAAGGCATTATTCACATCTAATTGATGCAAATGCCAATTATGAATGGAAGCAAGTGCCAATAAGGTCCTCACTGTGGTGAGCTTAGCCACCAGTGAGAATGTGTCAAAAAAGTCCAGACCTTCCACTCGGTTGTAGCCCTTGGCCACCAATCTTGCTTTGTACCTCTCTATTGTCCCATTAGCTCTATGTTTGACCTTATAAACCCATCTATTTCCAATTGGCCTCACATTCTTAGGTAAATCAACAATCATCCATGTGCCATTCCTCTCAAGCGCTTCCAATTCAAGGTTCACGGCATGATTCCAGCAATCATACTTACTGGCCTCCTGGTATGTGTGTGGTTCAGAAGTGTGTGTGATAGACAAAGAAAACACATGATGTGATGGTGAAAGGTTTGAAAAAGAATGATAAGAAGAAATGGGATAAGGAGTACCTGAGGCAATTGCTTCTGCTGTGGAGTTTGAAAGGCTACACACATAATCATCAAGGTGGTGCGGACCATGCCTTTCTCTGTTTGATCTTCTCACTGGTTCCATTGCTGATTCAGTCAAATTTGGAGCTTCAAGATTATCAACAGGGATGTTGTCACAGGGTGCAGGGTCTGTTTGTGTGGCAGAAGGTATGGCAGGTTGAGATAATGTCAACGGAGTAGTGTTTTGGTGAGAGGTTTGGTGAGGTGAGGATGTGGTATGGTAGTGCCAACTGGAAATTGGGGATGAGGTCTTATAGGGCAGAATGTGCTCATGGTGAGTCACATTCCTGGAAACAAAAATCTGTTTGTTGCTGAGATCTAGCAGAACAGTGCCTTTCATACCATATTTGTAGCCAAGAAAAATACACTTCGTAGCTCTAGGGGCAAGCTTAGTCCTATATGCTTGAAGTGTAGATGCATAGCACAAGGAGCCAAAGACTTTCAACTCATACAAGTTAGGTGTCTGGCCATATAAAAGGAAAAATGGTGATTTGTTGTTAAGGAGAGGACTAGGGACCCTGTTAATAATATATGTGGCATGAAGGACAACATAAGACCAGAACTGCTTAGGCAATTTGGATTGAAACAAGAGGGGTCTTCCTACATTAAGGACATGTTGGTGTTTCCTTTCAACTGTCCCATTTTGTTGATGAGACTCTACACAACTTGTTTGGTGTATTATTCCTTTGGAATCATAAAATTGGGACATGGCAAATTCTGGACCATTATCAGTCCTCACTGTTTTAACCAATGCATTGTGCTGTTTTTCAATCAATTTTATAAAGTTTTGCACATGCTGTCTTACTTCTCCTTTAGACTTTAACAAGGTTATCCATGTAAACCTACTAAAGTCATCAACCGCAGTCAAGAAATAAGTGTGGCCATGTATTTATTGTATGAAAAGAGGCCCCCAAATATCAAAGTGAATCAACTTATAGGGTGCAGCAACTTTATTCAAACTTAAGTTGTAAGGCAACCTTTTGTGTTTAGCAAAGTGGCATACATCACAAATAGCCTTTGGATCAACAACAACAAAGGGAAAAACAGAATTCAAAGTATTCATCCTAGAAATTGACAAGTGTCCTAATCTAAAGTGCCATAGAGCACTTTTTGGTAGAATTTGTATATCAGCTGCTTGAGTACTTGTACTATAGGCATGTTTGGCACCAACCACCAAGTGATATAGCCCTTCAAACTTTTCAGCAGAACCAATCGTCCTCTGTGATTTCAGGTCCTCAATAAGACATATTGAGTCAGTAAATACGACTGTACAGTTTAAAGTGTTGCACAACTTTGACACAGATATGAGATTCAGTGAAAAATTGGGAACATATAGCACATCAGTGATTGAAATACCAGGGGAGAAATTAACTGTACCAATATGCTTTGCAACAGAAAATTGACCATTAGGAAGTCTTATATTAACAAGTTTTATCTCAGTGAAGGTCTCAAAAGATTTTAAAGATGAACAAATATGGTCACTAGCTCCGGAATCTCTGATCCAGGAACCTAGGGAGAAATTACTGAAAGAAGAGGAAATGAAGATTCTACCTGACTTTCCCTTTTCAATGGGTGAATTACCCAAGTGTGATGATGTGTTAACCTGGTTAGCCATGACAGCAGATTGCTGATTCATGCTGGAACCTTGAATGAGACTGATTAGCTTCTCATATTGCTCATGAGTGAAGCTAGGAGGAGCAGCAGTGTGTGTATCTCCAATTGTTGAGGCATTGTCCTTCGTTTCAGCATCATTAGAGATATTGTTGGCCATAGATGCATTGTTTTTCTGAAAGTGAGGTGGGAAGTCATGCTTCTTGTAACAAGTATCTATTGTATGACCTGTCCTTCCACAATGTGTGCATACCCTTCTAGATCCTGAGTTATGTGAAAAGTCCTTTCCCCTTCCTTGAGGCCTCTTATAATCAACAACATTTATAAGAGCCTTGGAGTCATCAAAACCAGAAAAATTATTTTGTCTTTCATGCTGGATCACCATGGAAAAGATTCGATTCATGGTAGGCAAAGGATCCATTAGTAAAATCTGAGATTTGACAACTGAAAAATTCTCATTCAAACAAGTTAGGAACCTTATAGCATAATTAAGTGAATGGTAATGCCTTGCATTTATCATTGCGGCACAAGTACACCTTATAGGGCAAGCACAACAAGGTATAGGCATGTAGGTTTCCAACTCTTCCCAAAGAATTTTTAATTCAGAATAAAATTCAGTGACAGATAAAGAACCTTGCCTAAGACCATAGATTTCTTGTTGGAGCTCAGAAATTCTGATGAGATCTCCTTGAGAAAACCTTTCTTTTAGATCATTCCACACATCCACTGCATTTTCCAAGAACACGATGCTTTGCCCAATAGATTCAGCTACTGAGTTCATGATCCATGAATGAATCAGCATATTACAACGGCTCCAAGCCTTATAACTTGGGTCAAATCTATCAGGGACAGGTATGCTTCCATCAACAAAATCAAACTTGTTCTTTCCTCCTAATGCTCGCCTCATGGAACGAGCCCAAGCATGATAATTGGATCCGCTCAACACAAGACTGACAGTAACAGATGAAGGTCCATCACCCGCATGAACAAAGTAAGGACTAGTAGGGTCTTGTGAAGGATCAGTAGGTCCTCCAACATTTTGAACAGGTCCCCCTGAAGACGAGCCACCACCTATGGCCATCAGAGTAGCACAAGCAGAGAGCTAAACGCTCTCCGATACCATCTTAATGTTTAGAAAGAAATGAAGATAACATAGTAAGAATGAAGAAGAATGGAAATACACAGAGTTATATTGCTCAGAAAAGTTGCTTTTACAATGAACAGTATTATTCTATATACAGCTAAAGGAAAGGTGCATACTAAAAGGGCTAGACACTACTCCACTGGATTACTCAGCCTCCATTCTGTTACAGGTTGTTAAAGGTGTGAGGGAATGGATGGTTCTGGAAGGAATTGGTTGCACTTGGTGACTCACTTAGCAAGCACACCTGATGACTCACTATTTGCCAACTTCATTTTCGTGACTTTGCCAGCATCTTTGGCATATTCTTTTATCCTATTTGCATCATAATTTAACAACTTTTAAGAAATTGATTAAGAAATAATAAAAAGAAAATTTTTATTGAAAATACAAAGATAAAATTTTAAATATATTATTTTTATATAATTTTTTAATTCTTTAATTAGGACACTGGGTCCTAAGTTAAATATAGAAAGAGAATATGCATTCCGTACTTATATTCTTTAATATGCATTTCATACTTATCTTCATCTTTATTTGAACCAAAGGATTTAGGGTAATGATTAAGGAGATATGTTGTAATTATTCAAGTTTAAATTTAATGTGTTATTTTGATGTGAGGGAAGCCCATTTTTTTTTCATAAACTGAAATTCATTTAAATATATATAATTAAATAAAGGAGAAGACTTATATATAGTATTATAGGTACCGTTGTTACTGTTGTTTTATTAAAAATTGACTCGTGTATATTTCTTCATTTCAATGACACATTAACTTCACGCCGTTACCCATTCTGTTTGATTGTTTCATTCTCTTTCCACGAATCAGAAGTTGCATTCTTTTCCCCCTTCTTCCTTTTCTTCCCCATTTACTCTATAACTAAGTTGTTCATGGTGTTGCTTCTTTTCCACAATAGAAGAAAGATATTGCCAGACCCACAAGCAAGAGACACCAAAAAAACTCCTCCCCTGCATGTTCCCCGCCGTCATGGCCGCCGCCAGAAGAAGTATCAGGGAGCCCCTCCACATCGTTTCTCGAAGTAGGCAGCGATCCTTCGCCTAAGCCCATATAAGCGTTCTCAATTATCAGTAGAGAATGGGCACTTGTACAACGAAACTAAATAGGACATAAGTACAATAGTTTAATTTCAAACAAAATCAGGTTGCTACAATTATAGGTGAGATTAAAAATTGGTGCTTGATAATTCTGGAGAAAGAAGTAGCAGTACCATCTTCTGTAGATGGTGGCAAAACACAGCACAATTTTACTCATCACATGCCTGAAGAAGAAATGTTGCACCTGTAACGCTCCAATTTCTGTCTTTCTATGACTGTAAATACATGTAAATATATATTTATTTTTATTAAAATCCAGAGAATAATTTTAGATAAAATAAAATTATTGTCTTGTTCTACCTCACCAAAGAAAATCACGGTAAAATTTGCGGTTGAAAATTCAAATGAAAATCGGTCTGCGTTTTCATTGGCGGTAAAAGTTTACTGAGCAGAAAACCTAATTTTGACTCGTGAATGAAACGGTTAGTGTTTTTGTAGTGTTACCAATGGTCTTGGCCATTTTTGAAAATTTTCGTTTGAAATAAAATAAAATATTTTATTCAAGCAAAATCGTTGAAAACTACGATCGGAAACCTTAACCGGGCACACAATGGAGCAGAATAGAGAGCTAAAAAGGGTTGAAGTGACTTGTTGGAAAAGTAGGACATGTTGATGGAAGTCTATAGTCATATCCTAAAAAAGTGTCATGATTGCACTTTTCAAATTATAATATACTTTAATCCAAAAATCGCTTTTCTCTCACTTTTTCCAACCAAACACCTCCCTAACCAAAACTTGCTCTCCAAACTCACTCTTCTCCCCCCTTCACGCCACTTTCTCTCTCTCCCTCTATAGATACTCACTTCATTTTCCTTTCCTCACTTTTCATTCAAACACTTGGAAATTTTTTTACAAAGCTTCATTGTTTTCCATTTCTTCAAGGTGTTCATCTTCTTCAAGCTAGTTTCTTGCAAGCGTCAAGGGTAATATTCTTTCCTCTACTCATCTAAGTTCCTACATTTCATTTACTTGATGAGTTATGCTATGTTTTCTAGTTTGTGTTCTTAAACCCTTGAACTTCTAAAATCTCTAGAAATTAGTAGAAAAATCCATTTGAGTTGAAACTAATTTCTATGGACTCACAATGAACTCTATGTTCACTATCTAAGAGCTTGAATCAAACAAAAATTTCCTTCCCTATTTTCCTAACAAGGCCGAATCTAGGTGTTGATAGAGCAAGGAAGTTTTGTTTCAACTTTTGTTAAATGATCATTGATTTGGACTCTTTGGTACCTTTAGTTGTTAAATCCAAGAGCTTGAAAAGTTTAAAAATTTCTAGCCTATTTTGAAAGTCAAGGCCGAAACCCTAAGCTTGTAACTTCGAGGAGTTTTTGTTCAATCCTTGTAAAATGATCATTATTTATAATACTCCAATACTTATGGATCATTAATCCATGAGTTTGAGAAATTTTGAAATCTCTAACCCTATTTTCATGATGAGGCTGAATCTATGTCTTAAGTAGGAAGGATGTTTTTGGTTGTTTTTAACTTGTGATTATGTGTTGGAATCTTTAGACTTCCATTGTGAAGCAAGCAAGGAAGATTGTGGTACACAACATAGGACAAGAAACACCTCCGCTTTGAACTCAGGTAAGAGGGGACAGCCTGAGGGATATTTCAATAACTGTATGCAATTGTTTGTGGGTTATGATGTGGTCTTGAGTCTTGTTGTGATTATCTAAAATGATTATGTGATTGAACTATCTATGCTAAAATGTCTGAACCTGATGATTTACTTGATGATGCACTGAGAATTTGATATATGGCATGTACTGTATTACTGTCATGATATTGATGTGGAAATATTACTGTTGATTGATTGATTGTATGAGAAGCCTGAAATTCGTCGGTGCTCAATTAATTATGATGGTAAAAGTCTTATGAAAATTTTGGAACAAAAAATGTTTATTTGATGATTTCTTGATGAAAAAATGATTATAAAGTCGGGAATTGTAAACGGAATATTTTAGTATGTTATCAATTTTGAAGAATGAGACGGAAAATATTTTGAGAACTAAGTGTGAAATATTTTAAAGCTAGAGAAAAATCTATTTTTCTTAAAATAATTTTAGTATAAGTGAAGATAACTTTTAAAGTATGTTTTGTGAAGAAGAACTTTTGGAAATGGTTGACAATATTTTAGAAAGAAATTTGAAAGGATTTTGACAACGTTCTAAAGATGGTTTGGAACAAAAAGAAGGATTTCAAAAGAAAATGGATTCTTTATAACTTAGCATTTTACAAATGAATTTCCAATGAAAAGAATTTCTGGAAAAATTTACTTTTGAAAATATTCCGGCAAGCTTGGATAAGTTGCCGAAGTTTCGTTTTGTATTTGTGTTTCACTGAACGAAAAAGAATAAAAACGTTGGAAAGTGAATCTAGTATGCGAGACATCGAAATACTAGTGTTATGTAATTTTACACATAGATCTATGATCCATGTCACGTTGTTGTGGACTGTGTGTCCTAATTACGTTGTTGTGGACTGTGTGTCCTAATCACGTTGTGATAAACGTTATTAAAGGTGAATGTTGTTTTCTATGACCACAAGCCTAGACTGGTGCATCGGTTTAGGGCGTTGTGATTGAGCATTCGGACTTTGTGTCCCGTGTTGATATTGAATAATCTTAAAGTTAAAGATTTTATGAATAGTCATTAGCCTTTGCGCTTCGACAAGGAAAGAATGTACACACAGATAAACTTTGAGAACAAAATGATTTTTTTACATGCATTTATTTAGCAGACGTACCATGTTGCCAGTGAGAAATCATTGAGTCATGTGTGGCCAATGAATTTTGGGGAAATACGCCCATGAACTACGATAACCATTGGTTGCTGTGTGATCCACCAATACGTGGACAAAAGTTTCCCGTTTATCGTAATGACAATTGAGATGTCATAACTTGTGCGCAATAACCATTGGCTGCTGAGTGATCTACCAATGAGTTACAAAGGTGTTGGACAATGGATTCTTTTCGTTGACAATGATCCATGTAAAAAGCTTGATCATCTTAAATGAAAAATGAAGTTGATACCTCATGAGATTAGGTTAGAGCCTGAATATTGAAGTGTCATGCATATTTTATAAAAAACCATGACTATACGGGTATGAGACCCTTTGATATAATACTGTTTATTTTCAAGAATTATATGGTATATGACTTTACTTGTTATTTGATGTTTTGTGTCGTACATAGGGTTATTGTGATAAATCCATATATTGGTATCTCACTCTTGCACATTTTCTTGTTGTTTTCTTTTCCTATATTGAATTATTATATATATATATATATATATATATATATATATATATATATATGAGTTTAGATGGATCCAAACATCCCCCTAGCTCCATCGGGCGAGATGACACTGATTTTTGACAATGCCCATAATCCGGGAGCGTGGGACATCCACCCGGGATCCCACTCTACGACCTATACCGGGCCAGTTAGCTCACTTGAAGGAGCTATAGAGGGCGGACCACAATGGAGGATTCAGACTGTTCAGTCGGTGATGATTTCACTACCACCTCCATGGTATTACTTGTAGGTTTTGGCGGAGCAAGGACAGTTGCACGAGCATCCACCTCTTGGAGTGCCACTTCTCGGAGTTGTGCCTGACTCACCCTCAGAGTATGATCTGGAGGAGTTCATCGATGATGAGCCAGAGTACATATTTCTTGATGAGGACGATGACGATGACTCTCCTGACGAAGGAGGGGAGGTTCTGGATGTTAGGCCTGATTCGTCTTCTGGGAGTGGGGGTGTTCATTCTGGCCTTCCTAATGGCCATCTCTAGTTGGACCAGCTTTGTGTCTTCTTTTGTGGGGTAGTTTATCCTTGTCCGGATGGTTCCTGGTTTCTGAGAACCATGGTATTTTGTGATGTGGTTCCGGACCTTTTACTTTATGATGTTTATATCTCTATTATCAACTCCTTTGAAACTATGTACTTATGATGTAACTGCTATTCTGACTTAGATATGTATGGGTGCTATTAATGTCCTGAGTGTTTTTTTACCTTAAGGAAAGAAAAAAAAATATCACCATTTTTGGTATACTTATTTAATAAGGAAATATTATTTTCCGAAAGTAACCAACATTTTAAATACATTTTATTTTCCGCAAATGAGTAACCATGTAATGCCCAAGTTAGGGTGTTACAACACCCATGTGTCTTCCTCACATCAACATTTCACCAAACCCCTAGAGCATAATCCAATCACTGCTAAACTCTTAAAAACCAAAAACTAATTTAATTAATCTTATTTTTATTCATTAGCTCCATCTACTTAGAGATGAGGTGTGAGAGAAACACCAACGAAAGCTTTCAAGGAGAAAAAAAAGGTGGAGTCCACTGATTATTCTTTTGGCGGTCACGGTAACGGTGGGGATAATATGCAAGGGAGGAGGATTTTTGCTGTATCTTTCTTGCTCGTTGGTTCAGATCAACAATATCTTTTGGAGAGAAGCAATGCTGGTACAGAGTAAAAGTGAGAAAGAAAAGGAAGAAAGAGTAAAAAATTGAAACTCACGAGAGACAGATTGTGTGAGTAACTGAGGATTGACATGTCAATAAAGTGTACAGATGTCAAGTTATAATAGGACAATAGTTTGAACAACACCTATGATACTGTATCTAAGTTTGGTCCATAAATAATAGCTTAATGTCACTCACAACTTCCATAAACCATTAATAACAATGCATATTTCATACTACCTCTAGACTCAATTATAAGAAAAAAAGTACCTATATTTAGTGGACTCAAATATAAGCAAAAGCCAACCAATTCAACTCTATTTAATGTCAGTGTTTTAAAAGTCAAGACAATCAATCCAACCAATTCTCCTTTTATTTTTCTAAAAACATTGCACACTCCCGAGACAATTAAATGGTAGTTTAGTAATTGTAACTCATTTTTTTACATAAATAAAGACAATTAAACTAAATTAAGTAACTTCCTTAATACGTGTGAAATTAGTTAATTTTGCTTCTAATTGAGTCCCGAGATATTATTTCTTGTCTCACATAAATTTATAGATGTTATTGTTCTAAAGGTCGATACATGATAAAAATATAAGAAAACAGAATTCAAAAACTTCATATTTATCACAACATGTTATGTGAAAAAATCAAAACAAAACTCTTCAAACCTGTCTACAAGATAATAAATCTGAAATATATAAATAAACTTATTGAAGAAATTTATTCAATAAATAAAAATTAAGGCTAAATGAGAGCAGCAAAGCAGATGCGTAGGATGCATGATGCATCCTAAAGAGACCTCCGAATGGAACTTGATCTCATACTCTTAGCGTAGCTACTATAAAAATTGGCTCATGAGCCATGGCCGAGTGGTATTGGACACCTGTTCGTCCCTTTTCTTGTCAACCCATCAGTCCCATCATTGCCTTTTTAGCCTCCCTCTTCCCCTTTCCTAGGGCCCCAACGGGCCGAATTAGCGATTAGTAAAAAAAATGACCTAGTGAATTTTTTTTCTCTTTTTTATCAGTTTTTTTTTATGGTAAGGTGATCCTATGTCACCATAATTTATTGAAAAAAAAGAAAAAGCGAAATAAAATAAAAGTATGGGGGATATAAACCAAAATCCATGCAAAATAAATCATTTAAACCTAACATTAGGTTTTCTATTCCTCCACAGGTTATATTTATGAGATTTAGACAAAACCACCGTGAAATCATAATCAACTTCAACATCATTATCATTATTTGACTTCTCTACTGAGAGAGAGTTATTCCCTAGTCATCCTCATTTTTATTTCCTAAAAACTTGGCAAGTATTCTTATATCATGAGTAACATTATGATGCATATGGGCTGAATTAAACTCAGGAGTCTGAAGATTCTTACCACTAACTGTTAAATCACAGGTAGCTATGGAATGCTCGGGAACCAGAGTATCCTTGATTATAGAGTCAACATTAGTTGCAACAAAAGTTGAGGATCTTCTCTGTAGAGAGCCATTGACAACATTGATTGCAACAGAAGATGAGTTCTGTGGAATGGAATTTGAGACATGATTGGGGGATAAAAGCTCCTCATAGACGGTCTTAGCCGATTCACTGTCACTCAAATTTTCGCCCGGTGATGTATCAGTCTGCCCATTATCTTCAATTGTTTTTTGCTCTGGAATCTTAGGGACATAAGCTTGCTTAGTCTTCTGCACCAATTGCGGATCCTTATGCACCACGTTCTCCTTGCCAAATTTACAAGTCGAAGCCAAGTGCCCAATTGATTTACAATGAGAATAAAAAGAAGGAAGCTTCTCATATTCGATATCGACAAAAAATGCAAAACCTTCACTTTCAACCATAATCTCATTGAGCAACTTCCCTATTAGATCAATGTCCACTAAAACTCGGGCATAGTGACTATATGCCCCAGTACGGGTAGCTTCATCCAAACTTATTGGAGTACCTAGACCACGTGCAATTTCAAACAACAATTTCGAGTGCCAATATTCTTGCGGTAAGTCATGAATTCTAATCTAGCATTGAGCATGAGATTGTTTCGGCTAATTAGGGATAAAATCTGGAAACCACTGAAAAAGACGGAATAGCCCTGGTTGAAGGTTCCAAGCACCAACAACCAAAACACTACGCAAATCCTTTTGAGAAGCAAAACTGAATTCATAAAATTCTTTTCCTAATGGAATCATTCTCCATTGACCCAAAGGCATCCATAGTTTTGAAAGTTTGTCACGTAAGTCGGAGATCTTTACAGGGATATTACCCTTAAACGACAACAAGCGGCCATGAAGATTGTTTTTGCAACATTCCAACCCTCTTTGATATTCATCATCAGAGATTTTGATAGAGACAGAGTCTCCCTTCATGCATGGTCGAGGAAGCTGACTAACCGGGATGTCAAACAAACCATTCAGAGCCTGAGCAAAAGATTTTTTGTGTGGAAAAGGCGAGGCTTTCGAAGGAGATTCGAGATCAAGAAATGTCCAAGGACAAGCCATGAAATCCAAATCCAGAAACAGAGAATGTGAGAACTATGGCAACCTGTGCTTGCGACCCAGAAGAGGGCGAGAATAGAACAGATCTGCCGCTGGACGAACTCTGCCACGAGAACAGGTCGAGAACAGAGAGACACGAGAAGACCAGGGGACGACCAACCGGAGCCTCGCTGGAGAGGTGGCGGTGGCACAAGCGAGAAAGTGGCAGGTCCCGTGGCTCTCACATCCAGGATTGGGTCGCTTTCAAAGAGAACGGGGACCAGAGAGATGCGAACAGGGGGGAGACTAAGGGGCAATTGACCGGAGCCGCACCGGAGGCGGCGACGGCACAGGCTAGTGAGGACCCATGGCAGCTAGGGTTTCTCTCATTGAGTGCTTGGAGGCGCTCCCTCTCAGTCTCAGTCTATTCTTTTTTTCTCCAATATTATTTTATTCGAGGTTAATGGGAACACTACATATATAATCATAAAGGGGATAACGAAATTATACTGTTCATTTTATATTTACCGTACAACTTATTACTTTTAAGATTTTAGGCATAAAATACATTTATTTATAATCTATCTAGATTTAAATTATGAGTTAAAAATACAACAATAACAATCCATTTTTTTTTCAATGGATGGAGAAACGGTAAATAAATAACACATATATAACCTTTATCTAGATTTTCCCGTTAAATATTTCATGTAAGATGCTTAAGCCGGTGTGAGCAATGCTTTCGAGTTTCGAGAAAAAATGATTAATTCCAATCAACCTCAAAGTTAGTTGAAAAATACCATTTCCCCTACAAGTTAAAAGTAATGAAACGATAAATCTAGTGTTAAGCTGTTTTCAAAAGAAGGTGATTCTCGTGAATAAAGTTTTTCCACATTTATATGAGAATACAGTTTTCTCAAGTTTATAACTAACACTTACTAATTTTATTCTCATGAATCTTTATGTCTGGAAATAAATTTTTAAAACTTATAACAAACGTGAGAAAACTTTATTCCCATGCCAACGTTCTTACGAAAACTTTTTTAAAACTTATACAAAATAGTACCCAAGTGAATAAATTGGAACTTCATCATAACCCTTTACCCTTTGAAACGAGCACAGGTAATGAATATGTTAGGAAGAAAAGATGCAAGCAATGCCCAAAACAGATCCCATGCTTCCCATTCATTGTTGTTAGAAAGCCCTTTAATTTCTTTGTCCCCTCACAATCATCATGATCCAACATTCATTTTTGCTCCACTGCTCCAACACCATCACTGGTTGACGAACTGCGCCCTCTATCCATTTCTGTTCGTCTTCAATCGCGGCTAACGGCTAGGAGAATCTGACGCAGGGAGTGGGAAGGGAGTGAGGGCCTAGGTCGGAGGAAGGAGGTGGAGGCAAGGGAAGGGGGCAGTGGGTCGGTCGGAGGATAAGGAGGTGGTGGGATTAGGGTACTTAGGGAAATTGAGGCAAAATTGAAATGGGGAGGTGGGAGGACGATAAATTAGTGGTATGAAAAATAAGTCCCCTCTTAGCTTAGCTACTATAAAAATTGGCCCGTGAGCCATGGCTGAGTCCTAAACGGTGTTGGACACCTGCTCATCCCTTTTCTTGTCAACCCATCAGTCCCATCATTTCCTTTTTTGCCCCCTCCCCCCCCCCCCAATGATTTTTTTTTGATAAGCTAATGACCTAATGAATATATTCTTATTGCACTCAGTTTTGTTCCCAATATATTATTTTACTCGAGGTTAATGGGAACACTACAATAAAGGGGGTAACGAAATTATACTATTCATTTATATTTTACCTTACAACTTATTTAAGATTTTAGGCATAAATGTTTCAACAAAAAAAAGATTTTAGGCATAAAATAAATTTATTTATAAGGAAATGCTAACGAGTGTCCTTATTCGTTAAGGAACCAAAAAAAGAAAAATTTGTAATGAGAAATAGTATATTTAATATTTGGAGAAGTGAAACACTTAGGGTACTCGTTAGCATAACGCTTATTTATAATATATCTAGATTTAAATGATGAGTTAAAAAATACAACAATAACAATCAATTATTTATTCATTAATGGATGGTGGATAAATGACACATATTATATGTCCTTTATCTAGAATTTTTCGTAAAATTTTTCATGTAAGATGCTTAAGCCGGTGTGAGCAATGCTTTCGAGAAAAAAAGATTAATTCCCATCAACCTTAAAATTAGTTGAAAAATACCATTTCCCCTACAAGTTAAAAGTAATGAAACGCTAAGGTTGTGTTTGGAAGAGCTTATTTAACTTCTTTTTGACTTATCTGATGACAGAAGCTTTTATGCAGTGTGTTTGGCTGAGCTTATAAAAATTACTTATGTCATCCCATAAGGAGTTTTTGACTTATTTTCATAAGTCACTGGGAGAAGCTTATGGAATTATCATAAGAGCTTATGCACTAAACACCCTCTTTGTGTTTTTCACTATTCGAATCATCTCATGCCCCTTTCTTTCTTTTTCTTTCTTTAAGCGCTTATGGAATAACTTCTCATGAGATAAGGCCTTATGTGACAAGCTCTTAATTAAGTTGTTTATCCAAACGCGCCCTAAATCTAGTGTTAACATGTTTTCAGAATAAAGATGTATTTCCCGTCAAAAAAATAAAGATGTATTTAATTTAATATATTATTATAATTTAATAGATAAAAATAATAATACACTTTAAATTAAATAAAATGTTAATATATATTCTGACTTTCTGATTTTACAAATAAGCTCTGTCTAAAGAAAAAAAATATACGAGAACTCTTTATTTCATATGTGTTTCTTCATAAGCTTATGTAAATTTTTTCTCATATATACCCAAAAAAAAAGTAGCTTATATATATGTAAATTTCAAAAAGTAATAGATAAGTTTAAATGATTCAACTCGTGTCTCTTCCCTTGTCTCACTTATTACGAGCTTATATAACATCTCTCAAAGCAGTAGTTTAATTTAAATAATTCAACTTAGGGTTGGGTTATGGTGCGTCACTCACTACATCATTCATGTGATAAATTTTGGACCAATCAAATTATCATATAGATTGGTCAAAATTTCAAACTTTCTAGTTGTATTATACTGTAGTCAAACTATATGAATATAATATATTGTAGTATAATATATGTGTTTTTTGTATTTGGA
Source organism: Sophora flavescens (assembly GCA_030762895.1). Lineage (NCBI taxonomy): Eukaryota > Viridiplantae > Streptophyta > Magnoliopsida > Fabales > Fabaceae > Sophora > Sophora flavescens. Next base: position 148,181,615 of record CM061067.1, read on the forward strand.
AATTTAACTCATATTATAATAATATTTTTTGATTAAAAAAACTGATTATATTGCAAAATATTATCGATAACGAATATTATTTTAATTCATATTAAAATATTATTTTATAATATAATCAATTTTTTTAATAAAAAATATTATTTTAATATGGGTTAAATTTGTGAATACGAAGAATATATATACTATACTACAATATATTGTATTCATATATTTGACTACAGTAAAAATACAATTAGAAAGTTTGAAATTTTAATCAACCTATATAACAATTTGATTGGTCTAAAATTTACCACATATAAATAATATAATAAATGATATAAAATATGAATGATGCACTTAATGAACCCTCAACTTATGTCTCGTGACTCATCCTTTGTCTCACTTATCTCGAACTTATATAAAACCTCAAAGCAATAGTTAAGTTTAAATAATTCAGCCTCGTGTCTCATGCATCCCTCGTGTCATATTGAATGAGTACGTACGTGACTGGTTTTTTTATTCATATATCAGCGTTCGTTGACCTCGATATAGACATGATGTGGAGCTCATTTCTCGATTCTATACGTGTTTATGCCGTTTTTCACGTTTTAAGAAATCAAAATTAAAAATATTATATTAAAAATTATGTATTCACCTTCTTCAAAACTTAAAAACTATACTCTTTAATATAATATTTGTATTATTCTTTATCACGTGTAAAGTTATATAGATTAAAAAAATCAAATATTAAAAGCTTAATAGTACAGGTCTATGACTTAGGGAAAGAAAGGCACATAATTCTAAAAGATATGCTTTTTTTAATTATATTATTATTTAAAAAGAAGTGACATAAGAACAATGTGATGAAAATGGTATATAAAATCTAAAAATCATGGCTGAAGAACTAGTTGATTAACGTTAGAAACAAAGCTCCTCCCCCTTGCCTATAATCATTATAAATAGGCTCCTTCTATTGCTCCTATATACAGTCACCAAGCTAAGCTACATAAATAAAATTTCATGGCTTCCAAAATGCAATCACTGATACTTATTCTCTTGTCCCTCCTGATCACTTTCTCTTCCACCATCGTGTCTTCACAACAGTCCAAAGGTGGAATTGCCGTCTACTGGGGCCAGAACAATGGCGATAAAACCTTAACTGAAACATGTGACAGCAACCATTATGAGATAGTGCTCCTGGCTTTCCTCGTTCAGTTCGGTTGCAACAGAGAAGTCCAATGGAACTTCGCAGGCCATTGTGGTGACTGGAACCCTTGTTCCACCGTACTTCCGTCCCAAATAAAATACTGTCAGGACAAAGGTGTCAAAGTGTTACTTTCCCTCGGAGGAGCAGACGTGGCAGCATATGACTACGGTCTTTGCTCTGCCCAGGATGCAAAGAATTTTGCAAAGTATCTTTATGATAACTTTCTCAGTGGCCAATTTGGTCCACTAGGAAGTGTTACCCTAAATGGCATCGATTTTGACATCGAAAAAACTGATCAGTATTGGGATGTCCTTGCCAGGGAACTTGATGCTCTCAGACAGCCAAATAACAAGTTTTACTTGTCTGCAGCACCTCAATGCCCTACTGAACCCAAGGTTTACTATCTTGGTGAAGCTATCAAAACTGGCCTTTTCGATTACGTTTTTGTTCAGTTTTACAACAACCCTGTATGTTCATATTCGGCTTCAACTGGCACAAAACCGGTGTTGGACTCATGGGACAAATGGGTCTCTTTGGTTCTACCCAATAACTCACTATTCTTGGGACTACCAGCAGGGCCTGATGCAGCTGGATATGGTTATATGACACCAGAAGTGGTGATCAATGAGGTGCTTCCGCATATAAAGCAAGCATCCAACTATGGAGGAGTTATGCTATGGGATAGATACCGTGATGTTCTTTATGATTTCAGCGGTAAGATACTGCCCTATGTTTCAAAAAATGTGTTATTGCGGTCAGCGACAGCAGTTATGGATGCAATAATTGACTGTGTGTCAGCAGCCTTGAACAGCATCTTACCCAAAGCTCAGTAGAATACGCCAAAGCAGATGCTGAATATATGCTTGCTACTATCTAATTATCTATATTATATTATATGCACCAGTACCTTAGCTAGCCAGCTATGTTTATATATGTTGTAATAAGCCATGACTTGTTAACGTTGTGGTATCTATAGTCAAGCTAGCAATTTCCTTAGTGTTTTGTATGTGCGTGCCTATGTATCGTTAACTAATGCAAATCCGTGCTAGCTTGTTTCATCTCAAGCAGTGGTGGACATTTGCTTTGAATAAATTAAAGGTTTTTTTATTAGTTTTTTTGTGTGGTTGATGGCTCCCTGTTCCATAGCAATGAAGAACAGAAGACGATGGATGACGCAACACTAATTAAGGAAATTGCTCCCGCTTAGGTGTCTGATGATATTCGAGAGATTAATCTCTCATCTATTTGATGAGAGGATATTATAACAAACTAGGAAGAAAAAATTAAAGACATTTTAAACATTGGCTTCTAATATGAATTGTGAAGTAAAAGAAAAGGGTGGAGAGGAATGACAGTGGATCGGAAGAGGGATGACCACATTTGGTGGGGTTGGTGGTGAAGGGTAAATGTGACGGTTCTGATTGTAGAAAATGTGTTGATGATGAGGGTAGAAACGAATTTTCACAATAGAAAAAATACAACCAACTAATTTAATTATCTGTATATATATAGCGTATTTAGTGGTACATTGATATATTATATTCTCATGTACTTCGTGCTAGAAGCCACACCTCATAAAGAGAAGAATAAATAAAAAAACACCTCATAAGGTAGATGATATTCTTATATCATCCTCCTGAGAAATGCATTTATTTTTAATACTATATAAGTGTTAAAAAAATATATATGCCTTTTAATATTTTTTAATCTTAAAGTTATTATTATCAGTTGAACATTTTTTAATAATATGATAATATATGTGATTGCTTGATATATTAAAAAGTTTTACAATTATTGATTAATAATTCGTTTGATAAAGTCAGTGTTTACATCATTGTTTAATAATTCTACTTGACGACGTCAGTACATACGTCATTCTTCAATTATTGCTTCATCTGAGTCTGTGTTTTTCTGGTGCTTGCTAGTGCTTTCTATCATGATCTGTCTTTTTGTGCATCTTTCGCATTCATGATTCCTGCTTTCTTTAATTAACGTGCATAGCTTGCTTAGGACGATTGGCCTGTGATTCATCACTACAACATTTTTCACTTTAGGCAACACTAATCTTACCAACAGTTGAAAAACCGTTCCTAAAACATGGAATAAACAACAGTTTTATGGGTGTAGCTAATAACTATGTATATTTTACAACTCTTTTAATAATATAATTTAAAATTGTTGCCTGTCTATATTAGCAACACTCTTAAAACCGTAGATTCATTATAAGGAACGGTTCTACATTTTGGAGAATGGTTTCAATAATTAGAAAAATCCTGCTAAACATAACTTACCGGGTTTTTGCCTTGTCAATATTTTAAAATAAAAAAGGTTTATGACCGAATCGAACCAAATGAAGAAGCCAAAACTTCTCACACACCTTTCCAAATCCCTAACTCATATCTCTCCATCGTAACTATGCAATCATTTAGGTATGAGCTTAATTTTGGTCTCTTAATTCCTTCATTCGATTCTTTATTTCATCTTCATTCCTTCACAGAAACACCACAATAATTTCTTTGTGGCTCTCTTACACAAACCATGTAAAGGTTTTTCTTCTTTTTTGATTGCAGCAATAAGAATCAACGTTTTACTTCTTACTTTTTCATTGCAATCATAAGAATATTCTATTTCGTCACTTTGACGAGAATCTCACCACCAATTTCGTCACTTAGACGAGAATCAAACTACCAATTTCTTCGTCAAGTGAGACACGCCGGAGTCGCCGATGACGATGGAGTGGTTGTCGTTGTCGTGTTTGAAGCAGTGGGATCGGTGGTGATGGCAGAGGTTGATGGTTTCGTGGTTTGAGGTTTCTTTAAGGATGTAAGTTTTGCAAGCAATAGAGTTCTATAGTATGTTCTGTAGTTTTTGCATCATTTGGTTTGGTACGACCGAGAATTTTTGACAAATTCTCAAACTCGTCTAGTCTTGTTGCCTCGATTAGTGGGCTATGGGGTTGAGTTTGAGATTTGGGCTGCCTGATTCTATTTTTACTAAGTTAATTATGAAGGTTAGACTGAGTATTTTCCTTTCGATAATGTCTAGATCAGCATTGGCCGATTAAATGTTTATTTCCTTCGGATCATATGAGCCATTCGGGAACTTGTGAATCATCTAGTAATCAGAGATCAAGCTCGTCGAGCTTTAAACTAACTAAAAGTTAAAGAGAAACTTAATTCTCAATGAAGAAAGCCTAAATATCATCACAGTCCATTTGTCTATTGAAACTGGGTGCATCGTTATGAAGTTGAAAATTTTGATACTGCCATGTTTTCAAGTGCTCTCATGTAGATTCTCTACTGAGTTTTGAGGAAAATATAAAACTATAAGTTCGCATTGTATCTTCTTTATGTTGAATTTCGGTGGTTGACTCTTGATATGTAGGCATTGTATGAGGAAGCACTTCCAGCATTTGATGTTTTGGGGAAGAAGTCTTTCTATCTGGGTGAGGTTGGAAATGGTGCAAAAATGAAACTTCTTGTTAGCATGATAATGGGAAGGTAATCTTTTCCTCTCTGTTTTTTTTTCATCCTGCAGTTAAGAAACTTTTTGGCTAGTACACAATTTCGAAACTTTAGTATAATTTAAGTAACTGGAAAAGATTTTTATTTTTAACTTTTGAGTGCTACCTAACACAAGATAGTGAATTAGGCCATTCTTTTTGGAATTTTATTGAATCTTTATTTAAAGAATAGAAGAAAACTATTATTTCAGGTAAAGATGTAACTCATTTAATTACTACCTCTGCCCTCCTTTTGTGTTAGTCAGTTAGAGTAGTTATATTAGTGTTGGTTGAGATAATTAGCCTTGTAGTTAGATATTTTGGATTGATAGTTAAATAGAGGAACCTGTATAGGAAGAAGGCATTCATGGATTTACTCACTTGAACAGAGCTTGTGCTCATTTGGTTGCTATGACAATGGGTAAGAATTAAGAATTAGGGCTCCATTGGAAGAGAAGGTTCAGAGTGCCCCGTAAGAAGGTTCTTCCCATTCCCTGTTTCGTTTCATGCTCTCTCGCACTCTCTCGTAACTCTGTCAGGTATGAGCTTGAGCGTTTGGCTCTAGTTTTTCTTCGTATTATTTTTTTATTGCGATAAAAACTGATCAGTTTTTGATTTTCGTCCCTTTGTTATCTATCTACTGATTGACCAAGCCAACAAGAGGAAGGTCTGAAATTCTGGTTTTTGGGTAATCTTATGTTTTGTATTGCTGAAGAGGTGTTAAGTAGGGGAATTGCCAAGCTGGTCTATTCTGGTCAATTGCAGCTTATTTCTGGACAAGGAGGATCTCATGTTCCTTCTCACATCCTTTATGCAGATGTTGTGATGCTCTTTTGTAGAGGTTCAGCCAGAAATCTCAGCATTCTTAAAAGTCTGTTTTCTGCATATGGTGAAGCTTCAGGTCAATTAATTAACTGTGGCAAGTCAAAGTTCTTCACAGGGAGCATATCTGCTAGTAGAGTGACTGCTATCATAGAAATTCTAGGCTTTTCCTTGGGCAGTTTACCTTTTACATTCCTAGGTGTTCCTTTGTTTAAAGGGAAACCTAAAAGGATTCATTTGCAACCCATTCTTTGAGTAATCAAGGAGAAGTTAGCTACTTGGAAAGCTATTTTATTGTCCATCATGGGGAGGGTCCAATTAGTCAAGTTAGTCATCTAAGGTATGCTTTTATATAGCTTATGTATTTATGCCTGGCCAGTTAGCCTTATTAAAGAAGTTGATAGATGGACTAGAAACTTCATATGGTCAAGTAATATTGAAACCAGGAAGGTGGTGACTGTTTCTTGGCATAAAACACGATCTCCTCCTTTAGAAGGTGGCCTAGGAATCAGGTCTTTGAGTGCAATAAATAAGGCTGCTTTCATTAAGCTCTGCTAGGATTTAATCCAATTTGATGTTCCCTGGTCCTGTTTCCTTAGAGACAGGATCCTTAGAAACAATGCACCTATTAAGTATCCTGTAATTTCATCAATTTGGTCTGGTCTAAAGCAGTTGTTTCACATAGCTTTGGATAATGTGACTTGTCAAGTTGGAGATGGCAGCAAGATCAGTTTTTGGAATGATAGATGGTTGTCCCAAAATATGGTTTCTGTTTTAAATTTCCTGCAAAATATATTTAAGTTGTTGAAAGCTAATGTGCAGGACTTCATCCTCAATGGCTCTTGGAATATCCCGGATGCTCTAATCCTGAAGTGTCCATTATTGGCTGAAGAGTTGAAGAGAATTGCCATTCCTAAGTTTCCTTCCATTCATCACCTAGTTTGGAATGACACTGACTCTGGCTTGTTGAACTTCAAAGATGCACACTGTTTTGTTAGCTCGGCTAGACAGCAGTTTCAATGGCCTAAGCTGATTTGGAAAGGTTGCATTCTTCCCTCAAGATCTTTCCTGGCTTGGAGAATTTTGCATGATCGATTTTCAACTGATGAAAACCTTATCATGAGGGGGTGTGTTATTGTGTCTAGATGCAATTTATGTGGTATTCAAGCTAAATCAACTTCACATATTTTTCTGCGCTATGACTTTGCTCAAAAAAATTGACAGTGGTTTAGTTCTCTACCTGAAGCCCATTTTAGACAATTGATGGCTTATTGGAACCACGATACTATCCAAGTAAGATAATTGTACACTTTTTAATTTTAAATTATTTTATTTTCTCACTTTCATCTGTTCCTCTATAATGCAGAAAATTAGCAAAAAAAATGATGCGAATAGAGCTAAGCAGAAATATATTCACCGGATGGGGCCAAAAAATTTTGCTAGAATTCGTGCTCGATTGGTAGTCAATTTATAAGATGGTATGTGTGTGTTATTTTCCATATCTAAAACAAATAAATCTTCTAATCAATATGTGTTCCCTATTGCTCAACTAATTGATGTAGCGTGCAAACAAGAAGGGAGGGGATGTCCTTCAAGCTGAAATGTTCGTCGAGACTCGCCAAAGCCGAAATGGAAAGGAAGTAGATCCAGAAACGCAAATTGTTATTGTAAGTCTAGTGTTATCCATCAAGTGTATTGATGAGTGTGATTTTACCTCATTTTTCATGTACATTTCGGCATGCATTTGCATATAGTTAGGCTAATTTAGTGTTGATTTTGTATAGTTTTTCCCTTGGAACGGATGAGGTGGTTTCTGTGTGTTGTTTTGCAGGATTTAATGGAAAAATGCCCAGAAATCAGCCTTGGTGGAGCTTGGATGAAAAAAGAGCTTAAAAGTGAAGATTATGAGCCAAGCAGAGAGTATCACGGCCTGGCCGTGATGGCCCTCACGGCCGTGAGGGAGCAGTAGCTGAAGAAAGATTGAGCCAAAAGTCAGAAGCTGTCACGGCCTGGCCGTGATGGCTATCACTGCCGTGACCCCGCTAGTTGGAAAAGTCGAAAGCCGTCACGGCTGGTGGCGTGATATCCATCACGGTCGTGATGAATAAGTGAACGAAGAGGCGCCTAAGTCAGAAAGCGTCACGGCCTGGCCGTGATGGCCATCACGGCCGTGACGGGCGACGGACCTATAAATAACAGCACAGCAGACAGAAAGAAGGCTAACTTCTAACCTAAAATAATCTGCACTTGGAGGCGGCCGAGGTCAGGGTGGAGAGGGTTTCTACCCAAAAAGGGGGGCGTTTTCTCTGCTCTTGGATGGAGAGAAGATTGGAGGAAGCTTGTCTATGAGTGTTCTTCATCCCTTCTCTTTTTCCTTTTTGTATTTCCTTATCATGAGTAGTTAAATCCCCATTGTTGGGGTTAGATGAAACTTGTCTGAACTTGTTGTAATTGATTTGGTATTTTAATACAAGTTTCTATTTCGTATGAGTATGTGATTCTGTGTTTAATGCTTTCCTTGGATTAGCTACCCATAGGAATGATTTGTTGCTTTGATAGATGACTGGAAGGTTGGTATTAAGGCATGCTCATGAATCATATGCCAAGTAGGTCAAGAATCTAGACATAGGTGTTGGCTGCTTGCAATCTTATAAGTCTTAACTTAATGCAAAATCTCAGGTTATTCCACCTAAGACATTAGGGTTTAATTTGGGGTTTTAGGCTCAATGCACCTAAGACATTAGGCTTGAGTAATTTAGAAAAGGCTTGATTGACATAATTGAATTAGGACTTGTGTTAGAAGCCATTTCATTGCAACTAAGGGAGGATTAGTGTAGTCTAACCCTGACAATTCTAGCCACATCCCTGTTAGCATACCAAGTGTTTGACAAAATTACAAAAAGACAAAAATAATTTGTTTCTTTATTTTAATCCCTCACACTTTAGTTAAGTCTAAATAGTTGTTGAATTTGCGAATTGGTAATTGACATCCAATCCCTGTGGATACGATAACCGGTCTCACCGTTTTATTACTTGTTTGCGACGAGGTGCACTTGCCTTTTATTCATATCTCTAAAAATCACGCATCATGTATTTAAAGTCTTGATTTTATCCTTAACATTAATGTTCTTTTCGATCACTCTTTGGCAAAGAAAAGTCGGGGAAAGTGCGTTGCTTTGAAAGAACCGTCACACCATCTATGTTAAAAAGAAATGAAGAAATTGCTGCGATTAAGAAACAACATTCGCATGAGATGAATAAGATGTTTAAGAAGGTTGATGGATTGGAAGCACTTGTAAGAAGTTTATTGAAGCAAAACAAGCCAAATTTGGATGAAGAGGATTTGGATGATATGATGGCAAATACTTTAGGCAACGAAAACAATGCAGCATCACATTCTTCTACATCAACTCATGTTCCAAATAACGAACAGGTATGCTTTACCTTCATGATTTTTTCTAGTTTGAAGATTTTACATGGTTTATGCTTCTACTGATATTAGTTTGTACCTTATATGGGTAGCTTTTGTTTCTTGTTTTTTCGTTCCATGGTTCTTCAAGTCGGTAATGTGGTGTTGTGTAATTCTGGTGAGCTTTGGTCTTTTCAAAAAATTCTTAAATATATCTGGTGGGCCTTTGAATATTCAGCTAGCTTTTACACTTGAGTTTGGTTTTTGGTTTTGGTTTTGGCCTTGTATGGTCATTAGATGTGTTGGGTCCTGTTGGTCTGTACTATGTCCATGGGGATGTGTTTTTGTTGGATCACAAGTGAGAATTTCAACCTAGTTGTAAATTGTTACTCTTGGTTGAAATTTTACCTTAGCGTTCTCTTTTATTATATACGGGTTCAGGTACCCCTTGTACTCGAATATAAATACAGTTTAGCACACATAAAAAAAATGTTGCTTGTCATGCTTTTGATACTTGATATAAAATGGTGGAGAATGACCTATTATATTATTGGTTCATTACTTGGCAATAATGCTTGAGACTTGTTTTCTTGATATCATTAGGGAGCGAAGAGACTAGGTAGCTTATAAAGGCTCATGTTATATAAAGTACAGTAGCATGTTTCCATTTTCTCCTCATTTCATAATCTAATTGAACTATATAACTCAGCTTCTAACTTATATATCTTTTGTCATATATGCAGGAAGATTTTCTTGGTGAGGAAGAACAATATCAAGACATAGAAGACGAATGATGATATTAACATACATTGAAGCATATAATCTTTATGGATGTTTTTCTTTTTTTCTTTTGGATTTTAGAAGAAAACTATTATGTTAGCTTTTTTAAGTGGTATTAGTTCAGATGGGTGGTTGCTCTGTTTGTGATGGCTCTCATAGTCTAAGAGTGTCATTTGAAGACTCGTTTGTTGTGCAACTAGGAGTATGCTCTACAGTGTCCTGGCTGTCTTTGGCTTTGGTGTATTATTGAATCTGTGATATCTTGTTGCAGAATTACATGTGACGAATATGTTTTTCGGTGCTTGGGAGTTGAAAGAATAAAAAACAGTTGATATATTGTTGCAGAATTACATGTGACGAGTATGTTTTTAGGTGTTGTAATTGAAAGGTTAAAATATATATTTAGTTATGTATAAACATATAAAAGACTTTCCTCGCAATATAATAAAAGCTAACATCGTTGTCGATTTATTCTATAATAGTTACCAAAATGTCCCCTAAAGTTGAGTTAACCGATTTCTATATTATTTACCAACGGTAAAATAAGTGTTGTCTATATTAAAACGTCTAGCAACAGTTACGAAATTGTTGCCTATACCATCCACCAATAGTTAAATAAATGCTCCTTATATTCTATTTGCCAACATTTAAATAACCGTGGCCGAAACATCTAGCAACAATTAAGAAACCGTTGCCTAAATAATATGAACGAAAACCGTTGCCATTGGACGGGTTTAAAAACAATGGCCTATTCCCCTAATTTAGGCAACGGTTATTGAGATACCGTGGCCTAAAGCGAAAAACCGTTGCCTAAGGGAATAGGCAACGGCCACCTAGAGAACACTTTTTTAACCGTTGCCAAACTGTTGCCTAAAGTTTAGGCAACGGTTTTCATACTTCTAGGAACGGTTTTTTGTTGTTGCCTAAACTAAAAAATGTTGTAGTGCATCTGTGGTCCTTCCAATGCATAGAATGGGAATTCAAAGTTTGTCAGAATGCTTAAGTCTTTTTCTTTCATTGCTCTTAATTTTGATTGATAGAGTTGCTAGGGTGTGTGTTTATATTTAAGATTAAGAGATTTATGAATGTAAAACATGAATTCCTTACTTTGTAAAGGGATATTTTGATAATGCTTTTTTGCTTGTGGGAGAATCTATTTTCAATGTGCAGCAGGGTACATAGAAACAAAAGTCAGTTCCTAGCTAGAAGAAAAAGCCTTACTGCATTAGAATATGGTATGACGGATTCAGACGGAAAAAGGTGGTGCGGTGATGAGCCTTTGTTTGACTGGTTTTATAACTAGTAAAGACCTTGGCTTTGTGCTAATTTTATATCATTTTCACCCAAATTAGACTTGATTGTCCTTAAGTAGTATTTTGAGTCTGTAAAGTATTTTTAAGTTAATTTAGTTGATTTAGAGTTAAATAAAATACTTATTCTATTTTCTGTTTTTCAGGCAAATAAAAAGGAAATAATTCTGGTTCACCCCGCGAAGGTTATCTCGCCCCGCGAGTCACCCAGCCCTGAAAAGTCAGAGACGATCACGGTTTACCCGTGTTGAGGATCACGGCTGTGGCAGTTTTGAAGTTGAAGCGTTCGCCTCGCGAGCATTCATTCGCCTCGCGAGCCCTTGAAGTCAGAACATAATTGCTGTCACTGGAACCTGAACTGGTCATGAAGATTGGGCCATAACTTGGGCTGTAGATGTCGGTTGGAACTGAAACCGGTGGCAAATGAAAGATCAAACAAAGAGCTTTAACTCTCATGAAGACCATTATTCCAAACAGAGCCGTTTTGAAGGACTTTAATCCATGTGAAGTCAGAGGCGTTTCAGCTGCCCTATGAGTTGAATGTGGACATAACTCCCTCATCTTAACTCATAATTAAGCAAATTAAGTGGCTTTGGAAAGTTAGGAGGCAGAGGTTGAAGTTAATAAAAGGAGCATTCAGATATTGAGAGAGGAGTTAGTCATAGTGTGGGCAAGTCAGGCTAGTCAGTTTTGGCTAGTTTCTGAGCTGGTTTTTATTCTTTTGTTTTCTTTTAGTTTAGATAGTTGTTTTACTTTTGTAATGGAGAGCTAGTCTCCTTAGATTAATCTACTGGGATTGGTTTCCATTTACATTTGAGGTTCTGTATTTCCTATTTTCATTTCCTTTTCTCTTTTCAATGCCATGCTTTATATTTCTGTTTGCTTAATTCAGGAGTATATTGTGTTGTGTTGGTTTATCTCGGTGATATCATGTTCCTATATATAATCGCGTTTGCTTAATTCGCGTGTGTACGTTTCGTGTTCGCTTAGTTCACGAAGTGCTTAACCCCGTTTGCTTAATTCGGGAATAGGGACATATATCTGTAGTAGTGGTTCCGCTTGTGAATTATTGCTACAACCGGGAGGGGATTAGAATCTGCTTTGGGCTTGGATTTGCTTGAACCAATGATAGTGGGAAACCAAGAACAGTAGGTTAATCGTCTTTAGTTTATTTGTTAATCTCTTTTCTTACTCTGTTTTTATTTTGTTTTCTTTATTTTATTTCAATCTCAAAACCCCCCATTTCTAACTTTTTCTGTTAATAATAACAACACCTAAGAGTCCTTGAGAGACGATCCGAGTTGTCGCTCTATACTACATTATTTTAATAATCGCTCGTTCTTTTTGGCGCGTGGCGACAGCGCGACCAAAAATTGGTGCCGTTGCCGGGGACTCTTGTTTTGTTATTTTCGCATTTTATTTTCTGTTTTTCTCTTTTATTTTTGTTTTTGTTTTGAATTAGTCTGGCTACTAGATCTAATTGCCCTGAACTGTGTGAATTTGATCCTGAGATAGAAAGAACATTGCATACACTCCGTAGAGAATTTCGGGCTAGTTCTAGTAGTGATTCTAATTCCAAGTCTGTTTTTGAAAACATGGGAGACCAAAGGACTTTGAGGCAGCTTGCTGCCCCTGATGTGAATTACAATGGTTTGTGCATTGCATATCCTGGTGCTGACACTCCTTTTGAGTTAAAATCTGGGCTAATCCATTTGTTGCCAAGATTTAATGGTCTTGCAGGTGAAGATCCACACAAGCACTTGAAGGAATTCCAAGTTGTCTGCTCCACAACTTTGAGGCCAGAAGGAGTAATGGCGAGGATCATATCAAGTTGAAGGCTTTTCCGTTTCTCACCCAGGGAGCTGCAAAAGATTGGCTATTATACCTTGCGCCGAACTCCATTACCACATGGAACGACTTGAAGAAGCTCTTCCTAGAGAAATATTTTCCTGCCTCCAGAGCCGCCTCAATCAGGAAAGAAATCTGTGGAATTAGGCAAGGAAATGAGTCGCTAGCTGAGTATTGGGAGAGGTTTAAGCAGTTGACATCCGATTGCCCTAACATCAAATTTCTGAACGGCTTCTCATCCAATATTTTTATGAAGGGCTACCGCCAATGGATAGGAATATTTTGGATCTTTTGCTAGTGGGGGAGCGTTGGTTGACAAGACTCCATCTGCTGCCAAGCAACTCATTGAGAACATGTCACTGAATTCCCAGCAATTCACTACCAGAAGAAATTCTGTTGAGACTAGAGGTGTACATGAGGTCCGCACTTCCTCTTCCAGCCATGACCGTGATGATAGAATTGATAGGCTCACCTCTTTGGTAGAGAAATTGGCAATGGATAGGGTTCAGCCTGCGGTGTTGTGTGGCATGTGCAGTTCTCCTGAGCACCCATATGAAGCATGCCCCATTTTGCAAGGAGGATTAGTTACTGAATCACCTCAAGCCTTTGCAGTCCATCCGTATAATCAGGGCAATAACCAGAACAGATACAGCACTCTAGACCTCTCAACAAATAGGTACCATCCCAGCTGGAGTAATCATCCTAATTTGCGGTATGGGAACTCATCCCAACAGCCGATGGCACCTCAGAATCCTCCAGTGACCGCTTCTGTACCTTCCGGACCTTCAGTTGATGACATGTGCAAGCAAATAACTTCACAATTGAATGCACAAATGACTACACTTTTCCATCAGCAAATGGGACAGTTCCAGGCACAGTTCCAGGCATCACAGGCACAGTATCAGCAGCAAACAAGTGCTAACATTCAAGATTTGAGGACACAGATTGGACAGATGGCCACAGACATAAATAACATAAAGCAAGCTCAAAGAACAACCCAGCTGCCAGCACAGCCAGTGATAAATCCTAATGCCTCCAACCCTAATGTGAGTGCCATATCTCTGAGGTCTGGAAAAGTTGTTGAGGCCACCTCTAAAAAAGATGAAGCAACTGTTGGGGTAACTCCTGAGCCTATTGAGGTTGAAGTTGAGAAGGTATACAGACCACCAATCCCGTTCCCACACAGATTACAGAAAAATTTGAAGAGTGGTGGTGAAGATAAGGAGAAGGAAATTCTTGATGTTTTAAGAAAGGTAGGTGTTAATATCCCTCTGTTGGATGTGATCAAGCAAGTGCCCAAGTATGCCAAATTTCTCAAGGACCTATGCACCAACAAGAGGAAGATGAAGAATAATGAGAGGGTTGATTTGGGAAGAAATGTCTCAGCGCTTATCCAGTCTAAGCCAGAAAGAGTTGTTGCTTTAACCTCTACTCAGGCACTGCCACGAAGTACAAGGATCCGGCACCTTCACTATCCCATGCACTATTGGAGACAAGAAGTTTGAAAACCGCATCTTTGGACTTGGGAGCATCTATCAATGTCATGCCTACCTCCATCTTTAACAAACTTGATCTTGGTCCCTTGAAGTATACAGGTATCACCATTCGGTTGGCCAACAGGACAAGTGCCGCGCCCATGGGAATGGTGGAAGATGTGCTAGTGCAAGTTAATGATCCGATCTTCCCCAGTGACTTCTATATCCTGGACATGGCAAAGCGAGACACATTCCAGTAAATCACCAATCATCCTGGGCCGACCATTCATGAAGACAGCTAAGACTAACATTGATGTGGATGATGGGACCATGTCTATGAAGTTTGGGGATATAGTTGCAAAGTTTAACATATTTGATGCCATGAAACATCCAGTGGAAGAGCACTCTGTATTCCACATAGAGCTGATCTCTGAGACTATTGAGGACACCCACGAGAACTTGTTTTCTAATTATCCACTTAATTCTGGCTGTGATGATATTTTTTCTTGTCCTGATTGTACTAACGCTAACCATTGTGTGGTTTGTGCTGAGATTGCTGCATGTTTAGCAGGTGATAAATTTGTCAGTGCAGTGGATGAGAAACATGAAGAAGATGAAGCAGCACCGGAGGCCCTCTCTACCTATCTGCCACCTCCCCCTGCGAAACCACCAGTGGAAATAGATTTTGCACCATGGATAGTTCAAGGGATTGAAGCCAAGTTCTATTGGGAGGACTTTGTTGATGAAGCGGTCGCCTTTGACCCAAGAGAAGGTGATGAGTCCGCCGCATTGAGCAAGGTCACCAAAAGTGTCAAGTGTTTACTCATATATCAAGGCTGCAAGTTATGGGACCATGAAATGAACTCTACCTCTTTGGCCTTAGACTGCAAGGAATGGGATCCAGGTGACAGCTCCCGCATACACTGCACTTGATCAGGGAGTACTCTTTTCCTTTCCCTCACTATGATTTTATAGTTCTGTTGTTCATTGGGGACAATGCATGTTTTAAGTGTGGGGGAGGGAACTAGTTGTAGTTTTTCCTTTTCTTTGAATAAAACTCCTGAATAATTTGAGAAGCTCAGGAGTATTTGTGTGTTGAGTCTTTTGTTGGCAAGTTTGATGGATTTTGATTGATGTTGCACAGATTGCTTGCATGATTGATATGTGATGATTCCCCCTAGGCTGAAAAATTTTTTGATTTTGAAAAGTGATTCCCATGTGAAATTGAAAACTGAACTTTGGGATTTTGTTATGATGGCATGATGTATGATAAGTTTGGGGGTGATAGGGAACACACTAGGGATAGAATCTCTTTCAAACAATTTGCATGAATGTCCAGGTGAGGTTTTGAGCCTCCAACATGTTTTAAACCGTGTGAAAATCGCTTTCAAGTTGCACTTCCCTGGATTTGATTGAATCTCTTTTTGGTTTGCATGATTATATGTGTGTAGCAAATGATTTAGGCATTTTCTGTGTAAATAGCTACTTAGCCTAAAATCAACCATTCCTAATGCATGTTCCCTAGTTAGCCCTTTTGAGCCTGTTAGCCTGATTGATTCTTGATAACCTAATGTTATAAGCCCAAAAATCTGGAAAACCATGTTAACCCGATCTTAGGATTAGGAGAGCATGTAATCTTAGAATGGGTGCAAGAAATTAAGTTTGGGGTGGCTGCAAGGTGTAATATGTTGTTGGGATTGAGAAAAATATATATAAAAAAAAAAAAGTTGGAGCCAAAGGCTTGTGAAAGAAAAAGTGTACAAATGTTGAAAAAAAAAAAAAAGCTATTGGAAATAAAAAGGGCTGTAGCCACCCAGAAGTGTAAAGAAAAAAAAAATAAAGAAAGGAACTTGAGTGAATTTCAAAGTGTAAATATAGTTCATGCTCTCTTAGTTCCTAGGGTCTTCAGCTTAGTTCCTTTTGTATATCCTACCCTTAGCCAGGCCCCATTACAACCCATAAAAGACCTTTTGATGTTGCTTGCATGTTTTCTGTGGGAGCCATTTTGAGATGAAAATCAAATTTATGGGAAGTGCTCTTAAAAGTGAAATTGAGTGCAATGTTGCTAGCCTGACACAAACTGAGCGACGAGTGAAACACAAATTTCCCTTGTGAGGAAGACAGTTGTTTGATTTTGGTGATCTCCCTTTTGTATGTAACTTAGATCCCCTGCTTAGATTTCTGATTGCCTGAATGATGAAATTCTCAACTGTTTAGAATAAATGAATGTGGGGATTGTTTTGTTTGAAAGGGGGGAACATTGAAAAATATTTTGATAAATTGCTTGAAATCTGTACGAAAGTTGATTGAATCTTTTGAGCTTGCCATGTCTGAGTCCTGTTTGAGTTTTAGTTTGCTTGGGGACAAGCAAAGTTTAAGTTTGGGGTATTTTGATGAGCCTTTGTTTGACTGGTTTTATAACTAGTAAAGACCTTGGCTTTGTGCTAATTTTATATCATTTTCACCCAAATTAGACTTGATTGTCCTTAAGTAGTATTTTGAGTCTGTAAAGTATTTTTAAGTTAATTTAGTTGATTTAGAGTTAAATAAAATACTTATTCTATTTTCTGTTTTTCAGGCAAATAAAAAGGAAATAATTCAGTCGCGCCGCCCGAAAGGTTATCTCGCCCCGCGAGTCACCCAGCCCTGAAAAGTCAGAGACGATCACGGTTTACCCGTGTTGAGGATCACGGCTGTGGCAGTTTTGAAGTTGAAGCGTTCGCCTCGCGAGCATTCATTCGCCTCGCGAGCCCTTGAAGTCAGAACATAATTGCTGTCACTGGAACCTGAACTGGTCATGAAGATTGGGCCATAACTTGGGCTGTAGATGTCGGTTGGAACTGAAACCAGTGGCAAATGAAAGATCAAACAAAGAGCTTTAACTCTCATGAAGACCATTATTCCAAACAGAGCCGTTTTGAAGGACTTTAATCCATGTGAAGTCAGAGGCGTTTCAGCTGCCCTATGAGTTGAATGTGGACATAACTCCCTCATCTTAACTCATAATTAAGCAAATTAAGTGGCTTTGGAAAGTTAGGAGGCAGAGGTTGAAGTTAATAAAAGGAGAATTCAGATATTGAGAGAGGAGTTAGTCATAGTGTGGGCAAGTCAGGCTAGTCAGTTTTGGCTAGTTTCTGAGCTGGTTTTTATTCTTTTGTTTTCTTTTAGTTTAGATAGTTGTTTTACTTTTGTAATGGAGAGCTAGTCTCCTTAGATTAATCTACTGGGATTGGTTTCCATTTACATTTGAGGTTCTGTATTTCCTATTTTCATTTCCTTTTCTCTTTTCAATGCCATGCTTTATATTTCTGTTTGCTTAATTCAGGAGTATATTGTGTTGTGTTGGTTTATCTCGGTGATATCATGTTCCTATATATAATCGCGTTTGCTTAATTCGCGTGTGTACGTTTCGTGTTCGCTTAGTTCACGAAGTGCTTAACCCCGTTTGCTTAATTCGGGAATAGGGACATATATCTGTAGTAGTGGTTCCGCTTGTGAATTATTGCTACAACCGGGAGGGGATTAGAATCTGCTTAGGGCTTGGATTTGCTTGAACCAATGATAGTGGGAAACCAAGAACAGTAGGTTAATCGTCTTTAGTTTATTTGTTAATCTCTTTTCTTACTCTGTTTTTATTTTGTTTTCTTTATTTTATTTCAATCTCAAAACCCCCATTTCTAACTTTTTCTGTTAATAATAACAACACCTAAGAGTTCTTGAGAGACGATCCGAGTTGTCGCTCTATACTACATTATTTTAATAATCGCTCGTTCTTTTTGGTGCGTGGCGACAGCGCGACCATGCGGTGATGATGCTGTCTCGAGTTTTAATGGATATCAGCTCTAGCCTAAGCCAAGCCAAAGAGCAGAGGATGTTGATGGTGATATAAAAGTAAGGGGTATACAGGGGTGATGAAAACTACTATCCAATGCAAAAGAGGTCCTTATAGGTGGCTACAAAAGAAGATCATGCAACAGGAAAGTTTTTTATGTTTAGAAGTGCTGAAGGTAGTGTTTTTTATTGTTTAATAGATGAAGTATGTGAAAAAAGAGGATGTGGTTGTTTTGGATAGAGGAGTACCCAGTCCCATTATGCCGAGGGTGTTTTTGTTGTTTTTATGTGTGAACAATGAATGATGTAAGGTATGTTTTTTTGGCTATCTAGCTTGAATGGTATGATTGGACGTTTGCTCTTCAACCCTTCCTAGAAGATGAGTAAAGTAGTCATTATAATGCTATAGCTGCATCTTTATTGATTAAGGAATTATTCTACTTATAAAAAAAAAAAACTTGCAATTTAGTTATCAGCTCATCATCTATATCTATACAATTTTAATATCTGGATGCCATTTTTACTGTATACACTTGTCACCACCTGTCTTTTCCATGTCTTTTTTTTTCTATTTTAATTTTAAATAATAGATTTATACTAATTAATAGGGGATGCTGATCTTACTATAGCACAATAGTGCAAGTCACATGTCAAGCTATGAAATTTTGTCTAAAATTTAATATTTTTATGTTTTAAAATATTTACAAACAGTAAATGTACAATGTTTTAGGAGTCAAACACGACAATCTTTGAATGGACATAAATAGAGACATATTCTTAAGATGGTCTTGGTCCCCTCTAATTTTTTAAAATTTATGAAATTATTAATAGTATAAGAAGGATGTATTGGATTGAGATTTTAAAAGATTGTTTTGACCTAAAAAAATCTTGTGGATTTTAAAAGACTATGCTAAAATGTAATGACTTATAAGATTTTTTTTAAAGATTGTTATAGTCAAGATTGTCATGTTTGGATTTTAAAGGATTTGTATCATAAGACTTTATAAGATTTGAATGGACTATATGGATTTATAAGATTTGAAAGGAATACGTGATTTTTTTAGCAAACATTCAAAGTTACAATAGTCAATGAAAAAAATAACAAAGAAATGAATAAATTTTAATAAAAAGGTAAATTTTCTAGCCTTCACACATTAGTAACTTCTCGTTTCGTTTCTCTTCTTGAGTTTGAATAATAGATTCAAATTTTTTGTCTTCATTAATTATTTCACAAGAATATCTATTATGCTAATCAATAAAATTACCAGAAGGAAAAACATAATATAAATTCAACAATTGCTAATTTTCTTTATATATATATATATATATATATATAAAATCTTAACGGCGCCTTGAACCTATTATCCAACCTAATATGTGCAAGCTGATCTGTAGCCGGGAAAAAAATATATATGCAAGTTAATCCTGTACGTTACCTATTAATATGATATGCAGGCATAGAAAGGTGTTGGTATTGTACCGCACAGTGATTTCAACAAACTCATTCTCATTATTTTTTGCGTGTTTAATATGCAAGCACCAATGGACCATCACTGTAGAGGAAGAAAAATGAAAGAAAAGACTCATACAATACCGTGAAAGAAGAACCAGGGAACGGATGAGAGAAGACAAGTTTTGGAATTGCTGAGAGAGAACAAATGAGGGAAGAAAAAGTCTGATTGGTTTGGGTGAGATTTTAGAATGGGATTGTTATTTATATATTTCACTAAAAAATCATACGAAATCCATTACACAAAACAATTCATCCAAATTAGTTTTGATTGAATAAAAGGTCTTGATTGAATATTATTTGATTTGAAATCTCTTTTGAAAAAATACTAATGGTTTTGATTGAATATCACAAGACTTATTTAAATTATTTAAAAGTCTTGATTAAATATCACAAAAAAAATTTATGATAAAAAAGTCTTTTAAAATCTTTTGAAATCCGAATTAAATACACCTCCTAAATTTATTAATTTTATGTCATTGACCGGTAAAAAAACAAAAGTATATCTTTTGTATATAGAGTGATAATTTTTATTCTCACACTTTCTGACTATAGAACATTCTTTTTTAATTATGAATATAGTTAAAACTATATTTTGTAACAAGATGGAAGATGATTTTTTAATTGAATGTCTGACAATATACATTCAAAATAAAATTGCTGAAACTTTTAGTGTAGATTTAACTATGAATGATTTTTATTACATGAATTTTTTGTATTATTTTATTATTTACTTTCTAAATTTATACATTTTGTTGTTTTAAAAAAAATTTAGACCAGTAAAGGTATAATGTCTTGGGAAATCAAACACGACAATCTTTGAATGGACATAAATAGGAGCAAAAGCTATTCATATTCTTAGAAGGGCCTTTGGCCTCCTAAATTTTTAAAATTTCTGAAATTATTAATAGTGTAAATAGATAAAAGTATATTTTTTGTATAGAGTGATAACTCTTATTCTCACACTTTCTGACTATAGAGTATTCTTTTTTAATTAAGAATATACACAAAACTAAATTCTATAACAAGATGGAAGTTGAATTTCTAATTGACTGTCTAATAGTATACATTAAAAATAAAATTGCTGAAAAGTTTAGCATAGATATAACTATAAATGATTTTTATGACATGTGAGGACAATGATTCATGTTTTGATAGATTACTAATATAATTAACATTTTAAAACATATAATGATGAATATTTTGTTTGAAATTTGTGCATATATATTTGTTGATGAAGGCTATGGTACACCACCCACCACAGTAGTGCATGGGTGGACCACCCACAAAAGTGATGCATGGGTGCACCGTCCAAGTGGTCAAATCTAGACCATCTAGATTGCCATTCGGGCAGTTTTATTAATCAACACTTTTTCATTTGGTTAAAAAGTATATGTATTATGTATTTGCAATAAAAGGTGTTGTATTTTCGTATTTGCATAAAATTTCTTTTTTTATTTAATATTAAAAAGTAAAAATACATTTTTGTTTTAACAAGTTGTTGGATGCATTTATTTTATTATTATTATTATTATTATTATTATTATTTAATATAAAAATTAAAAATATTTTTCACCTCGCATAGTTTATCGAAATAAATATGACAATTTTTTAACTTCTTATTAATTCCAAAATGTTTATTCTATTTCTTACTATATTATTTTTATTTATTCTTGCAATATTTTCCTAATGAATACTGGAAAGTGTTTTTGAAATAGACAACTATAAACACGAGAAGGGGTTGAATTGTGTTTATCAGAATTTAAGCAAAGTTGAAATCTTTTCGAAAACAGAAGCTAGGTTTGGACGAGTGGAAGGATACAGGATGGATGGGTGACTTTTGGCAAACACGCTACTTGATAGACGTAAGAAAACTAAAGCAACTAAAGAGTTTAAGGAAAGAGAGATTGACACAGTTATTTATCCTGGTTCACTCTTCAAAGCAAATAACTACGTTCAGTCCTTGGCAGCACCAAGATTTATCCACTATAACTGATCAGGTTACAGACTCAAGTATTGTTTGCACACCTAGCCTCTTCAGGCTCCAAGACAAGCATTGTTTGCACACCTAGTCTCTTCAAGCTCAAGACAAGTATTCTTTGCACACTTAGCCTCTTCAGACTAATTCAGGTTTGTTTGAGAGATTTGGTTTGTAATAAATACAACTTCTCACAAACAGATCTTTCACTAACACTCAGAGTGGTTTAAATGTAAAGCTTAAAAAAGTTCGCGTAATAACTTCAAATGATTGAAGAATACATAATGAAAGAATATATATCATGCTAATCAATAAAATTACCAGAAGAAAAAAATAATATAAATTCAACTATTACTATTTTTCTTTATATATATATATATATATATAATCTTAACGGCGCCTTGAACCTATTATCCAACCTAATATGTGCAAGCTGATCTGTAGCCGGAAAAAATATATATATATGCTAGTTAATCCTGTACATTACCTATTAATATGATATGCAGGCATAGAAAGGTGTTGGTATTGTACCGCACACTGATTTCAACAAACTCATTCCCATTGATTTTTTGCGTGTTTAATATGCAAGCACCATTGGACCATCACTGTAGAGGAAACAAATGAAAGAAAAGACTCATACAATACCGTGAAAGAAGAACCAGGGAACGGCTGAGAGAAGAAAAGTTTTGGAATTGCTGAGAGAGAACAAATGTGGGAAGAAAAACTCTTAATAGGTTTGGGTGGGATTTTGAAATGAGATTCTTATTTATACATTTCATTAAAAAGTCATACGAAGTTTATTACACAAAACAATTCTTCCAAATTAGTTTTGATTGAATAAAAGGTCTTGATTGAATATCATTTGATTTGAAATCTCTCTTGAAAAAATATTAGTGATTTTGATTGAATATCACAAGACTTATTTAAATTATTTAAAAGTCTTGATTAAATATCACAAAAAAAATTTATGATAAAAAAGTCTTTTAAAATCTTTTGAAATCCCAATTAAATACACCTCCTAAATTTATTAATTTTATGTCATTGACCGGTAAAAAAACAAAAGTATATCTTTTGTATATAGAGTGATCATTTTTATTCTCACACTTTCTAACTATAGAGCATTCTTTTTTAGCTATGAATATAGTTAAAACTATATTTTGTAACAAGACGGAAGATGATTTTTTAATTGAATGTCTGACAATATACATTCAAAATAAAATTGCTGAAACTTTTAGTGTAGATTTAACTATGAATGATTTTTATTACATGATTTTTTTGTATTATTTTATTATTTACTTTCTAAATTTATACATTTTGTTGTTTTAAAAAAAATTTAGACAGTAAAGGTATAATGTTTTGGGAAATCAAACACGACAATTTTTGAATGGACATAAATAGGAGCAAAAGCTATTCATATTCTTAGAAGGGCCTTTGGCCCCCTAAATTTTTAAAATTTCTGAAATTATTAATAGTGTAAATAGATAAAAGTATATTTTTTGTATAGAGTGATAACTCTTATTCTCACACTTTCTGATTATAGAGTATTCTTTTTTAATTAAGAATATACATAAAACTAAATTCTATAACAAGATGGAAGTTGAATTTCTAATTGACTGTCTAATAGTATACATTAAAAATAAAATTGCTGAAAAGTTTAGCATAGATATAACTATAAATGATTTTTATGACATGTGAGGACAATGATTCATGTTTTGATAAATTACTAATATAATTAACATTTTAAAACATATAATGATGAATATTTTGTTTGAAATTTTTAGTAGTACACTGATATACTATATTCTCATGTACTTCATGTTAGAAGCCACCTCATAAGGAGAATAATAATTAAAAAAACTTCATAAGGCAGATGATATTCTTATATCATCCTCATGGGAAATGCATTTATTTTTAATACTCACTAC
Organism: Sophora flavescens; assembly: GCA_030762895.1. NCBI lineage: Eukaryota > Viridiplantae > Streptophyta > Magnoliopsida > Fabales > Fabaceae > Sophora > Sophora flavescens. The sequence continues at coordinate 148,205,191 of CM061067.1, forward strand.
AACATAATAGACTTTTAATAACGCACCTTTAATAGCATTTCCGTGTGGAAATGCTATTAAAAGTGATGGGGGACTTTTAATAGCGTTTCCCTAAGGGAAACGCTATCTTAGGTATCACCTAAGATAGCGTTTCCGTGTGGAACCGCTATTAAAAGTGTCACTTAGGAAAAGATAGTGGTTCCACACTAAACGCGCTATCTTAGGTCTTCCCAGTAAAATTAGACGCGCGCTCGGCCGTCCCTCTCTGTTTCTTCCTCATTTTCATTCTATTGTTTCCTTCCCTCTGCATGCCATCTCTTTTTTCTTCCCTCACCTTCGCCATTGCTCGCCGCCGTTGCTACTCCGAAAGAGAAAGAACCCACTCGAACCCAAAACCCTGTGCCGCTGCTCCTACTGCCACCGCGAGTTCTCTCCATACCCGCCGCTGCTCCTTTTGCCACCGCGAGTTCTCTCCATACCCCCATCACTTCACACTTTGACACTGCACAAACTCAGATAGATAGATGACAGACAAAGTGAAAGTGAGTATGAATGGTCAGAAATTAGTTATTTTGATTTTATATTTGTTATGAGATTATTTTTATATGATTTAACTTCATAAATTCATTTTGGAAAGTTTGAGTATGAATGGTCAGAATGGGTTTTGTGCATTTTGTGTCAAAAGTATCCTGATATTATACTTGAATATGAATGCTTTGGCTGTGTGCGTTTCAGAAAGAGTTTGAAAATTTTGTTTTCCATGTATCTTTGGACAACTTGGATATCCTGTTTTTTGTCCCTGCATAGCTCAATGTTCTGTATGACCTTTTAATGAGGAAACAAGTAGATAGATGTTACCCACTAAATATCAGTTTCAGCATTGTCTTACTTTTAGAACTGAAATATGTTTAAATGGTCCTTGATTGTGCTAACATTAATTCATCACATTTCTTATTAGTGTTAAATCTCAAATGCAAGACAAATTTGTTTGCCAATCTGTCCCTTTTTAAATATGATTAAGTCTCATACTAAGAGCTTCACACTCGGCTCGGGTGCGTGACACGATCCACGGGCGCATTCCCGGTTGAACCCAGTTCCAAGTTTGCAACTTTAGTGGAACCCACTTCCAAGTTCACAGTCTGTGTTCAGGTGATTTTCTATCATTTACAAATTTTATTTCCGGACATTCTTAATATTTGTGGGAGTGTGTTTTTATCCAAGTTCACAGTCTGTGTTCAAGTTTTATTTTACTTGCTCTTTAATTTTCGGTTTGATTAGTGTTGAATGGAATGTGACTTGTTTGTGTGTCAATTCATATTTGAAAATATGAATATGGATTGACGGATTTACTGTATGCATTTTGAACCTAATGCTGCTGGTATCCTGTTTTGTTTTGTTTCAATGTTTTTCGGAATGTGAAGAATGGGTTCATATGTTTGTTTTTGTTGCTTCAGTTTGTTGATCCTTTCCCTTTATATATCATTTAATTTAATGTTCTGTGCTCAGATTTTGGTGTTTTTAGAGAGTGAGCAAGTTTGCCTTAGTCCTATGCCTAAGTCCTAGTTGTTATGGATCTCATCCAATGTGTATTGTGTATCCCCTGATCTGATGCCTTGATCCTTATTTATAGAAATTGGGAAGTTAGAGTCCCAAACCAACTGAAAATCTGATCTATTTTGGTTTCTTCAGGTCCAAGTAATGCGCGTCACGGCCGTGATGGCCATCACGGCCAGGCCGTGACGGTCTCTGTTATGGCCGTGAAGAATTTCACGGCTGGGCCGTGATGTGCTCTGACTTGTGGTGGTTTTGGGTCACGGCCGTGACGGTCTCTGTTATGGCCGTGAAGAATTTCACGGCTGGGCCGTGATGTGCTCTGACTTGTGGTGGTTTTGGGTCACGGCCGTGATGGATATCACGGCCAGGTCGTGACAGACTACGACTTGACCTTTCTTCTTTTTCAGTTTTGCTCGATCATGGCCGTGATGGGCATCACGGCTAGGCCGTGATGGACTCTGTTTGGCTCATTTTCTGCACTTTTAAAGCCCTATCTTTATCCAAACTTCATCATGGTTGATCTCGAGCATTTTACCCTTGATATCTGCAAAACAACACACGAAAACCGCCTTACCCGTTCCAAAGGAAAATTAACCTAAAATCTAATAAAAATATTCCTAAACTACATGAAAATGCATGCAAAATGATAGACAAAGATGATGTGGAATCACACACATCAACAAGTGACTCTTGGTTCCTTAAAGAATACTCAGCGACAATGTGTTTTGTTTGCAGCCTTTCATTCCTTTAATCTGTATACATTGCATGTATACCTCAACCACTCTAAACTCAAAGTAAATATGTTTAATAAATATTTTTGTAGATCGGAAAAGCATGGATCGGAAATGGATGTCTCGCAATCATTTAACGAAGGAGTATGAGGATGGGGTGAAAGAGTTCATTAGTTTTGCAGTTCGGCATGCGAAAAACCCTAATACAATCATATGTCCTTGTTTAGATTGTTGTTATGCAAGGCGAGTTAGTGCAGCCGATTTGGAAGAACATTTAGTGTGTAATGGAATCGATCAAAGTTATACATGTTGGACAAAACATGGTGAGACAAGAGCTGAGTCTAGTGAAATGAGGAATCGTGTGAGATATTCATCATACGATACCGACACAAATACTTATGAGGGCGATCGTTTTGAAGACATTGCAAATGCTTGTTGAAGAGGATCTTCGGGATTGTCCACAAATGTTTGGGAGGTTGGTAAGTGATGCAGAGCAACCATTGTATGATGGATGTACTAAATTCACAAGATTGTCGGCGATGTTAAAGTTGTATAACTTGAAATCGGGCAACGGATGGGACTGATAAGAGCTTTACGGACTTACTCACACTATTGAAAGACATGTTGCCAGATGATAATGTGCTTCCTAGTCGGACATACGAGGCTAAACAAATGTTACGCTCTATTGGCATGAGCTACGAGAGGATACATGCTTGTCCTAACGATTGCATTTTATTTCGGAATGAATATGCATCGTTACAGATGTGTCCTAAATGTAATGCCTCACGATATAAGAAGAAAGAATCAGATCCAGAGAAGGTTGTGTGGTATTTTCCCATAATACCCAGATTTAGGCGCATGTAACTTAGTTATGAAGATTCAAAGCACTTGTAATGGCTTGAGGATGAAAGTATCAAAGATGGCAAGCTGCGACACCGGCAGATTCTCCGCAATGGAAGAAATTTGATCATGATTATCCCGATTTTGGGCAAGATTCAAGAAACCTACGACTTGCATTGGCTCTTGACGGATTTAACCCGCATGGTGTTCAAAGTAGCTCTCACAAGTACATGGCCTGTGATTTTGGTGATTTACAACCTATCCCCATGGCTATGCATGAAGCGCAAATTTATGATGTTATCTATGTTAATTTACGGGCCCAAACAACCAGGAAATGATATAGACGTCTATTTGACTCCTTTGATTGAAGACTTGAAACAAGCTGTGGGAGACAGGTGTGGAGGTGTATGATGGGTATAAGGAAGAAAGTTTCAATTTGAGAGCTATGTTGTTTGGGACAATTAATGATTTTCCAGCCTACGGTAATCTGTCAGGATATAGCATCAAGGGTCGGTGTGCATGCCCTATATGTGAAGAGGGTGCAGTTGGATGCGGTTAGAACATTGTAAGAAGAATGTCTTTCTTGGGCATCGTAGATTTTTGCATCCAAGTCATCATTACCGGTGGTGGAGAAAGGCGTTCAATGGGAACTCGAGAAGAAGGTATAGAGCCTACACCTTTGACGGGTGATCAACTTTTTGAAAAGGTAAAGGATTTGAATATCCAATTCGGTAAACCTTTTGCGAGAGATATTGTCACAAGAGGGTGGAAGAAAAGGTCGATTTTCTTTGAGTTGCCATATTGGAAATCATTATATGTAAGACATTTCCTCGATGTGATGCACGTTGAAAAAAATATCCGTGATAGTGTCATTGGTACGTTACTCAATGTGCCAGGGAAGACTAAAGATGGCATCAATGCAAGGTTGGACTTGGTTAGTATGGGAATAAGAAGAGAATTGGGACCGACGAAGAAGGGTAAAAGTACATATCTTCCTCCGGCTGCTTACACTCTATCTAGAAAAGAAAAACTGTTTTTTGTAAGTTTCTTGAAGGAGTTAAGGTTCGGAAGGGTAATCTTCAAACATTAGGAACCTCGTATCGATGAAAGATCTCAAGTTAAAAGGTCTAAAGTCCCACGATTGTCATGATCTCATGGAGCAGTTGATACCCATTGGTATACGGTCTATTTTACCTAACAAAGTGCGGGGGGCCTTAACTAAACTCTGTTTCTTCTTCAAGGCAATTTGCAGCAAAGTGATTGACCCTGGGAAGTTGCCATCATTGCAAAGAGAAATTGTTGTGACTTTATGCGAGCTTGAGATGTACTTTCCACCTTCATTCTTTGACATAATGGTTCATCTAACCATTCACCTTGTTAGAGAGACACAACTGTGTGGGCCAGCTTATATGAGATGGATGTACCCGATTGAGCGTTATATGAAGATATTAAAAGGGTATGTGAAAAACCGATCCACGACCAGAAGGTTGTATTGTTGAACGGTATATTGTCGAAGAAAGCTGTTGAATTTGCATCGAATACCTATCCAATGCTGAATCTATAGGGCTGCCAAAGTCTCGTCACACATGGAGAATGATGGGGCAAGGAATTACTGGAAATGAAATAGTGACTATAACAAGGACGAGAATGGGAGCAAGCACACTTATATGTTCTGCACAATGCCGATGAGGTTGAGCCATATGTTGAAAAACACAAGGACATGCTTAAGAGTTTGTATCCAAATAAGAATCAAAATTGGCTAACTAGAGAACACAATCGTTGTTTTATAACGTGGCTAAGAGATCACATTTATGCGAGTTAGTTGAAAATGATACTTGAGTTTCAAATAGATTGAGATGGTTAGCCAAAGGTCCAAGTTTGCATGTGTTCTCTTACCACGGTTATCAAATTAATGGGTACACATTCTATACAAAAGAACAAGATGGTCGGAGTACAATGCAAAAACAGTGGTGTGACTCTAGTAGCTCGGTCGATGCATATCTCAAGTGCCAAAGACAAACCCGATATATGCAAATATGTCATACTTCGGCGTCATTGAACGCATATGGGAGTTGGATTACACAAAGTTTAAGGTTGGTGTGTTTGGTTGCAAGTGGGTTGACAATAATAACGGTGTTCAGATTGATGAGTCAGGGTTCATGCAGGTGGATCTTAATAGGGTGGGGTATAAAGATGAGCCTTTTATATTAGCATCTCAAGCTCAACAAGTGTTCTATGTCACTGATCCAGCTGATATGAAAAGGTCCATTGTTCTTTTGACTAACAAAATAATTACTAATGTTGATGATCAAGACCATCGAGATGTTGATATTGAAGATGATCCTTTCGTCGGGACATTACAATCACTTGAGATTGATCCAACTAGGGATGATGGTATGTATATGAGAGATGATCATGATGAGGGGCTTTTGGTCAATCCACCATTTCATACTAATAAAGGACAAACAAATCTCAATCAGATGAAGAAAAGAAAAGGTTGACTTAAACATGTATGTAGTGTTTGTGTTTAAATGAACTTTCTGATCCTTTTATATTATAGTTAGCATCTTCCGGTAATGCTAGTGTTGATTTTGTTATTCATAGTTGTTTTATATTTTGCATCAATTAATGTTATATTAATGTCCATTGATGTTTTACTTGTATCTAATATTTTTGTAGGTAAATGGCATCTTCAAGTAATTCTAGTGATGCCAAAGCGGCGAGACGTGGGCCAACAGTTATGAAGGCGGTCATCCGCGCTAGGAGTAAAGGACAAAAATTTGATGTAATTTACTTACTAATATAAGGATTTCATAATGTTGTTTGATATCTAGATTTAATTACTTTATTATTTTTATTAGGTTGAATGGAATTCTTTGGACCAACCTATTCGTGCTAATGGTAAAATATTGAAGAGTTACATTGGGGCCGTTGTTCGGCAATCGGTCCCAATTATTTGTTCTAATTGGAAGGATGAAGCTTTGGATGGTTTCAAAGAGAGCATATGGGCTGATGTACAGGTAATTGTTAAAATTTATAAATTATATTGTAAACTATGTAAACATACTTACTTTGACACGTTGTTTATATTGTTTTGCGAGATGTCTTTTAATGTTGATGAATCTAGGAAAAAATTTGTACTTCAGGAAGCTGGTAACCTACATAGGGCATTCAGAACTAGATTGACCAAAAAATTTCTAAGAGATGCCAACGGGAATATCAATGAGGAGCCTCCATCACAATATCCACACATATCAAGGGATGAGTGGGCAGAGTTTTTATAGCAATACGCACAGGAGATGCTCAATTCCTGGTATGTTTAATATCACGTTAGTCCTTATAATTTTATAGCAATACGTACATATGACATTAACCATGTATTAATATTACTTATATGTGTCTGAATAGAAATTAAGCAATGAAAATCGCATAGCAGGCGTTAGATCCTGCATGCCCTTACAAAGCATCACGTAAAGGGTATGCTTGACATTGAGGATGAATTGGTATGTATATATATATATATTTAACTGCATTTGTGGTAAATATGACTTTTAAACTGTTTGGTTAATTTATATTATCTCAATATACAGATACAGGAGGCGGGGCGCGAAGTTAAGAAAATCAAACGCCATATTGTGTGGAGGAAAGCCCGCGAGAACAAGGCGGGTGTAATTGACAACAAAAATACGCAGACCGTGTGGAATAAATGTGTTAGTAGACTAACGATTACATTATCAATTGTTATTTTCATATGATAATATATAATAATTTTAACATTTGCATTTCACCAATAACTATGTGTCGGGAGGAAGCTCATCACGGTCTGCGGTAGAGGAGAGATAGAAGACTTTGGTCGCCGGGATATTCTTGCCAAAGCCATAGGTGTGCCGAGAGAACCACAGGCGTGTTAGGGGTGTGGGTTTCGGCGTCTCACAAAAGATTACTTCCCACCCGAAGGTCGTGCAAGAAATAACTCGGAAACGAAAAAGTGGGAGACATTGGTGTCTCAACTCTACGATAGATTGAACATTTTGGAAGAAAAGCTGAAACAAAAGGATGATGAGGAGAGGCGAGGCTAATTTCACAGCCCAAGCAAGCGTCAAAGATAGTTGCACTCTACCATCGCGGCGAGGCTTCCAGAGGTAATGCATGCCTTTTTTTTTTACTAGTATTGCATTCGCGATTAAATACATTCAATTGGATGCCTTAATTCAGACTTATTCATCTATCATTGGATTAGGGCGTCAACTCATGTCGACTATATTTATCGACCCCAAACTATCGTATGGTTGCTATGGGTAAAGTATACAATGAGCCGGGTGTTACACTGCACTTTGGACCAATACCCCTTAACCATGTGAAAGTTGGAGTTGATGTTGCAACTGAGGGGATGCGCCATTGCCGGTACCTATCGTTGATGCAGATGTGATGACAGTAGGAGATGCAATAGGTACTTATGTGGCATGGCCAATTGATCTCGTGGTTGTAATTAATATGGTATGTAATTGCATTTTTCCACCTTTTCATATACGGCATATATGCATTACATTAGTTGATCACTAACTGGCATATTGAAATGCAAAATTTCCAGGCACTCGCAAAAGCTAAAGGCAAGGGCAGAGTGTCTGGATATACAAAGGAGTCAATTACAACCCCGAGAAAATAAAGGAGGCAACTCGAGGCCAACCCACCTACAACTGGTTCAACTACAACTTCTCTGGAATATTTGAATTTCCTTAAAATACATGAACGAAAGAATATGAAAAATGCTGACCAATTGTACGTAGAGATGGAACAAAATATTTTTGGTCACCATTTCATTGAGATGCTCAATACTGAAAATATCAGAGAAGTTGTAAATCATGAATGGGTATCTGCCTCTGTTATTTCTGCATATATCAGGTAATAAATCAGGTTTAAAGTGTACAATATTTTTTTAGTATTTCCATTTAAATATTGATGTCATTGGTGTAATCCATTTTTATATTTTAATTGAAGGTATTTGTATGAAGAATTGTTGCTTCCAAAGGAAATAACGAGGAGGTTTTTGTTCTTGTCCCCACACCAAACAAATACATACGGCTACTTCGGGAGGGATTCACAGACAACGTATCTAGCTGACCGGTTTGCAACTAAAGAAAGAGAATATCAGCCCTTGTTTTTAGCGCCGTGCAATGTTGGGTGAGTCGCTTATCCTATAGGACTTAATTCACAATAATGAATTACATAAAAGTTGAGGTGCTTAGGATTTGTTATCTCAACATTTTTGTAGGAATCATTGGGTCTTTGTCGCGATAAATATTGTTGAAGAGATTATTTACTATCTGGATCCCTTGTATGTTGATCCTAGGGATCGCCCAGAATTAAAGAATGCATTCGATACGTAAGCATGTTTTTATATTTCCGATTTTCTATGATTACATTCGATACGTGAGCATGCGTGTGTTTGTGATGAAAAATATGTTTCTTAATGAAGTCTGTTTGATTTTGTGATTAGTGGTTTACAAGTTTATCGCGCAAATATCGGAGCTAAGGTGCGCGTTTAAAGGCAACCAACATTAAATGGATTCGATACGGTATATTTGCAAAAACTTAATGCGCAATTAGATAAAAAAACTATATTGATTTACTATTTTATTTTTTATAGTGCCCAAGACAACCCAATGATGCAGATTGTGGGTACTATGTCATGCGTTTCATGAAGGAGACTATCTTGCAGAACCAAGTTAAAATACCAATGGCGGTATGTTGTTTACTTAGCTTTTAAGCGTGGATTTGTTCAAATGTTTTAGCAATTGTAACTTAATTTATTTAATTTTTATGTCGCGATACTTCCCGACTTCAAATGCTCCACATACTCCTTTGCTCAACTATCTGAAGTCAAGGAAGAGTGGTGTCGCTATATTGTTGAAAAGTTCGTTTGATTATGTCAAATTGATCACGATGAGTTGCAGCAATACTCATTGGTATGTGAATAATGCTTTATATTTATCAACCCCAAACTATCTATGTATTTGTTTTTCCTTGGTACATGCCTTCGAGTTGATGTGCATGGAAAGGAGAAAATAAGTTCAAACTTATTATTTTTGTTACACTTTGTTAATGCTTGATTTGAATTCTGTTTCTTGCTACGGTAGTATTTACCTAATTAGTCCTCTTTGTATCCCAATGTAACAGAGTTAGTCTTTGTGGTGGAAATGCAGTATGTATGCTACGAGTCTTTGGATCACATTTCGGCACATTACTTTGGTGTTGTCTTGGTCTCATGAAAAACAAACGAGAAGTTTGTAAATGTAGATTAATTGTAGATGTATGTTGGTTTTCTCGATTTTGGTTTCTTAAGGATTGAGATCTGGTATAGTTCTTTGCACTTTGATTTTGTCTTACTCGTGTGAATTTGAATACTTTAGAAACAGAGTGGTGTACTTATATCTGGTTATATATATATATAGTTGCTTGTATAGAGTGTTGCACTTTGATTGTATAGTTCTTGGTTTGTTTGACAAACACATGCAATCTTTGCATTGAACACTTATATTTTGAACACATTTTGAACAATTGTGTTGACTGCAACAATTGTGGTTTTTTTGTGTAAATATGCAGGAATAATGGATGTAAAAGTTAAGAAATAAAATTAAAAAAAAAAAAAGGGGCTTTAGATAGCGTTTCCTTGTACAAACGCTATCTAAAGTCAGACTTTAGATAGCGTTTGTATAAGGAAACGCTATCTAAAGTCTGACTTTAGATAGCGTTTCCGTGTACAAATGCTATCTAAAGTCACCTATTAATAGCAGTTCCTAAATGCTATCTTTGCTAACGAGTTTTAATAGCGGTAGCATAGATAGCGGTTACAAACGCTATTAAAAGGCATACGGAAACACTATCTAAAGTCTAATCTGTTGTAGTGACTATATAAGTGTAAAACAAATTAATAGATGATTTTTAATATTTTTTAATCTTAAAGTTATTATTATAAAAGATGAACATTTTTTAATAATATGATAATATACGTGATTGCTTGATTTATCAAAAAGTTTTACAATAATGAGAAAATGAATTGTAATCGAGTCCAAAACTTATACCTAATCCATCTTTCTAGACTTATTTTGACTTTCCGTGTGGCAAAAGACATAAAGCTCATGAAGATAAATATTTTTGACCCCAGAAACTCTTTTTGATGCAACGACAAAACACCACTTCACCAATATAAATAATTTTTAGAACATGGACAACACATGTTTAATTTAAAGAGAAATAAAGAAAGCTTAAATTTTTATGATGCGCCATCCAAGTTTTATTTTAGGGAGCTAGGAACTACTAAATTCTAGTTGGTGAGTAAAAGTATCTTGCTAAATAAGAAATCACTCCCCAAGAATATCATTAACTACTCAATAACAAACAATAATTGTTTAAATATGAAAAACAATTGTTTAAATTTTATTACATAAATTCTAGAAAAAAAATATGAATTAATATAAATTTAACTTTGATAAGTTGTTAGTGTAAAAAAAATTTACACCACCAATCAATCACAAATTTTGACTGACTTCTAAGATAATTTTTTTTTTCAAGCAACATGACAAGTCACATAAATTTATTAATAAAATAAAAAAGAAAACAAGAACATGGGGGATATAAATCAAAACCCATGCAAAATAAACGAGAATCAAGCATACCTAGAATTAGATTTTTTATTCAGTCTCAGGTTATACTTCTTCTGAGATTTGGACGTAACCACCGTGAAACCATCGTCAGCAACATTATCATTATTCTGCTCTCCTTCCTTAGAAGTACTTGCATCTTTTTGCTTTTCCAGTCAAGCAGATAAAACCTTAAAATCATTATGAACAACACAGTTGGAAAAGCGCTAAGATCTTGAACATAAACTGGACTTCAGAAAATCTCAGGAGTCTCAAGATTCTTACCACTAACTGTTAAATCACAGGTAGCCTTAGAATGCACGGACATTGAAGTCGGAGTACCATTCGAAATGGAATGCTCGGATGATGTTGGTTGTTACTTGTTTCGAATCCGCAAGTGCACGGCTTCGTCGTCAAGTAATAAAAAGATCGATCCCACAGAGACCGTGATTTCAAACAACAATTAATTATTAAATCAATTAAACTGGACTATATAAAAAAGGATATGGAAAAGATTTATTTTTGCAATAAGAACTAACTAGAAAATCAGATATTTAAGAACGCAATCAATTAAAATAGGAAAGCAAATCAATTAGGGGGTTTTCAAATCAAAAGAGATTCCTAGGAATTGGGTTACCAACAAGATTGTTTATGTTACCAAATTGACTACCCCTTGTTAATTATCAAAATTGCTTTGAAGGTGAATTTATCCTTAATAAGTTAATGCTCCCTCTCGCACTACTAGAAAACTTGAATTTTCGGACGGAAATGTTTCCGTCGGAAATTTTCCGAAAATTTCAGACGGATTTCAGACGGATTGTGTTATTTTTTATATTTTCCTTGATCCGTCTGAAATCTGTCCGAAATTTCAGATGGATTTCAGACGGATTGTGTTATTTTTTAAATTTTCCTTGATCCATCTGAAATCCGTCCGAAAATTTCGGACGGATTTTAGACGGCTTGTGTTATTTTTTAAATTTTCCCTGATCCGTCTGAAATCCGTCCATAATTTCGGACGGATTTCAGACGGATTGTGTTATTTTTTATAATTCCCCTGATCCGTCTGAAATCCGTCCGAAAATTTCGGACGGATTTCAGACGGATTGTGTTATTTTTTATATTTCCCCTGATCCGTCTGAAATTCGTCCATAATTTCGGACGGATTTCAAACGGATTGTATTATTTTTTATATTTTCCCTGATCCGTCTAAAATCCGTCCGAAAATTTCGGACGGATTTCAGACGGATTGTGTTATTTTTTATATTTCTTACATCCGTCTGAAATCCGTCCGAAAATTTCGGACCAGATTTCACTAATTTGTTATTTTTCATATTTTCCTTGGGCGCGCTTTCAAATTTTGGTCTGTCACGGCCGTGACACTCATCACGGCTAGGCCGTGATAGGTTCTGTCTGGATCAGCTAACATGTCACGGCCGTGACGGGCATCACGGCTAGGCCGTGACAGCTTCTGACTTTTGCCTTCTGATCTGCTTGATCATGGCCGTGATGGTCATCACGGCTAGGCCGTGATGGGCTCTGTTTGGCTCATTTTCTTCATTTTTCAAGCCCTATCTTCATCCAAGCTCCATCATGGTCAATCTTGAGCATTTTACCTTAATTTCTGCAAAACAACACCACAAAACCGCCTTACCCGTTCCAAGGTAAAAACTACTAAAAATCAATTTAAATATGCTTAAACTATATGAAAATGCATGCAAAAATGTACATGAAATGTGATGTGAAATCACACTATCAGATAGATCCGAAAATTTACATGATCCTTTTTTTTTGGATCATATCACCTAACTAGGCCAATTTGTACTTTTTCGGGCATAATGGAGCCCAATGGACTTGTTTGATCCTAATAGAACCCAAATTGACTTGTTAAGTCTTAATTGGGCCAATTGCCCCGTACGGCCCAATTGTACTTTTTTGGTCATAATGGAGCCCAAATGGACTTGTTTGATCCAAATAGAGCCCAAATAGACTTTTTAGGTCATATAGGACCTAACTGGGCCAATTTGTACTTCTTTGGTCCTAAAGCAGCCCAAATGGACTTGTTTGATCCTAATAGAACCCAAATGGATTGTTTAGGTCATATACAACCTAACTAGGTCAATTTGTACTTTTTCGGGCATAAAGGAGCCCTAATGGACTTGTTCGATCCTAATAGAGCCCAAATCGACTTGGTAGGACCTAATTGGGCCAATTGCCCCGTACGGCCCAATCGTACTTCTTTGGTCCTAATGGAGCCCAAATGGACTTGTTTGATCCAAATAGAGCCCAAATGGATTTTTTAGGTCATATAGGACCTAACTGGGTCAATTTGTACTTCTTTGGTCCTAATGGAACCCAAATGGACTTGTTTGATCCTAATAGTGCCCAAATGAACTTTTTAGGTCATATAAGACCTAACTGGGCCAATTTGTACTTCTTTCGTCCTAATGGAGCCTAAATGGACTTGTTTGATCCTAATAGAGCCCAAATGGACTGTTTAGGTCATATAGGACCTAACTAGGCCAATTTTTACTTTTTCGGGCATAATGGATCCCAAAAGGACTTGTTTGATCATAATAGAGCCCAAATCAACTTGTTAGGACCTAATTGGGACAATTGCCCTGATCGGCCCAATTGTACTTCTTTGGTCCTAATGGAGCCTAAATGGACTTGTCTGATCCTAATAGAGCCCAAATGGACTTTTTAGATCATTTAGTACCTAACTAGGCCAATTTGTACTTCTTTGGTCCTAATGGAGCCCAAATAGACTGTTTTGATCCTAATAGAGCCCAAATTGACTTGTTAGGACCTAATTGGGCCAATTGCCCCGATCGGCCCAATTGAACTTCTATGGTCCTAATGAAGCCTAAATGAACTTGTTTGATCCTAATAGAGCCCAAATCGACTTGTTAGGACCTAAGCGTAAGCTCCAAACACGATTTTCTTTGAAAATAACCTTGTTTGGTAATAAGATTAAGTGTTTAGATCAAATTAGAATGGATGTTTATGTTAATTTTGTTATGTGGTTTAGTTTGAGTAATTAAATTACTCTCTTCAAATTATTTTATTGGGTGCGTTAGCACTGACTTATTTCAGTGAATGCACGCTTACTAGACAATAATTTACGTTATTGTCACTATTATTACCAGTATAGAAAAATATTTTAAATAATATGATTAAGAGAAAAGCATTTCCAATTGTACTTTTTTGGTCCTAATAGAGCCCAAATGGACTTGTTTGATCCAAATAGAGCCGAAATGGACTGTTTAGGTCATATACAACCTAACTAGGCCAATTTGTACTTTTTCGGGCATAAAGGAGCCCCAATGGACTTGTTCGATCCTAATAGAGCCCAAATCGACTTGGTAGGACCTAATTGGGCCAAATGCCCCGTACGGCCCAATCGTACTTCTTTGGTCCTAATGGAGCCCAAATGGACTTGTTTGATCCTAATAGTGCCCAAATGGAGTTTTTAGGTCATATAAGACCTAACTGGGTCAATTTGTACTTCTTTCGTCCTAATGGAGCCCAAATGGACTTGTTTGATCATAATAGAGCCCAAATGGACTGTTTAGGTCATATAGGACCTAACTAGGTCAATTTTTACTTTTTCGGGCATAATGGATCCCAAACGGACTTGTTTGATCATAATATAGCCCAAATCAACTTGTTAGGACCTAATTGGGACAATTGCCCCGATCGGCCCAATTGTACTTTGGTCCTAATGGAGCCTAAATGGACTTGTCTGATCCTAATAGAGCCCAAATGGACTTTTTAGGTCATTTAGTACCTAACTAGGCCAATTTGTACTTCTTTGGTCCTAATGGAGCCCAAATGGACTGTTTTGATCCTAATAGAGCCCAAATCGACTTGTTAGGACCTAATTGGGCCAATTGCCCCGATCGGCCCAATTGAACTTCTATGGTCCTAATAAAGCCTAAATGGACTTGTTTGATCCTAATAGAGCCCAAATCGACTTGTTAGGACCTAAGCGTAAGCTCCAAACATGATTTTCTTTGAAAATAACCTTGTTTGGTAATAAGATTAAGTGTTTAGATCAAATTAGAATGGATGTTTATGTTAATTTTGTTATGTGGTTTAGTTTGAGTAATTAAATTACTCTCTTCAAATTATTTTATTGGGTGCGTTAGCACTGACTTATTTCAGTGAATGCACGCTTACTAGACAATAATTTACGTTATTGTCACTATTATTACCAGTACAGAAAAATATTTTAAATAATATGATTAAGAGAAAAGCATTTTCATATTTTCATTCTATTTAATTTTAGAGTTGAAAATAAACTGGTTTGACATTTATCGGAGATTAAATTTTGGACTGAGTATTTTCTTAGTTGATCAGTTCAATTATTAATCTTTGCTCTAATTTGAATTTCGAAATCATATATTTATCAATCTTTATTTTTAGATTCCAAAAAGTAAAAACATGTTTATTTTAGGCCTAATATTTATCCCTCATTTTGTACCTATCACTAAATGATTAGTTTAAAACCCAACTTTCTCTTCTCTCTCTCTCACTCGACGCCCCTCCCCCTCCCTTTCTTCTTTCTTCTTTCTTCTCTGGTTTCTTCTTCTTTCTTTCTTTCTTTCTTCTTTTTTCTTTTTTCTTCTTCCTCCTTTCACATCTCCTTCACCTCAAAACCACTCCTCACCACAACAGTTGCGTTCCGCCTGAGCTCCGTCGACCCCCCTAGACCACTGCTCGGACCGCCGCTAGAGGAGGAGAGGACCGTGCTCGCGTCCCTGCACACCTCGCTCGAAGCTGAGGCCGGCGTCCTTAGACGCACCACCGGGGAGCTCGCCTGGCCGCTGTCTATGGTGGTTCGTCCACCTCCTTCCCTTCTATGAGGTTCGCCTCCTCTGTTTGGTCAGGATTGTTGCAGAACGAAGCTCCGCCGCCATCCTCCGCTGCCAATGCCGCCGCGCCGGACAGCCAGACCGCCACCATCTCTTCTCCCTTACTTGTGGGTGAGTGATTCCTCACCTTACCTTGTTGGATTTCAAGAAACCCCCAAATCTGATTTTGAAACCATAACCCTAACTCCTTGATTTCATGTTGTAATATGAAATTAAACTATGTTTTTATGCAATTGAGACTATAAATTAGTGTTTTATTAAACTAATTTTTGTTATCCTTTGATCAAATGAGTTTTCCCCAAATTGTATTTAGGAGCCCTAAACCCCAATTTTATTTTATTTGAATTTGGTTATGTTTTTATGAAATTAATTACGATTTAGTACAATTAGGACTCCTAATTGATGATTCCCAAGTTCTCTTTCATGATCCTTTAATCAAAACAAAGTTTCCTTAAAAGGTATTGTGAAGCGTGAGCTTCAAACATGATTTTCTTTGAAAATGACCTTGTTTGGTAATAAGGTTAAGTGTTTAGAACAAATTAGAATGTGTGTTTGATCATGTGTAATTGATTTCTTGATTTCTGGTTGTTGTGCGTTGTTGGATTCCCTCTCTGAGACGTTTGACACGGCTATGCTTGCTTGATGGAGTAGATATGAGCTAACGTGAGCATTAAGACGAGGATCCTTTACTTGTCTTCAAAGGTAAGGGAGCTTGCACGAGGGATTTTTCTCAATAACCATTTGCTTGTAGTGTAGTCTGTATAATTTATGTGGTTATGGTTATCTATTTGTGTGGTTTATGTTGTGTTGTTTATCTGAGTATCGGTGTTTGATCTGCTTTTAAATTATTTGATTATCTGTAGTTGTATATTATATTGCTATGATGCATGATCTGCCTGGTGACATAATTCTGATAACTGTTGTTAAATGTTGTTTGTGAGTGTTGTTTGAGAAGCCTGACAGTGGTCAGTGCACAACCGATTATGTAGTAATGCCCAAGGGGGGTGTTACACCAATAACTACTTTGACTTTTCATGAAACCATCTTTGAAGCTTCTATGTTATGAAATTATAAAATTCAGTGCTAATTATTTGTGTTGCAGTCATATAGCTGAGATGCGGTTATTAGTTATTATTGTAATTTAGTTTGTGATAGTTTCAGTTGTGGCTACCCTTCTGTGAAAAGAATGCAAATTTGTGAAAGTGTTTTTTGTTGTGGGGACTTTACATGAATGATATAAAAAAGTTTCCTTCTTCATGTTGTTGGTGTGGCCACTTGTACAAATTGCTTGCTTTCTTTGTTAGGAACATGGTTTTATTATACTATCTCTTGGTTTAGTCACTGAACCTTGTTTTGACAACACAACTGTATTAAGTGTCAGGGTTTGATGGCTTGGTGTTTTTATGAGGGGATTCAAGGAACTTGTAACTGTTTGCAGTATCATTTGTCATGTTCTGCAACTCTAGTCATGTAGCTTGCTAGTGGCACCTTGCATTTCTAATGATTTTAGGTACTGACTTGCAGAATTGTATCTGTTTTATTGTTGACATCATGTCTAAATTGGTATTCTATGTATGTCATTTATGTAAATATGCTGGATGCACATGCTTGTCTCTATATTTGTCTCAGCAGCTGTTGAATTACGTCCTGACTGTGGTGTAAATTGCTTGGCAAGTTTCTCTAGCTTCTTGAAGTTGGATAGGATCATGTTAAAGCTCATTTCTTTTCAGATTTATTCTAATTTAATGTTGTCATTTTAGTTGGTTGAGAAACTGTTGAGAAGGCTACTTATCCAGAATCTTCTCAAGGCCATGTTCCATCTGTTCATGATGAAAAGGCTCCTCCCAACATAGGTGCTTCCTCACAACTTAATTAGACCGATGGATGATGTATCTACATATTCATATGAGCAAAATGCAAGTGGTGCCTCTAGAAAGGCCGGTGGCAATCAGTCAACGGCATCAGGGGTGTCTAATCCAGAAACTAGACCTTCGGGTAAATTTTTGAAGACGGTAATTGCAAATGAATTTGGGGCTTTTGTTCTTTCTATTACCTGAATATTTGGGATTCTTTCTTATAGGAACTGGAAGACAAAATATGGATTTTAGAGATTCGAGTTCTGAAAATAGGAGTGCCTTTTCTATGGGTAAGCAGAATAGGAACATGGAATTCAAAGATGTTGCCTCTGCTGCAGAGGCTGCTGCAGAATCTGCAGAACTTGCAAGCATGGCTGCAAGAGTAGCTGCTGAACTTTCAAACCGAGAGAACATGACAAGGCAAAACTCAAGTGGGTCACATAGTTCTTCTGGCAACTTTAAATTTTTTTTTTTGTTTGGTTCATTACATGACCTTCACAGTTCACGGTGGCTTGATCTTCTGATAGTTTTTAAGTCATGACTTTTGGATTGCATGCAGCAATTGGTATTTGATTTTTAGAAGTTGTATGGTACCAAGGTTGTACTTTGTAACAATAGTCAAATTCATGATTTTGTGATTGAATGTGAAACTGCAAATGTTAGTGATCGGTGCCATATAATTCGCATAGATAGTGAAACTGTAATGGAAGGGAAGTGATCTGTCACGGCCGTGAAGGGCATCACGGCCTAGCCGTGATAGCTTCTGCCTTGAATGTTGCTATACTAAATGGTCTGTCACGGCCGTGATGGGTATCACGGCCTGGCCGTGACAGATTCTGCCTAGAAGGGGCCTGGCTCAGTTGACATGTCACGGCCGTGATGGGCATCACGGCCTGGCCGTGATGGGCATCACGGCCTGGCCGTGACAGCTTCTGCCTTGAACGTTGCTTCACTAAATGGTCTGTCACGGCCGTGATGGGTATCACGACCTGGCCGTGACAGATTCTGCCTAGAAGGGGTGTGGCTCAGTTGACATGTCACGGCCGTGATGGGCATCACGGCCTGGCCGTGACAGATTCTGACTTTTCATTCTTCCGTGGGAAATCCATCCCAAATCCGTTGGAAAACAAAAATAAATCTGTCCGAAATTCGTCCGAACAATAACCAACAAAATCACAACATCCGTCCCAAATCCGTCCGAAAACAAAAATAAATTTGTCCGAAATCCGTCCGAACAATAACCAAAATCCGGATTTCCATGTTGTCCATATTCCGTCCGTAATCCGTCCGTAAATATTTTCGCACAGAATTTCGGACGGATTTTATAATTTCCCACGAGGCTTTTTCAGACGGGTTCCATTCCGTCCGAAATGAATTATCCGTCCGAAATCCGTCTGAAATTTGTCCAATTTTCGTCCGAAATCCGTCTGAAATTCCGTCCGAAAATGATGGTTTTCTAGTAGTGTTGGGTTACAAAAACCGTGCCCAATTAAACCAACCCTTACTCTCGTGGTAATTGAATTTAAATTGAACCCTTTAAGTTCTGTGACAATTCGTGAACCTTCGAAGGACCGCTTCTAACTCTCGTGATTTAAGTCCTAAGTTTGATTCCTATAGATCCGATACCTAAGTTCACCACTAGGTTCCTCCTTAGAGTATCTATGACAATAAAATAAGTGGCCACCGAATTTACGAGTAATTAAAGCAATAAGAATCAAATCGAAAGCAAAATCGAAATTAACAAGAGACCAAACGTCAATTCGTCACCATAAACAAATCTTGGGCATAGCCCTAGTTCCTAGAAATAAGACTACTACTCAAGCATTGACATGTTCATAGCAATCTTGATTAACAAAAACATAAAAGAAAACCTAAGGGAAGATAAGAAGAAGAAGAAGAAGAAGAAGAAGAAGAAGAAGAAGAAGAAGAAGAAGAAGAAGAGAAATCATAATTTTGCCTAAGGTAGCAGCCCAAAAGTGATCCTATTTTCGAGCCTAATTGCTCTATTTATAATTAGGGTAACACTACAAAAAAAAGGTTATTTAGCGACCGAAAATAGTGACCGAATTTGTTGGTTGCTGTTTGTGACCGAAATAGCGACCGATTGTAGGATCTACAAGAAACACCGGTTATAGTTGATACTGCGCTCGAAATAGCGGCCGAAATAGAGCGTAGCAGAGTTATCGGCCGCTATTTCGGTCGCTAAATAAAAGAAAGTAAAAGTAAAAACTTGCTGAATTTTTAGCGACCGAAATGACGACCGAGTTAAATGCAATGGTTAAATTTTATTTATATTTGCGATTGATATTAATTCGGTCGCTAAACGGCGCGAAAAAAATTAAAATAGAGCGTGTTAGCGACCGATTGTTAAATCGGTCGCTAAATTTATGAATTCAAATTAATCCAGTTAGCGATCGATTTAGCGACTGAATAATTCGGTCGCTAAAAATAAAATCCCTAAATCGCGATTTCCTTCCTCTCTTCCCCCATTTCTCTCTTTTCTTCTCTTCTCTCTCACGCGCAGGCGACGCAGCAGCTCCTCTCCGGCCACCACCTCCTCCAGCTCCTCTCCGACCACCACCTCCTCCACACGGTAAACATACATCTCTCTCTCCCTCTCCTTCTCTCCTTCTCTCTCTCACTCGCGTCTCTCTCTCCCTCTGTCTCTCTCTCTTTGCAGATTTTGCACGGTTTGCAGGCTCTGTTTGCAGGTTTTGCGTGGCTGAGAGCACCCTTTTGGGCCATCGCACCGCCGTCTCTGCAACTGTGAAGGTAGGTTATTCAAGTGCCTCCCTTTCTTCTTTCAATCCAAGATCGTGATTGCACTCATCATTCATTAGGTGGAGTAGCAAGTTGTATTTTGTTTAATCTTCATGTTGTTATACTATTTGATTGGTTGAACCTTTGATCTATGTAATGTTGCCTATTGATGATTGAAGCTGTTAAGCATTGAAAATTAGATTTTTTGTTCTCTGTTACTTGCTAAACTGTTTGGTATTGATCAAATGGGTAAAGTTTCTGGGGATTATTGTCTTGTTTAAACAGTATGATAGGTGTTGAGGGTAATGATAGCAGGGTGTTTGATGAAAATCCTGAATTACCATGATTTGTAAAGTATATATTTTTTCTAGGTGGTGCAGGTGCAGATTGGTTTTTAATTGTACTTTAAAATTGCTTGCTTTATGACTACTTGAGTTCTGGTATTTTAGTGTTTATAGGATCATTATACTTCTGCCACCTTTTCGCATATATCCAATTGGTTCTAATTTGGTTTTGTTTCTACTTTTTAAATCCCTCTTTTGGTGTAGCTAAAGGTAAATAATATTTTTGTGATGTTAAAAATGAAAATAACTTAACTGAATGATCATTGTTTTAATTTGATTGACCTTTTATGATATTTAGGCTATGGTTATTGCCTAAGAGGATTTTTGATTTCGCAAGTCATCTTGGTGAACATGCTACGCTGGTTTGTCTCATGTGCATTGCTCCATTTTACCACTTTTCTTTTTATTACTTCTTTTATTTTACCTCTCTGTTTAGGGTTCCTGCACTATCAGTTCCCCACACTCTCTTCCCCTCCATTCACGCCACCTGCACACAGCACACTTTGGGCACACTTATATAAGTTGTTGAAGTACATAACATACCTTTTTTTTTATTGCTTTGCCACTAAAACAATGCCTGTATTAAACAAGCTATGGTACTGATATGTAATGAAAATGTTTTGTTTATACTTTCATGAGTGGCAAGTGTGCAAGTAGGTTAATGATTTCCAAGTTTATACTTTTATCACAAGAGCCTTTGTTGATGTTATTATTTTTTCTTACAGTTTTCTTTGTCTATTAACAACCGCTCTAGTCGTCACCCGTTTTCACTATTTGTTTGGAGTTGAGGTAGGTCAAATACTCTATCTTTTTCTTTGTTGCTAGTGGTTCTTGAAGACTTTGAATTGATTTTTTGATTGTTAGTGAAGAGCTGAGCTCAATAGGATTCTGGTTGTGTGCTGGTAGATTAGAAATGATGCATGTGGTTGCAATTGAATATGTTGTTTGTTAGTGGAGAGCTGAGCTCAATAGGATGTTGGTTGTGTGCTGGTAGATAAAAATTGATGCATGTGGTTGCAAACTTTATATGTTGTTTGTTAGTGGAGAGCAGAGCTCAATAGGATGGATGTATCAATTCTGTGCCTTGATTGCCATTTTTATGTCCTTATTAACGTTTTTGTCGCTAAAATTGTGCTCTGTATATAGAGTTAAATTCTTATCTTCTGTTATGGTTAATGAGTTAGAATAGCCTTAGTGGAGAGCAGAGCTCAATAGGATGTGATCCTGTCAAAAATGCGGAATGCTTGTTGTGTGTTGCTAATTTAGAAGTTATGCATGTGTTTGACAATTATGTGTTACTTGTTAGTCGAGAGCGGAGCTCAATAGGATGTTTGCTACTATATTTTATCTAAGTTTGTATTGAATTATGCTTCAATATATATTTGTTGAAGTATGCTGCAATCCTTATAAGTCAATGGTTTTATTTTATGCTAGAGTTAATTATTAAGTTACGAAAGCCTTAGTTTCCTATTTGAGATTCAATATTAATGAGCATGCGTACCTTCTAAGGGTACGCATGCTAATTGTATTGAATCTTGAATTGTCCAAGTGGGACAGTTTGGGAAAAAACCTTTTTCACACTCGTACAATAGTCATTTCAATGTTCAAATGCCTTATATACTTGTTGAACTCTCGGTCTGATACATTTCCTTTTGTTCTCCTGGTGCATACTTGATCGCGGTGATTCTCACCGTGCTCGAGTCGTGTACTTGGAGACCGATGGGAAATGCTGCCAAAATTTTGTCAAGGTATTTGAATATGGGAATAACTATTATTAGCCGAGTGTGGTAAAGGTTTCTTCTCGAATGGGATAGGTTCATACCTTGTCATAAGAACGAGATTGATGGAGTTATTGGAATGCACCGTAATATATAAGTGTCATTGTAGGATTGGTCAGGCTATTTAATTGCCAGCAATGGATATTCCGGAGAATCGGAAATGGATGTATCGTAGGTTGGATTGGAATAAACGTCTTAGGGAAGAGTATAGAGTTAGAGTGGGTGAGTTTATAGAGTTTGTTGTTAGCCAGGAGAGATTTATACGACTGGTCAGTGATCATTTGAGGTGTCATTGCAAAAGATGCAAGTGTCAATCTTTCAAAAGCGTGGATGGAGTTGTATCCGATCTTTATGAGAAAGGCTTCATGCCTGACTACTATTGGTGGAGTAACCATGGTGAGACGTTTCCTGATTTAAACCCGATTGTGTTTGAAGGTTCGTACTATGGAAGTGGTGACCGGAGGGAAGAATTGAATCCATACGAGCAGATGATAATGGATCATGCTGGACCATCGGTTGGTGTTGTACTAGAAGAAGATGGGGGAGAAGATGGTGGAATGGATTCCCAATACATAGAGGAGAATCCAAATCCCGAAGCTCAAAGATTTTATGATATGCTGAGTGCTGTACGATCTCCATTGTGGGAAGGATGTCGGGAGTACACGGAGTTGTCGATGTGCATAGAATGGTTGAGTATCAAATCTGACTACAATATGCAAGAAGGTTGTTTTAATCGCCTCACCAGGTCAGTGTCCAAGGCATTGCGAGAAGAAAATCGGATGCCTACTAGTTTTTATCATGCAAAGAAGTCTGTGGAAAATTTGGGTCTGGGGTGTTTGAAAATTGATTGTTGCCCGAATGGATGTATGTTGTACTATAAGGATGATTCAACGGAGAGCATAACATGTTGTCGATTTTGTGGTGCGGATCGGTATAAGACAACCACTAGGATGGGCATTGATAAGAAGAGATCGCTAAAAAAGATGTACTTTCCGCTCGTGCCAAGACTTACAATATTGTACTCTTCGATGGCCACTGCAGCTCACATGAGGTGGCATAGTGAGCATGAGACGGAGCAAGATGTCTTGTGTCAACCAACCATCTGATGGAGAAGCTTGGAAGCATTTTGATAGGGTTCATATGGCATTTTCGCAGGACCCTCGGAACGTCCGATTGGGGTTATCTACTGATGGATTTAATCCTTTTGGGCAGTCTGGAAAAGCATACTCTTGTTGACCGGTTATCCTGACTCCGTACAATCTCCCCCCGGGGATGTGCATGAAGCGGGAGTTTATGTTCCTAACAGTCATAATTCCGGGTCCGTCTAATCCAAAAGGTAAGATTGATGTGTACTTGCAGTCGTTGATAGATGAGTTGACGATGCTGTGGAATGATGGTGTGTTGACATATGACGTATCTTTGAGGCAAAATTTCATGATGAAAGCAGCTTTGATGTGGACGATCAACGACTTTCCCGCCTATGGGATGATGTCGGGTTGGATGACCCCGGGGAAGCTTGGATGCCCAATATGTATGGAGCGATCGAAGGCATTCACGCTTAAAAAAAGTCGAAGGATCTCATATTTTGATTGTCATCGTCAATTCCTTCCAGAAGATCATCCTTATAGGCGGAACAAGAATGCATTCAAGAAGCGTTGTACGGAGACAACACCGCCTCCACCACGTTTGACCGGTACTAATGTATGGCGGAGAGTACAGTACTTACCGCTCGTCCATGAATACCAAGGAGAACATATTCCTGATTATGGCGTCAGCCATCATTGGACAAAACAAAGTATATTTTTAGGTTGCCGTATTGGAGGACGCAGCTACTCCGTCACAACATTGATGTCATGCATACTGAGAGGAATGTATTTTTGAATGTGTTTGACACTGTGATGGACATCAAGTGGAGGACAAAGGATACAAATAAAGCCCGTTTGGATCTGGCTGAAATTTGTAATCGGAAGGAGCTTGAGTTGCAGGATGGTGGTCGTGGCAGAGTTATCAAACCGAAGGCAAGTTATACACTAAGCAAAACACAAAGTCGCCGTCTGTAAGTGGGTTAAAGAACTAAAGTTACCAGATGGGTATGCTTCCAATCTGGGTAGATGTGTTGACATTAAGGAAGCAAAGTTACATGGAATGAAGAGTCATGATTGCCACATGTTCATGCAACGGTTGCTTCCAATTGTGTTCGACGCATTACCGAAGCAAATTTGGAACCCACTTGTTGAGCTTAGTCACTTTTTCAGGGAGCTTACATCGACAACACTAAATGTGAATCAATTAAAAGATATGGAAGTCAAGATATCCGTTTTGTTATGTAAGCTGGAGCAAATCTTCCCGCCGAGTTTCTTTGATTCCATGGAACACTTGTCAGTTCATCTACCTTACGAAGCAAGAGTTGGTGGCCTAGTCCAATACCGCTGGATGTATCCATTTGAGAGGTAAACAACATCAACTATTTTACTTAATACATATGAAATTCACGAACACGACATCGTAGTTTAGCTTTCCCTAAAACTAGTAATTATTTGTATGTATCCCTCTTTAATAGATTCCTGCACTCCCTTAAACACAAAGTCAAGAACAAGGCACGAGTGGAGGGTTCCATTTGTGAAGCATACTTATTAGAGGAGACTTCCACTTTTGCCTCTTATTACTATCCGGACGAAGTTAACACGAGAAGGACAAGGATGCCTAGAAACGTTGATTCGGGCGAAGGAAGTTCAACTAGTCCTCCTATATCAATATTCAACTATCCGGGCGGATTTAGTGGCAAATCAAAAGAATATTTCTTGGAGCAGCGTGACATTAATGTTGCTCATCTGTATATCCTTCAAAATTGTGAAGAGGTGGCGTCATATTTAGAATAAGTTTCTACAATGTCTTTTATAAGTTCAATTGACATTTATGATTATTAATCGTCCTGCTGTTAATCTCCCATATGTAGGATGTACGACAATTTTCTAAGGGATCTCTAACCTGACATTTCAAACGATCAGGTGGATAGAGAAGTTACTTCTCACTTTGCTACGTGGTTCAGTAAATATGTAGGTTAAGCATCTTCATTTGTTGCAATACATTTTACCTCCTTAAATATATAGCATGTATAAGAATAATATAATATTTGATTTTTTAGGCACTAGATCCAGAAAACAATGTTCAAAATCCATTGTTGACAAATTTGGCATGGGGGCCTAACAGATGGGTTACATCATGAAATACGTACATTGTAAATGGATATAAATTTAACACAAAAACATGGAATGGAGTAATGCAGTCGTGTAACTATGGTGTTTGTGTGCGAGCCACTGATGGCAATGTAAAGGATGATTTCTATGGGGTTCAAGTGTGATTGGTTTGATCCTACTCTTGACGTAGGGACAAAAATTGATAAAAAATATGGTATTGTTCAAGTTAGTCTGTCTCGTAGGTATAATAAGGCGTACGACCCATTCATTTTTTCACAACAGGCAGATCAGGTTTATTACTCGCCATATCCCGAAGGACATCAAGGCTGGTTGGATGTTATTAAGATAAAGGCTCGCAGCATAATTACTGATAATGTAATCAACCAGCCTGAAAAAGATGCTCCGTACCAAGATGATGAGTTTTCAAGACCCCACGTACCGTTGCAAATTACGCCGGACATTATTGTTAATTCTCTGGCGGACATTTCCGGAAATGGGGAAGAAGTTGAAAGAGAGTTAATGGATCAATCCGAGTTGGACGCATCTAGCGAAGGCACATTCTGATCAAGTGAGACTGGTGAGAGTGAGGGTGAATTTAGTGACGGAGATTCTTCTTAGGTAATTTATTTATGTCATAATTCATTGTGTAAATGTCATTCTACTTAGATAATTTATTTTTGTATTATTTACACTGTTGTGTAATCATCTTTTCATTTTTTACACAGATGGCAGATTCCTCTAGAGGTAGGGGTCGTCGTGGAGGTCGTGGCAGAGGTCGTGCTGCGAGAGTCCCTTCGTCGGTGGACCCACAGCCTTCAGATCGAGACCACCCTACCAGCACCTCTGTGGACGGGACACCTCAGGGTAATGGAGTTGCACCCCCTACTCAGCCTCATGTGGTCGGGACACAGGCTGCACCCTCATCATCCACACCTATGACAGGACCATCATCATCATCGGGACAGGAGAGTCGTGGTCCATCCGACAGGAGGATTCTTCTTATCCCCAGAGAGGATGACGAGCAAGCTAATTTAATTTTTTAATATATATAAAGTATCGTTAATTTCTATTTACTTTTTTTTAATTTATTTATAATATTTATTAATGCTATAATTTTGCTGCTGCTTTCTGCCTGCCAAGAGCCCTTCTGATTCGATATCGAAGATCCTGTGACGCAAGTTTGATGGTCCATGGCCTACATGGAAGGCCATCCCAGGGGGCCATAGGGATCAATTGTTTCAAGAGTTTAAGGTAACAATTTATTAAGTTATTTAAATTAAATTTACATTATATATATATATACACACACGAATTTCCTAATAACTGTAAGTTGCAGAAAGAGTATAGGCGGGACGTAGCTTTAGAGGGTCTCGTCAGGAACATATTTGAGCATAAAGGCTCAATGGTCATGAAGAATCTGACGAACAAGCTGAGGAAGGGTAAGAATAAGGGGAAGTGGGTGGATCCTGAGATCAGGAGGCAGCTGGACCAGATCTTGGGCTACTGAGAAGTTCCAGGAGATCCAGGCCACAGCTCGGCGTAATCGAGCTTCTGATGGTGGCGCATGTGCTTAGACCGACGGGTCTAAATCAGCCGCCTCCCACTACGACAAGCTGGTAATACATTAAACTTTTGACTTATTATACTATTTAATGAGTTTTCATTTTTAATTATTCTTATGAATTTTAGATTATTTTTTCTGTGCAGAAACCACAGAAACAGCGGGCCCCCACTGCTATGGAGTTAGTGGAGAGGAAGAAGAAGTTGAAGTCGGGGACATAGGTCAACGACAAGGCCCGTAACTACGCTGTAAGCAAAAAAACAATTTAGTGTTTACTTGTAATTTATTATAAATGATTTGTTAATATTGATTATAATTTTAACTAAATCTCTTCAACTATACTTTGTAGGTGGGCTTCAACGAGAAGAAGGACGATGCCATATCACGTGCCTCACGGTCACAAGATGAGGCCTTAACTGGTGATGGGCCCAGCTCTCCTATCTCCGTCGACGATAATGCCATTTATTTGGTGGTCGTCGGGGGCAGGAACAAGAAGGGGCACGTGTATGGCCTCGGATACCTGGGAGGCAAGTTTATCGCTTCATCATCCGGCACGCCAGCTCCTTCCTACGTCGATACCGTCCCTCAGGAGCAGTTCAACCAAATGATGGCGAACCAGATTGCACAGTTGACTCAGGCACGCCAGCAGCTAATGCAGACGAGCATCAAGCAGGGCTAGACACTGCGGCTGGTGTTGGAGCAGATGAGGATCCAGACTCCAGTTGCTCAGGGTGATGCTCTGACGGTTGTGCCGCCTGCTGCCACTCCTCCAGTTCCGCCGCCAGCTACTGATGCTGCTACTGCAGAGGACGATCAGATAACAGACGTCGGTGGTACGGACGCTGAGGATGATTGGGTTCCTCCACCTCCCCCTCGCCCTCATCATGACTGATTTTTTTTTTCATTTTTTTGACTTTAAACGATTCTTGTACGACACTTTGGATTATTTTTTTTATATATATTCATTATTTCTTATGATTGTATATTTCATTAGTAATTTGGTGTGTTTTATTAGTAATTTTGCTAAACTTTAAAGAAAAACAAAAAAAATATTATTTTAAATTTTTTTAATAAAATCCAGTTTAGCGACCGAATTAGAAACCAATAATTCGGTCGCTAAACTTTAGTTAACGTTAAAAGATTGTGGTCTAGCGACCGAAAATCGGTCGCTAATATAGGTTAACAGTAACCAACATTGGCGACCTAACTAGCAACCGATTATCGATCACTAAAAATGGTTACCCAAACAGTGCGACCAACCCTGTAGCGACCGTTTTTAATTATTTAGTGACCGAAATTACGGTCGTCATTTAACGACCGAATTAATATTTTGGTCTCAAAAATCTTAGCGACCAGGTTATCAGTCACCACCATTAATCGGTCGCTAATTCGGTCGCTAAATTAAATAACGACCGATTTAGAAAGTTTAGCGACCGAATATGTTGGTCGCTAAACAATTGATTTTTTGTAGTGTAACTTGAATCCCAAGAAATTACAAATTCCGATCAAATCAGTTTCTAAAGATCCAGATATTGCGCGTCACGGTCGTGATGGCCGTGACGGATTCTGACTTGGAAGTTGCTTCGCTGGTTGGTCTGTCACGGCCGTGACCACCATCACGACCTAGCCGTGATCGGTTCTGCCTGTGAGGGTCTGGTTCAGTTGGCATGTCACGACCGTGATGGACATCATGGCCTGGCCGTGACCAGCTCTGACTTTTCAATTATTTCTTTTCAGCTCTACTCGATCATGGCTGTGATGGCTGTCACGGCTAGACCATGATGGGCTCTGTTTGGCTCATTTTCCTTACTTTTTAAGCTCCGTCTTCATGCAAGATCCATCATGGTTAATCTTGAGCATTTTAATCCTCAATTCCTACACACAAACACCACAAAACCACCTTACCCGTTCCAAGGTAAAAACTAACAAAAATCAAATTAAATATGCCTAAACTATATGAAAATACATGCAAAATGTTAATGAAATATGAGGTGAAATCACACTCATCAAACTACCCCAAGCTTAAGATTTTGCTTGTCCTCAAGCAATCACTAAGGCCAGACAAGATAAATAATCAGAGCATGGACAGTGAACCAAGAACCAGAGTAACTAGTCCAAGTGACAGGCATATTCAAATAAATAACCAAGAGACAATCAATTTCAAGTCCCATTAGAAGCGTAGGTTCTCTAGATTCATGCCTCTCACTAATTCGGGCACTCTTCTCACCTCACTCAAGTGTTTAAGGACATTTGGCAATTCACTCAATTTCATCAAGGAATGTACTCTACCGTAAGCTTGACTATTAACCAAATATCTACTTTATTAATGAAAACACATAAGAATCAAGAGGTCTTTTATTTTGGTTGTATTGGGACCGTGGGATTAATCGTTAGGTGGGGAAATCAAGAAAGGGAAAAATTCAAGAAGGCTAAACAAAATATCAAACAATGTAAAGCATGACAACCTTCTAAAATACCTTTTTGGGCTTTAGTTCACTTTTCCACCTTTCTTTCTTTCCCTTTTTTTTCCTATTTTATTTTATTTCTCACTTTCTTTTTCTCATCCCCTTTTCCATTTTTTTATTTTAATTTTTTTATATTTATTTATTTGGAGAAGGGGAGATTTTCAACTTAAGAGAAATATTTTTCTAACTTCTTCATCCCACAATTTATTCTTCAAACTACCTTTTTACCCTTTTTGCAATACTTTAAAAGGTGTCATACCAAGCATCATTCATCCAAATAAATCAAGGTACCAAGAAAAGTATTTTATTCTTTTAGGCTCAAAATTGGGCAACTAAAGGGTAGCATTTAATCAGTCAAAGCTCAGAAGGCCAGAAAAATACCTAGTGCCTCAATCATTTTCAAATATGTTTTCAAAAATTTTTAAGTTTCAAAACGGTTTCAAGTCAAGTTCTAGATAATACAACCCAAGAGGAATAAAACACTCAATCACAAAGAATAGGGTAGATTTAATGAGTACCCCTTTTAGGCTCAAAAATCTCACATTTAGTAGTTTAAAATCAATGAGAGACACAAATCCAAGGAACCACATGCTAATTATCAACTATCAGAAGATCATCTCAAGCATTTTTATTTTTAGCCTATCACAAGAATACAAAAATTGGGTTCAAAAATTCATTGTCTCGATTCATTTGGCACAAGGTTCTCACAATTTGATGCATACTCTAAGCAAGGGGCAATCTAATCATGCGATTATGCAAAACTATGCCTATATGAATGCAACATGAAAAATGCAAAAATTCAAAAATACCCCTACCCCAAGCTTAAAAACTTACATTATCCCCAATGTAAATAATCAAGTCGGAGAGAGGAGAAAAATATAACAACTCACCGAGGAAGTGGTGACCAGTCAAAGAGCTGCTGGAAGATGTGTCATGGCCATGATGCCCATCACGGCTAGGCCATGATCAATTCTGGTCTATAGGAGTTGGCCTATCACGACCGTGACTTCCATCACGGCTAGGCCGTGATCTCCTCTGACTTTATTTTTCCATACTTTTTGCTCTTCCTGCTTTCATAACCTGAAAATACTTGGCAAAACCATCAATTAGTGATCTTTCTTCTCCTAATCTTCTCAAATTATTCAAAAGCAAAATTCAAAAACAAATTAAAAGGGAAAGAAAACTTGGGTTGCCTCCCAAGAAGCGCTTATTTACGGTCTTAAGCTTGACCATACTTCTTTCAATCAATCGGGATCTGCTGGGCTTAGAAGTGCAAGAACACCTCTCTTCCATGGAAGTCCTTCGAAGAGCCTATTTTGTTCATATGGCCAATTGTGCTTTCGCTTTGCTCTTTTCACTCTGAGTTTCATGGCCTTACTTCCTCCTGGCGGAAGTTTTAACTCCACATGATGAGCATCTCCAACTTCATCACTATTTGGTGCATCATTTGTCATGGAAAGTTTGGGAGTTGCTTCCATATTAGGTTCTTCCTTCGCCTCTGGAGGCATTATCTCAATCCTGCACACATGAATCTCAAAAGGAGGGTTGTTATATGAGTTAGTCAAATCAAAATCTACCCTACCTTCCTCTACATTTAAAGAGAGCTTGCCATTTTTTTACGTCTATTATCACTCCAGCTGTGGCCAAGAATGGCCTTCCAAGAATGATAGGGAATTTAGAATTCTCGTTCATGTCCAACACCATGAAATCGGTAGGAATGAAAAATTTCCCTACCTTTATGGGAACATTCTCTAGTATTCCTAGAGGAGTTTTAGTTGAGCCATCTGTAAATTGTAAAGAGGATTTGGATGGACTCAATTTCTTGGTTCCTAACCTCTCAAAGATAGTAAGCGGCATCAAACTCGCACCAGCCCCTAAGCCACATAAGGCTTGATCTATTTTTAATTCTCCAATTGAGCAAGCAATAGAGAAACTTCCTGGATCTTTTAGTTTAGGAGGCATATTAGTTTTTATCATGGCATCATGCTCCTTAATTAAGCTCTTAATTTCTATTTCTACTTGCTTTTTCTTGACCAACCTTTATGGGAAAGATATTGGGGGTTGGTAAGGTGGTGGAGGGAGATACTTTGGCTCTATCTCTTCATGTTCACTCATGTCCTCCTCACATTCCACATCCTTTTCAATTACCCCAAGCTTATCATACCTTAAGTATATAGCATTACAGTGCTCATTGGGATTAACTTCGGGTTGTCCTGGAAACGTACCCTTAGTTCTAGAATATGTACTAGCTCGTTGGGCAATCTGAGTTTCTAACATCTTATTATGGATGGCTAAGTTATCTACCTTAGATGCTAACTCTTTTATTGCCTCATTGACTGCCCTACCATGTTGCCTAAACTCTTCGTTTTGCTTTGTTTGAGTTTCCACAAAACTTTCCAAAAGAGACTAAAGTTTAGAATTTTGTACCTGAGGATACCCCGATGCGGGTTTCCTATTACCTTGGCATTCCTGGAATTTCTGGTTCAATGTATTGTTGTAGTTCCCACAGGAGAGATAAGGGCTATTCTTCCTTCCTTGGTTGTAAGAATTTGGAGGAGCATAATTTGACAACTTCATGTTCGTGTCATAGAAATTGTGACAAGAGATCACTTGTTCCCTCGAAGCACCGGATCCAGGAGCAATACCATGTGGGCACTCTATTATGTCATGTCCCTGCATTCCACAAATCTCACAAACAACATTAGTAGCACCTATTGAACTCACATTAGCCTTTTCAAGCTTATCAAAGCGTTTATTCAGTGAGTCAATTTTAGACATAACTAGATCAGTGCTATTCATTTCAAACTTACCCCCCGAAAGCTTTTTCGGGTTATTACCTCTTTCCGAACCCCATTGGTGGTAGTTGGTGGCTACATTTTCGATGATATTGAATGCTTCAGTCAGAGGCCTATTCATAAAGGCTCCACTAGCTGCGGAGTCAAGTGATACATTCGAAGAGTAATCCAATCCGTTGTAGAAGGTATGCACTAACAACCACCTCTCGAGCCCATGATGTGAGCAAGACTCCAGCAATCCTTTGTAACGATCCCAAGCTTCGGATAAGCATTCTCCGTCCTTTTGGAAGAAGCCGGTGATCTGAGTTCGTAGGTAAGCAGTCTTGGATGGAGGGAAGAATTTCTCCAAGAATGCCTGCTC
Organism: Sophora flavescens; assembly: GCA_030762895.1. Classification (NCBI taxonomy): domain Eukaryota; kingdom Viridiplantae; phylum Streptophyta; class Magnoliopsida; order Fabales; family Fabaceae; genus Sophora; species Sophora flavescens. The sequence continues at coordinate 148,237,926 of CM061067.1, forward strand.
TAGTTGGTCCCAAGTTGACAATGTATTAGCGGGCACTTGCTTCAACCAAGCTTTTGTCTTTCCAGTCAGAGAGGAGGGGAATAACCTCAAGCGTATAGCATCGATCGGGGCACCTTGAATTCTTATTGCATTAGTGAATTCCAAGAATGTCTCCACATGATGTTGCCTAATCATGCCAATTAACTGAGGCGGTATAGTGTAGTTCTCCCCCTCAATTTCTGGCCTAGTAATCCCAGTTCGCAAACCCCTAGCATTTGGGGCTGCGTAGTCCTTCAGTGGTTTGGTATCCGATAGATTCGCCATGAGTGGAATGAGAATCAACCTCTCTCTCTCTCTCTCTCTCTCTTTGTAGTCTCCTACGTCTATGAAAGGTCCTTTCGATCTCGGGGTCAACTTCAATAAGGTTTCCTAGACTTAGGGATCTTTGCATAAAAGAGAAAAATATCTATAGTAGAGAGATAGATAATCTAGAAAAAGGAAAAGAAATAAATGAAAAAAAAGAGAAAATTTAATATATAAAAAATAAAAAACAAAAAAGGCCAGAAAAATCAATTTAAAAATTAAATTGAGATTCAAGAAAGCACAGTCCCCGGCAACGGCGCCAAAAACTTGATGTTGGTTGTTTCGAATCCGCAAGTGCACGACTTCGTCGTCAAGTAATAAAAAGATCGATCCCACAGAGACCGTGATCTCAAACAACAATTAATTATTAAATCAATTAAACCGGACTATATAAAAAAGGATTTGGAAAAGATTTGATTTTTATAATAAGAACTAACTAGAAAATCAGATATTTAAGAACGCAATCAATTAAAATAGGAAAGCAAATCAATTAGGGGTTTTTCAAATCAAAAGAGATTCCTAGGAATTGGGTTACCAACAAGATTGTTTGTGTTACTAAATTGACTACCCCTTGTTAATTATCAAAATTGCTTTGAAGGCGAATTTATCCTTAATAAGTTAATGCTCCTTCTCGGGTTACAAAAACCGTGCCTAATTAAACCAACCCCTACTCTCGTGGTAATTGCCTTTAAGTTCTGTGACAATTCGTGAACCCTCGAAGGACCGCTTCTAACTCTCGTGATTTAAGTCCTAAGTTTGATTCCTATAGATCCGATACCTAAGTTCACTGCTAGGTTCCTCCTTAGAGTATCTACGACAAGCAAATAAGTGGCCACCGAATTTACGAGTAATTAAAGCAATAGGAATCAAATCGAAGAAGAAGAAGAAGAAGAAGAAGAAGAAGAAGAAGAAGAAGAAGAAGAAGAAGAAGAAGAAGAAGAAGAAGAAGAAGAGCAATCCTAATTTTGCCTAACGTAGCAGTCCAAAAGTGATCCTATTTTCGAGGAGAAGAAGAAGAAGAAGAAGAAGAAGAAGAAGAAGAAGAAGAGAAATCCTAATTTTGCCTAACGTAGCAGTCCAAAAGTGATCCTATTTTCGAGAAGAAGAAGAAGAAGAAGAAGAAGAGAAATCCTAATTTTGCCTAAGGTAGCAGTCCAAAAGTGATCCTATTTTCGAGAAGAAGAAGAAGAAGAAGAAGAAGAAGAAGAAGAAGAAGAAGAAGAAGAAGAAGAAGAAGAAGAAGAAGAAGAAGAAGAAGAAGAAGAAGAAGAAGAAGAAGAAGAGAAATACTAATTTTGCCTAAGGTAGCAGTCCAAAAGTGATCCTATTTTCGAGCCTAATTGCTCTATTTATAGATTAAGGTAACTTGAATCCCAAGCAATTACAAATTCAGATCAAATTAGTTTCTAAAGATCCAGATATTGCGCGTCACGGTTGTGATGCCTGTCACGGCCAGGCCGTGACGGATTCTGACTTGGAAGTTGCTTCGCTGGTTGGTCTGTCACGGCCATGACCACCATCACGGCCTAGCCGTGATCAGTTCTGCCTGTGAGGGTCTGGTTCAGTTGGCATGTCACGGCCGTGATGGACATCACGACCTGGCCATGACTAGCTCCGACTTTTCCATTCTTTCTTTTCAGCTCTACTCGATCATGGCCGTGATGGCTGTCACGGCTACACCGTAATGGGCTCTGTTTGGCTCATTTTCCTTACTTTTCAAGCTCCGTCTTCATGCAAGCTCCATCATGGTTAATCTCGAGCATTTTAATCCTCAATTCCTGCACACAAACACCACAAAAACGCCTTACCTGTTCCAAGGTAAAAACTAACAAAAATCAAATTAAATATGCCTAAACTATATGAAAATACATACAAAATGTTAATGAAATATGAGGTGAAATCACACTCATCATCGGACACTAGAGTATCATTGACTGTAGAGTCCACATTAGTTTCAGAAGAAGTTGAGAACTTCTCTGTAGAGCCATTGATAGCATTTGTTGCAACCGAAGATGAGTTATGTGGAATGAAATTTGAGACATGATCAGGGGATGAAGTTTCGTCATAGACTGTCTCAACCGATTCACTATCACTCAATTTTTCGTCCGGTGATGTATCATTATGCCCATTATAATGAGAACAAAACGAAGGAAGCTTCTCATATTCGATACCGACAGGAAATGCAAAACCTTCATGTTCTACCATAATCTCCTTGAGTAACTTCCCCGTTAAATCAACATCCGCTAAGACTCGAGCATAGTGACCATATGCCCGAGTACGGGTAGCTTCATACAAACTTATTGGAGTACCTAAACCGCCTGCAATTTCAAATAGCAATTTTGAGCGCCAATATTATTGCGGTAAGTCATGAATTCTAACCCACATTGAGCATGAGATTATTTCTTCTTAGTAGGAATAAAATCAGGAGATCACTGAAAAAGACGCAACAGCCCTGGTTGAAGGTTCCAAGCCCCAACAGCCAAGACACTGCGCAAATCCTTTTGAGAAGCAAAACTAAATTCATAGAATCCCTTTCCTAGCGAAATCATCCTCCATTGACCCAAAGGCTTCCATAGTTTTGAAAGTTTGTCACGTAGGTCGGAGATCTTTATAGGGATATGACCCTTCAACAACAACAAGCGGCCATGAAGGTTGTTTTTGCAACCTTCCAACCCCTTTTGATATTCATCCTCGGATATTTTGATAGAGACAGAGTCTTCATTCACGCACGGTCGAGGAAGCTGACTAATCGGGATGTCAAACGAACCATTCAAAGCCTGAGCAAAAGATTTTCGCTGTGGATTTGATGGAGATTGCAAAGGAGAGTCCGGATTGAGAAACGTCCAAGGGCAAGCCATCAAACACACAAATCAGAGAAATAGTCCACACAAAACACAGCCAAAGCACGATCTAAACACAATATCCATCGACTCAATCAAGTTCTAAAAAGATCAGAACAAGATATGAGATGAGGCGAAGTAATCGTGAAAAAGGAGATGGCGGAACCAGTGTCATGCGTAACAGCAGAGGGGGGGGGGGGGGTCCGAGCGAACGGTGGAACAGGGGGGCCGTCGAATTCGCGCCAGAGTCGCTGCGACCCGGAATCTGTCTCGACAGGCAAAGCCACGATGGCTAAGAACGCAAGTGGGGAGCTGAGACACAAGCGGGGATCTGAGACGCGAGCAAACACGATAGGAGGCAGATGCGGCCGACGGTGTGTGGTCGTCAATCGGCGGCGGGCCTAGTCGTCTGGGTTGGCTAGTGGCGTAGTGACCAAAGTTAGGAACCTAGGGTTTCATCATAATCGTCGATCATTCCTTTCGAGAAAAAAAAGAGTTAAAATAAGAGTTAAACACTTTTAATGACGTAACAATTTATAATTGATTGAAAGTATTAAAAAAAATCCTTAGACTTACATAGCGAATTAAATTCCAAATATTATTGCTTATTAGTAGTTACTATTGTATAACTCTCATGATACTGTGATCGAATGGGAAGAGTTAATTTTAGGAGCGATTAAAATGGATAAATTGGATGGAATAGCTCGTGATAAAAAGTATATCCTTTCTCCTCTTCCTGGTCAATCAGATTTCCCTTCATAGAATACTGCATCAGATGATCAATTCTCCTTAAAAACTATCCTACTCTTTGCTGTTTGATATAGAGGAGGCTAGTTCTTCCAATCCAATTTTTAAAAAAGATTGAAGCTTGCCCACGGGAAACTTCTAACGAATAGAGAGAGGAAAAGAAGAGGAATGACACAAGATGAGCTTTGTCCTAGATGTAACAACTGCCCTGAATCTGTGATGCATATGTTATGAGATTGCGATGTGGTTCATGAGTTCTGGTCAAAAAATATTAAACCCCATCACTGGAGTAAGTTCTTCAGTTTGGGTCTTCAAGCTTGGGTAGGTTGCAATTTGTCATCTGAGGATATATCGGGTTGTCTCCATGGAAGTGGAATCTGATTTTTGGAGTTGCTTGCTGGGCACCAAAGAGGATAGATAGTGGAGGTAGCCCATGTGTAAAGATCTGCCAACAATTGTGCACATGTTTTAGTCCAAAAAGACCATTCAGGGTCCTTTCAAATAGTTTTAGTAGATGGGCCTTGCCCATTATTAAGTGTTCTGACACAAGAGGATTTGAGGGCTTCTAATGTCCCAAACCTCAATTCTGTATATTTTTTTTTTTAAAAATGAAAAGTATATCCTTTTATTTGTTTTATTACAGGTTAATCAAATATTTGAAAAATAAAGAATTGTTTTTTAAGGGTAATTATCATCAATTATATATATATATTTTATCAGTAGGATAGAAACAAAAGAACAAACTAAAGCCTCAATCTAGTAGTGTCCATTGGCATCGGCAAGGACAGTGTTACACAGTTGAGGAGGGCAAGAAGATCATCAATTATATATATATATATATATATATATATATATATATATAAAAGTGTGCATAAATATAATTAATTTGTTTCTTAATTAACATAAAGTTATCCCATGTCCATGTGTGTCTTGAAATAAAACAAGAGTTATCCAAATCGAACAAAAATGGTATCGAGGTGATTATGTTTCGAAAATTCCTGAAAGCCAATCATTATTCCAAGGTCTTATACACCATTATTACATATATATGAGTGTGTTCACGTAGCACTCAATGTGCAGGAACAAATCCTATACTGCAAGGCTACTTATTCAAGAGATACATAGATTAATTTGCTAACCTCAAACAAATTAATTAAACACTGCCCTTAATAGCACCACTGTATCCACTTTGGAGGTCATTGAATCTGTCCCAAATCATGACTCCACCATACTTAGGAGAACTCTTTATAGCAGGAAGAATCTGAGAAGTCAGCACATCAGCAGGAATAAAGCCACCACTTGGAGCAGCTGCCTGAGAAGCTGGCACTCCCAAAAACACTTGTTTAGCTTGTGATGAGGTCCACTGGTTCCATGCACTAATGAGATTGTTAGTGTTTCCACTAGCATATTGGCATGGAGGGTTGTTGTAGAACTGAACCCACACATAATCAAACAATCCTGTTTTGATAGCTGCATCCAAATGAGCATCAGGGAATGGACATTGTGGTGCTGCAGCCAAGTACACTTTTTTTTGTTGGCTGAACCCATTGAGTGCATTTGCAAGTTCATCCCAATGTTGGCCTCCACCAGCTTCAATGTCAAAATCAATGCCATCCAACACAGCATCACCTAAGGGTCGTGAGTTTGATTGCCCTCCAAGGAAGTTGTTCCAAAGGTAGTTTGCAAGCTGTGTTGCTTCATCAGCTGAGTTGAGAGAGTAGCTTCCAGCACCACCTCCAAGTGAGAGGAGGACTTTGATGCCTTTGCCTTGGCATGCCTTGATGTCACTGCTCAATCCTGTGCATCCATTGGTGCTGGGATCACAGTGGCCAGCAAGGTTTAGTTGTGGGTTTTGGCCATTGCCAAAAGTGGATAAGAATGCTATGTTCACAAATTGGTAGTTGCCAGTGTTGCATGCATCTACCAAGGAGCCTTCACCTGTGTTTTGACCCCAATAGATGGCAATGCCAGCAGCATGGGAGGACTTGAATAGGGAAATGACCAATAGAGGCAATAGTAGGAGTGAAACTTGTTTGAAGGATGCCATGTTTCTTTAGTACTCGAACTAGTTGTATTAGCTAGCTTCTTGGTTTGGTTCAAGGAATGTAGAGAGGGTGCCTTTATATAGGTGTCGGGGGCCATGTTAGTACAAAAGTTGGGGGAAGAAATTATAGGAACCGTGCCTTGTGGGTAAGAAATTGCTTGTATTACACTTTAAGGAGGAAAAGTAAGATGCATGGATGTAATTTCCCACACATTCATTCTAGTACAAAGTCCTCTTGACTAATTAAAATAGAATTATCAAGTGAAGCTAAGTGACCGGCAAAACAAATCCTCAAATAGTTGGTTTGGTGATCAGGATAAGAGAGACACGATAGAATAGGCTATCATATAATGTCTGAAATTATTGTTTGGTGAGCCAGCAGGATAGGATAAATCAATCCTGTCACCTATCATATCCTGTCTATCTAGTTAAAATTATATCCTGAGGGGGGAGCTGGGTTAAAACTCAACAGGATAGGACAAGGTGATTTATACTATAATAAAGTATAAAAATATTTTATATATAAAATAATTAAAGTATAATAAAATATAATATGGTTACCAAAAAAGGTATAATAAAACATAAAATAATAAAAATATTAATAATTAATTTAAAAAAATATTTTTATTTTGTCACGAGGCTAATTTTGTTACTTCACATTATTTTAAAAAAATGAAAAATAAATAAAAAAAATATTCTAATAATTTAACTATATGTAAAGTAAAAACTAAAAAATGATTATTTAAAATTATAACAAAATTAATTTAAGCTAAGCAATATTTTAAAATTTTAAAATATTATATGTAATTTTATCACAAGGACAATTTTATCTTTTTATATAATCTTAAAAAATAAAAATTATAAAAAACTAAAATCTAATAAAATATGAAAACATTCAGAACAAAAACGAAAATTTTAAAATTCGTACTAAAATTACAATGATATCCAGTTGGTTATCTGGTGGAGACCAAACGTCGGATAGGATAACAACTTATCATGCTCATATCATATCCTACTATTATCCTGCTCTCTTATCCTATCCGTCCCTATCCTATCCTGACCACCAACCTAACCCTAAATGTTTAAGGATATTATAATCGGTGGTGAAGTATAGATATATATGTGGGAACGTTCAAAAGCTGAGAATTGTAGTAGCCACCAATATTGAAATATGTGCCATTAATTCAGGCGTAACATATGTGTGTGTGGGGGGGGGGTGGGGAATAGATGGAGTTGCGTAATCATCCGCCATAGCAATGGAATGGGAGTTTATATGTAGTTTCAAGCGGATGCAGCCTTCAATCATGAAAGAGCACAAGTCCTGGACGCCTTTGACGATTTGTATTGTTTGGCCATATCCCTTGGGGATCAGCACAGCAAGACCAATTCAACAGCATTTCCTTTAAGTTATTTTACATTTTTCTCTCTTAAATTTATCTAGAATGTTTACTGAACTAAGATTTCTATTCTTGAAGAGTGAGTTTAAAATAACCTGGATCATAGTTCAATCAGCCTAGCTTAATTTTATTTACATAGGCAAGAACTTTCGTGTCATTTCGTGTACTATTTAATAATTTTGTTTGTCATCTACATGACTACATCATTGCAGGTTCCTGTACTAAAATTTATAGTTTGAACTAATTTGTAGTTTTGTACTTTCATCTTTAAGAAAATTATGATAGAGAGTTGTTATGATGACATCATAGCTACGATACATAGAAGCATTTATTGAATTCGAATTTCATAGAAGTTAATGAAATGTTTGATAGTTACTAATTTTTTTTAAGGAAAAAAGAGTATTATAACAAAGCCCTGATTCATTTAAAAACCATTTCACACTCCTAACAGATTTTTTTTCCCTTTTGGCAAGTAGGCAGTGGTTAAGTAAAGTTCTTCCTAAAATAAAAATTTCAGGATTCAATCCTTTGACCCTGCAAGTAAAATTTGCTGAGACATAATCTACTGTAATTACGATCAATCACTTTTTGTCTTTTGGGGCGACGTCTTACATATATTAGGAAGTAGGAATAAAGTAGGTTGGGTTGGCCTACCTGGTTTTCCTGTTGAGTAACAAGCGGCTGTTTTGTGTGTTTATGGTTTGGACTTGCTTAATGTCTAAGTGGGCTGGATATATAACCACATACAATAAGCCCAACTTCTTTCTCAATTACATTTTTTATTTATTTCATAGGGTGACATAAGAGTTGACAAAAAAAACTCTTGCATAAATGCAAAGATGTTCAAAGTAAATTGATAAAATAAGATAATAAAGTTTCTCTAAAGTGAATAAAAGCGTAAAGTAAGAAACTATGACTCTATGAGTGTGTCCACTCTTAATTAGTTATAATGAATTGAGATCTTAATATAATTTGAGTAATAAAATCGGACCAGTTCGGCCGGTAACCGGATCATAGCTAGTCCAATCAGCATGTCGGACAATTTAAGCTGTCAAATCAGTGCTGGCGTCATCGACTCGCAATCGAACCGGCTGGCCGAACCATGCCTCCACTCAGGCCGGTATGATTGTGCGTGCAAGGGACCAGAAATTTAGCTTAAATTTGCAAAAATCTCCAAGGGGAGTGACTAGAAGGATTCGAACAATGACCAAAGTGAAGGTTACACATGCGGAGTACCAGTAGGCTCGTCAAGCTGTTTGGTATATGCCTCAAAAATATAATGTGTGTGTATATATATATATATATGTTTTATTTTTAATTTAACATATATCGATTCATCATGTTCAACCAGTAACTTACTAGTTCGACCATTGACCCATTAACCCACCTGATCGAGTCAATGATCGATCTGGTTTTAATAACACCGAATAAAACATCATTATTTTTTTCACTTTACATTTTTTCATATTTTAAAAAAGTCTAATTCCACACAGTAGTGGTCTTACAGGCTTGTACCCCTTTAAACAAGGTGCATCAAACTCCTTAAGGTGCATTATAGAATCAGCCGATTCTTATATGAGACGGGTCTCATTCCATGTAAATCTGTATTAGATGAGATATACTTGTGCAAGAATATAAGTGATGACTGATAAGGGGCATCTACATTCCAGCACCCCATTTTGGAGTTCTTAAATGAGTTCCTTCATTATACATTACTTATTTTTACTTTTTATAATTTAAACATCTCATCTCTTCAATCCAACAACTTCTAAAAATTAAAGTTCTTAAATGGACCCTACTAATAATCCCACGTCCTTACATTTCATATGTTTTAATTAAAAGAAAACAAAAAAAAAAGTAAGGAAAAAGCACAAGCATCGAGTGCTTGTGCAATCACCCTACAATATTCGCATAAAAAAAGTAAGCATCGGTGCTTAAAGTTTTAAGCACCTTTAATTTGCAACCGATGCAGTTGCTCCTGAATCGTATTATAACTTCAAACATGTTAATTACAAAAATTGTCATCGTCAAAGACGACCTTAGGCCATCTGCATCCTGATGTTTTCGGGGTGCTTAGAAATTAAGCACCGATGTTTAAAATGCATGAACCGATGGAGAGGGTGCTTGTTAAGCACCTCCAATTTGGAAAGTGCTTCTACAAGCACCCGTAGCTTGGTGATTGAGTCTGACATTTTTTTTTATAAGTTATAACATACAATTGTTCAATTATTGTAGGAAATGTAAGGATGTGAGGTCATTAGTGGGATCAATTTAAGAATTTTTTAGAAGTTATTGGGATGCAGAGATGACATGCTTAAGTTATAAAAAATAAAAATAAATGATGTATAATGGTGGGATCGTTTAAGAATTTCAAAGTGGGGTGCTGAGACGTGGATGCTCTTAGACTGCACACACCTGGTTTCATCAAAAGACAGCCTTTGCTTTTGAAAAGATTTTGGAGAATCATTTTCACGCTGCAATTCTAGATATGTGCCAAGGTAATGGGTTATTGAAGAATAATAGTATCTTTTTTGTGAGACATGATTTAGCATTATCAAATAACAACGTTGGAAAGAATCTGCAGATCTGGCAAAAGGGACAAATAAATTGAAGAAAAAACTTTCAATTGTGGTCATTAAGTTTAAACATATGGGCTGTGGCCTAGAAAATGCCTTTTTACCCACATAATTTGATATAGCAAATGGATGGATCGGATAAATTTTTATTCGCATCTTAACGGGTGGATTAAAAACAATCCATTATAATCCATTAAAAATTCATTAAAAAAATTCAATTCATCCATAATCCATTAAATAAATCCATCCGATCCATCCATTACAACTTTTCATAGATGGATATCCAATCCATCCACTAAAATTTATTTTAAGAAATTAAATAATTTTATATCTCTTTTATCCATCCATAAAATATTTTTAAAAATAAAATAATTTGTAAAAAAAATTAAAATATTATCTCTATCTCATCCTCTCTCTCCTCTTTCTTTCTCTCTCTCCATTTTTTTCCTACTCTCTCTCTATCTTTACTCTCTCCACTCTATCTCACAACCATTTTGTATCACGGCCATTTTTCTATTATTATATGGAAGTTATTGATTATGTGTATCTATAGAGTTTGTTTTGCCACAACGTTCCATGACATTGTTTTATGAAACTTGTTACGACTTTCTGTTCATTCAATTAGTTAATACTTTTTTTTTAAGTTTCTCAGCAAAAAAAAGGCAACGAAAAAAGAAAATGTATGTGATAATGTGAACTACTGGTGCTTGAGAACAATTAATTAGTTAATACTTAATATAACAAAAAAAAGCAGATAAATAAAATAAAAAATAGTGAAGAAAAAATAATAGGAAACGGAAGAGAAAATTCGATGGAGTGTTTTTTTGTTACAAATGGAGGTTTTTTTTTATTTGGTGGAAAATAATATAAAAAAAATAAATTGGTTTTGGAATGGATAAAAGTTGATCCATTACATTTTTTATTGTTGGTCCAATAGATTTTAAAAAATATTGGATGGATCATAAATCATCCACTAAAAAAATAATTCAATCCATTTATATTATTTTTTATAAATGGATGAATTGAATGGATTTTTGGACTGGATGATACATTACCAATTTATCACAGAGAACAATTCCAGCCTCTCGTATCAATAAGCTCTGATTGGGGAAAGCTCTCCGCTGTTCCAATGTATAACCTCCCACTAACTAATCCGATCCCTTTTGCTTTCAATTTTACTACTGACTGGGTGGTTTAAGATATAACAAAAAAGTTGAACAATAAACCAAAAAAAATTACAATCCCTGCTTCAAGAACTTCTAAGATCCAAGAAATCATTCAGCATGTTGCTAATATATAAAATAACAACGAAAATTAAATGCAAGCTGTTAAAAAAAAGCCTTACATGAACTAGTTGGCTTCAATCTGATGTTGACAAACGACAACAAAGGCTGCCTAAGCACACATACATAAAGCAATATCTTCCGCAGGATTACTTCACTAACGTTTTATTTGAAGTTGGATATGTCTATGTTGGAGAACATTGATGAACCACCTTTATTAATTATCATCCTCTTACCTTGTCCAGTAATCAGCAAAGGACTGTTTGAGGTTCACATTAGCAAGAGTTCTGGATTAGATTGAAAAAGCATGATTAGGCAGAGGGCAGTTCATATACTTACCATCACTGATAGCGTGAACCTTGGTGCAATCTATTGGGAAAATCCAAGTTTCACATTGAGTAGAGATAGTCTCTAGTAAGAGTTTATAAATAATGGACAATCCTCTTTTTTTGAGTAAGTTTTTGGGATGGAGTTAGGCCAAAAAATTTAATATGGTATAAACCCAAATCTCACATTGATAGCAAGAGTTTATAAGTAGTGGGCAATCCTCATTTTATTAGCCAGCTTTTGGAAAAAATTAATACAATCAATCACACTGGCATTCTAGGAGCAACTGTGGTTACTGTACAATCTGCAAACTCGGTCCCAATGGTCTTCTGAAAAATCAAATCAGTTGCATTTTGCTTCATCAAGCACCAATATCCGGATATATATATGACTAGTGTAATAAATCAAGTGGCATAGGCTAGGGTTTCTACCGCAAGGGCGTGTCGGCGCATAGTGTTCTCTACTCCGTCTTCGTGTCTTTGCCATCGCCTCGTGCTGTACTACATCTCATCAGTGTCCCTGATGGCGTCCTCGTCAACTAATCACGATCCTTCGAAGGAATCTGAAGCGTCACATGAGGAAGATGACGAAACAATCATTATTTTCAATGATAATGATGTGGAAGAACCGAAGAAGGTTTATCTGAATGTGTGAAAAGTGTAGTGGGGAAGATTATACCGGTTTATCCGGATTGATAACGAACGTGATGCGAATAGAATTATCAATGGAAGCCCATGGGTCTTCAGAAATTCATGGCTGGTGGTACAACAATGGCGAAGGGATATAGAACCAAAAGACCTTATCTTCTCACATGTGCCCATATGGGTGCAACTGATAGGTCTGCCTCCTCACTGCAGGACGAGAAATATGGCTACAAAGATTGGAGAAAGCATTGGCCAGCCCAAAAAAGAAGAAATGGAAGCGCATACAGGTAACAACCCACTCTGCTGAAATAAAGGAGAGAGAATTCAATAACCATAAACGTAAAGAGTATGAGGATGAAGACATGATTGATTCCTCTTCCCCAAAGAGACACCACTGTTGAAGATGCACCAGTGGCGGGTCCTGCTCAGCAGGCCTGCCAACAACAATGAGTCTGTTAGCATGGAACAGTCGTGGGCTTGGGAACCCACGCACAGTGTTCGATCTTTAAAAAAGCTCCTCAAAGACAAAGATCCCCATCTCGTTTTTCTTTCTGAAACCAGGAGAAAGGATCATGAGATGAATGTGTGGAGGAATTTGTATGGTCTATCTAATCTGGTTACAGACTTACAGTTAGCTGTCACTGTCAAGGTGAAGGGAAAGATAGAGCAGGTGGTTTGGCTTTTTGTTGGAAGAAGGGAGCAGAGGTCCAGCTGTTATCTGTGTCTATGAATCACATTGATTTATTAGTAAGGATGAGGAATCTAAACGGAGCTCGTTTGGGGGTGAGGATAGAATATAGGCGGATATGATAAGGGAATAGATATGAGTAGGATAAGATACAAGCAGGATAGCTGTTATCATATCCAACGTCTGGTGTTCATCAGGTAACCAATCGGACAGTATTATAAGTTAAGTATGAATTTTAAATTTTTCGTTTATATTCTAAATGTTTTCATCTTTTATTAGATTATAGTTTTTTTTATAATTTTTATTATTTAAAATTATATAAAAAGACAAAATTATCCTTGTGATAAAATTATATATAATTTTTTAAATATTGTCTAACTAAAATTAATTTTTTATATTTTTAAATATTCATTTTTTTTTACTTTACATATAGTTAAATTATTAGAATGTTTTTTTTTATATTTTACAGTTTTTTAAAATAATATAAAATAACAAAATTAGTATTGTTATAAAATAAACATAAATTTTCAAATGAATTATTAATATTTTTATTACTTTAAATATTTTATATTTTATTATACATTTTTTTGGTAACCATGTTAAATTTTATTATACTTTAAATTATTATTTTATTATACTTTAATTATTTTATATATTATATATTTTTATATTTTATTATACTTTAAATCACCCTATCCTATTTGTTATCAGGAAAAAAAATACCTTATCCTATCCTGTTGAGTGCTAACCCAGCTCTCCCCTCGTGATAGAATTTTAACTAGATGGACATGATAGGATAAGTGACATGATTGCCTTATCCTATCCTGCTGGCTCACCAAACAAAAGTTTCAGACAAGATATGATAGCTTATCATATCCTGTCTCTCTTATCCTAACCATCAAACGAGCCCTTATGGTTTTTCGGACAATCCATCAAAATGGAAGTTTTTGGTGATTTCAACATAGTTTTTTCCCAGGATGAAAAAATGGGGGGAAGTATGGTGCCAAACAACCATATCACTCTTTTCAGGGATACTCTCCCAGAAGAGGTAGGCGTTTGATAACTCTTGGAAATAAGAGTTATTATCATCTTTTAATTAAATCATTGTTCTTGTTCCGAGTAATTTGGTAAAATAAAGTAGAGTTTTAACAAGAAATTGAGTCTTTGAGCTGAAAGTGTTTAATTGTCGAAAAGAATGATAAATTTTGGATTTATATAACTGAAAAGATGTTTGAAGTGTTGAGCAGGAAAATCTGATATTCAAGTTGAGTGGAGCTGCTCCAGTAATGCTATGGAATACTGCAGCTTCTGAAGACAGAATCACTACAAGACAAAATAGTTTCCAGCTCAGCGCACCTTCACTAAAGGACAAAGAACCTGCAGCGCGTCCCACAACTAGGAAAGAGAAATGCAACCCTCAACCGAGTGTACTTGGGAATTGGGCCAAGGAGTATTTTAATATTTGAATTTGTGTAAAGCCCAAAAATGAGGCATGAGAGAGAATGTACACACCCTACTTAGGGATCATTAGTACAAATAGTGATAGGTTAGCCTCCTTTTAGGTGTCAGCTCGTACTGTAGCAGTCGTCAGCTCCTTGTCATCTCTGTAATTCGTTTTATGCTTTATTTTACCATTTCCTTTACTTGTTTTGTCATTAAGCTCATTATGAGCTAATTTCCTTTAGTTAGGATTATATGAATTTATAATTATACTGAAGGGTTAATCAATATTATGGATGTTATTCATTTTCTTCTCTTCTGATTTAACGTTTAAATTCTGATTAGCCTGATCAACTGATCTAAATTATTAGTTAACTAGTTTGGAAAAACCAAGTTAATGGACTTGAATTGAAGATAAAGATATAACAATTAATTGAAAAATTAATTGTATTGAATGAGCTAGGAATAGCCTTCAAGTCTTTGAGTAACTGGACGCAATTATCTGACAGCGGGGGGAAATTAATATGAACTTAGCAATAAGAAGCTTTTATGAACTCAGTTTATTTGTTGAAAAGCAAACTTCATTTCCTGAACTAAATGTTGTAGCATCCTGAAGCATCGATTTCCCTGAAGTTAAGATTACAAAGGAAAAGAATCCTAGTTATTTCTATCTCTGTTCTAAATCACCAATTTACTGCTCTTGTTAACTGCTTTGCAATTTACAATTATTGTTCTAATACTCAATTACCCATTCACTTTACATGCTTAAATTCATTCTTTATTTTATTGAGCAAAGTAGAAAAAGTTAAAACTATAATTTGTATTCAATTCATTTAAATCCTCGTGGGAACGATCTTTACTCACACTCTATTACTTGTTTGACTGTGTACACTTGCACATCACATTTACGAACAAGTTTTTGGCACCGTTGTCGGGGATTGACAATGGTGATGAATATTTAAATTCTTTTGTTAGCTTTTTCTATTTATTTAGTACTAAAAACTGTGTGCACTTTGCTTAGCAATAGGTTTACATCTGCATGCGCAGCAAGGGTACACCCACGTTTCAAATAGACTTGGAGATAAAGAAAATCGCAAAGAGGCTAAGGAATAGAACTAAAGAACAAAGAGCTAGAGATCAGAACTCTGACTTAGGCTTCATGGCTCACATTTTGGGAAATGAGGATGAAGACCATCCTAGTGTGATTGAAATGGCAAATGATAGGGACAAATCCATCAGGGACTATGCTGTCTTTGATCCCCAAACCATGAGTACTGGGATTATGAGACCAGAAATAACTACCCAGCAGTTTGAGTTCAAACCTATGATGTTTCAAATGCTGCAAACTGTTGGGCAGTTCAGTGGTGCCCCTACTGAAGATCTGCACTTGCATCTGAGGCAATTTGTGAAGGTGGCTAGCAATTTCAAGATTCCTGGAGTAAGTGATGATGCTTTCAGGTTAAGGCTCTTTCCTTATTCTCTGAGGGATAGAGCCAAGACTTGGTAGAACTCTTTGGAAGCCAACTACATTACTTCATGGAATGGCCTAGCGGAAAAGTTTTTGACTAAATACTTTTGACACGGACTCGGCAAGTGTACCGGTTCGTTGCAAGTAATAAAACGGTAAGACCGGATATCGTTCTCAGGGATCGTGGACAATTACCATGACACGGACTCGGCAAGTGTACCGGTTCGTTGCAAGTAATAAAAACGGTAAGACCGGATATCGTTCTCAGGGATCGTGGACAATTACCACTTCGCAAATTTGACTACTATCTAGGCGATCGAATTTTGGATTGAAGGTTGTTTTAACATCTAGCAAACAAACAAGAAGAAAATATTTTTGTTCTTTTTGGATTTTTCTCAAACAGTTAATGTGAAAACAAAGAGATGAATAACAATGAGATATAATTGCTGGGGTTAAACTAAGCTAATCCTCCCTTGGTTGTTATGAAATGATAACTAACACAGTTCCTAGTTCTAATATGACAATCAAGTCTTTTCAGAGATACCCAAGCCTAATTCCTTAGGTGCATTGAGCCTAAAATCCCAAGTTAAACCCTAATTCCTTAGGTGGATTAACCTGAGATTTTGCATTAAGTAAAGACTTATAAGATTGCAAGCACCTCAAGACCTATTCCTAGGCTCATGAACTACCCGACATTTGATTCGTGAGCAAGCTCTAACACCAACCTTCCAGTTATCTATTAAAGCAACTAATCATTCATAGGGTGATCAAGCCTAAGAAAGCATTAAGCATGGAATCAAACACTCATAAAGAACAAGGAAA
The DNA here is from genome assembly GCA_030762895.1 of Sophora flavescens. Classification (NCBI taxonomy): domain Eukaryota; kingdom Viridiplantae; phylum Streptophyta; class Magnoliopsida; order Fabales; family Fabaceae; genus Sophora; species Sophora flavescens. Next base: position 148,254,544 of record CM061067.1, read on the forward strand.
CTGTATTAAAATCAAATCATTTTTACAACCAAGTTCAGATAGCAATAGTCTAACCCCAACAAAGGGGAGTTTAGTTACACATAATTGAAAACAAAACAAAAGAGAGAATTACAGAGATGAACAAAGGGGAGAGCTCCATGGAATGATGCACACAGCCCAGCAGCAGAGGATTTTCTTTAGGGTTTTCTGAATGAATCTTCTTCCGTTCGCTTCGCTTTTTCTAGTACTCGTGGCGGTCACGGCCGTGATAGCCATCACGGCCAGGCCGTGATGGTTTCGACTTGGCACCGCTTCATTTACTCGATTCATCACGGCCGTGATACTCATCACGGCTAGGCCGTGATCCTTTTCGACTTTTCCAACAAAAGGTCACGTAGTGATAGACATCACGGCCAGGCCGTGATCGTCTCGACTTTTCCAATCGATTTATCACGGTAGTAATATCCATCGCTGGCCAGGCCGTGATCGCTCTCGACTTTTGGAGATCCGGCACAGCTGACACGTCACGGCCGTGATAGCCATCACGGCTAGGCCGTGACAGCTTTCCGACTTTTGGCTCAATTCTTTCTTGACTCATCGCTCCCTCACGTAGTGAGGAGGCCATCACGCAACTAGGCCGTGATACTCTCGCTTGGCTCAATTTCTTATCTTTCAAAGCTCTAAGTCATCCAAGCTTCATACTTGCTAATTCTTGGGCATTTAATCATGAATATCTGCAAAACAACACACAATACCACCTTATCTCGTTCCAAAGGAAAAACTAAACAAAATAAACACTAAAATGGCCTAACTATATGCAAATGCATGCAGAAATGTACATGGAAAATGAGGTGAAATCACACTCATCAAATCACCCCAAGCTTAAGACTTTGCTTGTCCTCAAGCAAAAACCAAGGCCATAAGATGAAAACAACCAGGACAATGATAGTGAACTAAGAACCCGAATAAAATGATCCAAGCAAAAAGAGTCAATTATTTCAAGCAAGAGACAATCAATTCAAGTCCAATTAGGGGCTTAGTTTCCCTAGACTCACATTCTCACTAATTCGGGCACTCTATCTCACTTGCAGCTCACCCCAAGCTTGTTCATTTGCTTGGCTCTCTTTCTTGCCTCACTCACTCAAGTGTTAAGGGAATATGACATTTAACTCCATTTTCCTCAAAGAATGATTCCTACCATAAGCTTGACTATCAACCAAATCTTCACTTTATTAATGAAAACATCTAAGAATCAAGAGGTCTTATTCTTTGGTTGTAATGAGGCCATGGGATCAATTTTCAGGTGGGAATCTCAAAAACAGGAAATTTCAAAAGGCTATACAAATAATCAAGCATTGCAAGGCACGACCTTCTAAAATACCTTTCTTTGGGTTTCAGTTTACTCTTCCACCATTCTTTCATTTTTTTTTCTCTCTACTTCTCATTCCTTTTTGTCATCCCCTTCCCCATTTTTTATTTCTCTTTTCTCTTTTTTTTTTTTTTTTATTGGAGAAGGGTAGATTTTGCAATTCAGGAGAAGTAAAATTTTTAGATTCCTTTTTTTTTTTCCTTTCATCATCCCAAACTTTCAACTACATTTTCCAACCCATTTTTGCACAGTACTTTAGAAGGTCCCTCATAAGCATATTTAACACAACATTTCAGGGAACCAAGAAAAGCATGTTATTCATTCAGGCTCAAAATTGGGCAACTAAGGGTAGCATTTACACATTCAAAGCTCAGAAGGCCGGAAAAAATACCTATTGCCTCAATCATTTTCAAAAATGTTTCCAAAAATTTTCTAGTTTCGAAATGGTTTCAAGTCAAGTTCTAGAGAAAAACAGTCCAAGAAGAAAACACTCTACACAAAGAAC